>JAUCMX010000009.1:586767-651767 GCA_033459395.1 Hemibagrus guttatus | reverse complement strand
AATAAACATCAGCAGCTGTGTTTCCTGTTCTGCATATCATGAGAGCAGAGCAGGGGGGAGAAACTGTGCGCACACACACACACACACACACACACACACACACACAGACACACCCCTCAGACTCGGCTCAATTCAAGACCTTCAACATTGAATGCAGGAGCAGGGGACAGAGACTCCACGTAAAAGAGGTGAAGAAGAAGAAGAAGAAGAAGAAGAAGAAGAAGAGGCTGTTTCTTATTTCTGATGTTTTTAGTTTTTATTCCTACATAAATAGCAAGAGAGAGAAAGAGAGAGAGAGAGAGAGAGAGAGAGAGAGATCTTCTCCAGTAAAATGGCTCTCCTGATGTCTTCCAGCTGCATGGTGTCTTTCGTCCTGCTCTTCATCGCGTCTCTCGCTCTGGTCTCATCCACAGACGCTGAGACTCCCACCTGCTCACCTCCTCTACTACGTAAGTTTATTTCCTCTGTTATTAATGTGTAATAAACACTGATCACTGACACGATCCAGAGTTTAAAAGTCTGCAGTGTTTAAGGTGTTTCAGTGATTAACACAAAAATCAGTAGAATTTCTGATAAAGTGTGTGTTCAGGGTGTGAACAAAAACAGAATAAAAACTAAAGAGAGAGAGAGAGAGAGAGAGAGAGAAACAGAATAAGGGTGTGTGTATTTTAAATGTACAGAGCTGTGTGAGTTTTTTCTTAAATCTCTTTCTTGTTGTTATTTTTTATTTATTTTTATTTATAAAAGGCTGTTGTGTGTCTGTGTCTGTTGACCTGTGCTGTAGTTGTGTGTGTGACTCATATTTCTTGTAGAGTAAAAACCTGATGTAATTCATGGCCATGGTCTGTGAGTGGGAGGGGTATGCGCTCGGTCACCTGTCAATCATAGAGAGAACTAGCTGATCGTTAGCGTGTGTGCGCTTCTGCATTTCTTCATCATTTCTGTCTCTCAGCTCTTCCAGACGTCTTTATTAATAACCGTTTCTTTAGTTTTCCACTGGAGCGACGAGGATGATGTCATCATGTGTGGAATTTTAAAGCCTCCAGCTTTCCTTCTGTTCATACTGACCGTGGCAGTAACGAGCGGTGTGATGTTGTTATAAGAGCATATAAGCACTTCATGTGATGAAGACTGAAGCTGCAGAGTTTTACTCACTCTTTTTTCCCGTATGTTTGGAGCACGGATTTCAGTCCTGCACATGTTTTCCCAATTTTCTTTTTCTCTGAATTGACTTTCCTCAGGCTCAAGTAACCAGAAATGCCAACATTTCCTGGCTTTCTGTGTCACGTACATTTATTTAAGGCAAATTCTTTTGAGATGCAGAAATGCCCAAAACAGGCAACAAAAATCCTCAGAACTTCACTTTAGCGGTGACTGGACGGACTGGACACCGGAATGTCCATCAGTGTTAACGTGATGAAAACACTCCTGAAGATAATAATAATAATCATTTATCAAGATAAATATAATCATTTTTATAATATTTATGTGACTATTTCAGCTGTTTCTTTACATTATGGCTAAAAATAAAATATCCAACAAAAAGTCTCACTTAATTCTCAGTGTATTACGGCAGTAAAGCTGCTTTTAAATGAAATATTCCCCTTTTTACATTTACATTATTAACGAAATACTAACTCTTTTATTTTACCTTCATGTCGTGGTTTGATTCAGTTTCAGCTTTGAGATATCGTCACAGCCATAAACACACGCGAAATCTCTTTTAGGTTTTGTTCCTCCCCCTAATTTGCATGTCATTATAACCAGATTACAGTTCTTAATTAATGAATAAAAATATGGAGGCTGAAAAAAATCCAATCTGGTCTGATGTAAGACACAGTAGATAAAGTGTTAGATGTGTTGGACGTGATTGGACATGATTGGATCTGTTGGATGTGATTGGATGTTTTACATTTACATTTCTGGCATTTGGCAGACGCTCTTATCCAGAGTGACGTACAAAAGTGCTTTAGTTCTCAGTCACTGAATACATTAACAATGGTTCAATAGGACACACACTCGGGATAGCATTAACCTAAACACTGAGTTGTTGTTTTTATTTTTTTTAAACTTTGTAACATAATACATAAACAGGAAAAATAAGAGCTAGTGTAAGTACTTCAGGAAGAGGTAAGTCTTCAGTTGCCGTTTGAAGACGGTCAGAGACTCGGCCGTACGGATACCTAGGGGAAGTTCATTCCACCGCCTCGGTGCCAGAACAGAGGAGAGTCTAGATGTATACCTACCTTTTTCCCTGAGAGATGGTGGGACCAGTCGAGCAGTGCTAGTGGATCTGAGGGAGCGAGGTGCAATGCGAGGAGTGACGAGAGCTTTGAGGTAAGATGGCGCTGGTCCATTCTTGGCTTTGTAGGCAAGCATTAGTGTGTTGAATCTGATGCGTGCAGCTACCGGAAGCCAGTGGAGGGAACGCAGCAGTGGGGTGGTGTGGGAGAACTTGGGCAGGTTGAAAACAAGTGGTGCAGCTGCATTTTGGATCATTTGCAGTGGGCGAATTGTGTTCAGAGGTAGACCTGCCAGAAGAGAGTCGCAGTAGTCCAATCTCGAAATGACCAGAGACTGAACAAGCACCTGAGTAGCCTGTGTGGATAGAAATGGCCGAATCCTTCTGATGTTGTATAGAAGAAACCGACATGAGCGTGTCACATTAGTGACATGGGAGGAAAAGGACAGTTGATTGTCCATGGTTACCCCAAGGTTGCGAGCAGTGGCTGAAGGAGAAATCATGGATGTTTTAGACGTGATTGGATGGGTTGGACGTGATTGGATGTGTTGGACGTGATTGGATGTTTTAGACGTGATTGGGTTTTCAGTGAGAGATCCATCTGCAGCAGGGTTTAGTCAAGCTTCAGGTGTGAGGCAGGTTTGAGGTTTTTTTTGCGTAACTCGTCATGTTTCAGCATGTTGAAGAATCTGTGTGGAATCTTGGCGTGTAAACGTGACTCAGCTCTCCTCCTCTAAACCCCTAAACTCTTTCATAACATTAACACCAGGAGTCCAGCTGTAACATCAGGCTCCTGTAAATATTTACCAGCAGAAATAAAGGTGCTGGACACAGGGATTACAGACGCACCACTGACCCACAGAGACCAGCTTTCACACTAAATTAACGTCTCTCTTTCCTCCTCATGTGACTTCTTGTGCAGTTAGTAAATAGCCTTGCTCTGTTTTACTCAGTTGGTTATTCGTGTGTGATCTGAATTATATTTTGTTATAAACGTTAAAACTCGGCTGAATGAATTGATGATGAGTTTAAATGAAACTCGGGAGAGACGTGTTATTGATGATTCTCTCTGTTTAAAGGACAAATCAGTATCAGTCTCTCACGAGTCATTCATTTGAACTCAATCAAACCTCGAGCATCAGCCAATCAGAAAAGAGCTCTGATGAATAAATATGAGATATTATAATTAGCTTTAACTGTATAAACACCAGATCTAACTCTGAATCTCTGAATCTTTTGGTCTCACTCATCTGTCGCTCAGTGAATGGATTCAGTCCATTTCATGTGTCCAGTTAATCCCTCAGAGATTTTGGTGTGAGATGTACCTGGTTTCAGCCCTCAGACATCTCACTGTCTCTCTCCTGGTTATTCAGGTTCTGGCAGAACATCAGGGTTTTATTTTCTCCAAAATACAAAGAAATATGTCATAACCATCTCTCTCTCACTCTCCCTCTCTCTCTCTCTCTCTCTCTCTCTCTCTCTCTCTGTCATATGTCGTTGCAGGTCCTCGCACGTTTAGAATCAAATTTGAAGGATGCAACGCAACAATTCAAGAAAAGGATAAGGAGGACATCCAAGCAGCCACCACGGTTCTCCTGGTTCCTCTTCTCTACCTGGTCTCTTTTGTGATCGGTTTCCCCGCTAACCTTCTGGCTCTGTGGGTTCTTCTCTTCCGCACAAAAAAGTTTCCCTCCACCATTCTGTTAGTGAACCTCACCTGCTGCGACCTTCTGCTTCTCCTCATGCTTCCCTTTCGCATCATCTACCACTTCCAGGGGAACAACTGGATGTTTGGAGAAGGATCCTGCCGCCTGCTAATTGCTTTGTTTTATGGGAACATGTACGGCTCGGTCATCTGCCTGGCACTCATCGCTGTGGACCGCTACGTGGCTCTGGTGCATCCGTTCGGTGCCAAAACGCTACGGAGTCGCAAGACATCAATTCTGATGAGTGTGGTGGTGTGGGTCATGGTGGTGATCGCGGCTGTTCCTTTGCTAACATCACGCCAGTCTTACTTCATAGACAATCTGTCCATTACGACCTGCCACGACGCGCTTCCTGACGATGATCAGAACTACTTTGTGCCATATTTTTTCACGCTTTTCTTCCTCTGCTTTCTCCTCCCATTATGTGTGGTGATTTTCTGCTACAGCGCCGTACTGCGCACCTTAGTGGCCGCTGGCGCACGCTACGCCCACGCGACCCGCGTCACGGCACTCGTCCTGGTGGTTTTCATCGTCTGCCTGCTGCCCAGTAATGTGCTCCTGCTCATGCACTACTCCAAATGGTTGCACTCATCTAAGAGCATGAAAGATTACGATGAAGGTGAAGAAGATGACAGTAGATCTAACAGCTACAATCGACTCTACATGCCATACATGATCAGCCTCGCTATCAGCACCTTCAACAGCTGCATTGACCCCTTTATCTTCTACTACGTCTCCGAGGACTTTAGAGAAAAAGCCAGATCGTTGATATGCTGCTCAAAAACCTTCCACGAAGCCTCTTCTGGAAGCTCCTCAGGCACCATGAGGTCAAAGGTCACACTGCTTTCCATGTCGGGAAAAACTAAAGGACTTTCGGAAAATGGCGCAGCAAAATCTTAAAGTGGTTCGCAGGTCAAGGGGTGGAGCCAGGAAGATGACAAGGATGATTACGTGGATAAAAAATGTAACGTAGACAAACCACTGTTTTAATATCTGATATTAACTGATAAGCTAACTGCCCCGGATTTAATCTTGTTTGCTTCTGTAATAGCATGCTATGTAGCAAGAGGCTAGCATGCTAAACTAGATTACAGTAACGAGTGAGTGACGCTTTACTTATTCATCTTAACCCCCCCCCCCAACCCCCAATGGAACAATACATAAAGCAGATACTGAACCAAGATGAAGTGAACAGGGGAAGTGGTTTATTGACCGCATGAGAAGTTCAGCTTGCGTGTTAGAGATTTAGAACAATTCTGAACTTTTACTGAAGTGAAGCAGAAAGAGACGATAAAATAATGATTTTAACCTTAAAGCTGTAAAACTCAGATGGATCAGCAGGTAGAAGCTGTGTAACTCTGAGTGCTGTACGTGGTTTTGGATAAAGAGTGTGTGTGTGTGTGTGTGTGTGTGTGTGTGTGCTTGTGTGTGAGACGGTTGTGTATAAACAGGAAAATGTGTGTTTAGCGTGTGTCATGAGCGTAGCATTCCTTTGTGATTAATGAAGAGACTGATGAGGGTTCATGAAGGATTTAAAGAAGCTCCTGATGTGTATTTCGTGTTAAATCATAAAACATAGATAAATCTTTAGAGTTTAAAAGTGTTAGAATAAATTAAACTCTGTTGGCTTTTTTATGTTTTTATTAGTATTTTCTATTTTTGAGGAAGAGCTGCTGAAGGATAAAGCAAAAAATAAATAAATAAAATAAAATAAAATAAAAAAATCATTCTTGTAAACAATCGTCTTTGCATTAAAGCTGTAGTGTAATATTAATCGTTTTATTGTAACTCAAACATTTACTCACTCGCTGACTGTTTTCTAAAAGATGTCAACTTTCCTAGCTGTCTTTACTGCTGATTTAAAATATACAGTGATTTTATCTAGTAACAATTTTTTAAAATTTAATTGTTTATACTCTTGCTGCGTACGATCAAAATCTGATCATCAAACAGAGTAATAAACGTGTGTGTGTGTGTGTGTGTGTGTGTGTGTATGATGTGGTGAAGGAGTCTCCAGTGTCAGTGCTGTGTACCAGTCAGAGGTGAAGCTGTGGAAGTTCTCAGTGACATGAGCAGCTGAGATTTATTTTCTCTTATTAGCTTGAAGAGAGAGAATAAAGAGAGACTGCTGAGGGGACGAGTGTTTATAGCTGAAGAGAGAGAGAATAAAGAGAGACTGCTGAGGGGATGAGTGTTTATAGCTGAAGAGAGAGAAATAAAGAGAGACTGCTGAGGGGACGAGTGTTTATAGCTGAAGAGAGAGAGAATAAAGAGAGACTGCTGAGGGGACGAGTGTTTATAGCTGAAGAGAGAGAATAAAGAGAGACTGCTGAGGGGACGAGTGTTTATAGCTGAAGAGAGAGAGAATAAAGAGAGACTGCTGAGGGGACGAGTGTTTATAGCTGAAGAGAGAGAGAATAAAGAGAGACTGCTGAGGGGACGAGTGTTTATAGCTGAAGAGAGAGAGAATAAAGAGAGACTGCTGAGGGGACGAGTGTTTATAGCTGAAGAGAGAGAGAATAAAGAGAGACTGCTGAGGGGACGAGTGTTTATAGCTGAAGAGAGAGAGAATAAAGAGAGACTGCTGAGGGGATGAGTGTTTATAGCTGAAGAGAGAGAGAATAAAGAGAGACTGCTGAGGGGACGAGTGTTTATAGCTGAAGAGAGAGAGAAGAGAGACTGCTGAGGGGACGAGTGTTTATAGCTGAAGAGAGAATAAAGAGAGACTGCTGAGGGGACGAGTGTTTATAGCTGAAGAGAGAATAAAGAGAGACTGCTGAGGGGACGAGTGTTTATAGCTGAAGAGAGAGAGAATAAAGAGAGACTGCTGAGGGGACGAGTGTTTATAGCTGAAGAGAGAGAGAATAAAGAGAGACTGCTGAGGGGACGAGTGTTTATAGCTGAAGAGAGAGAGAATAAAGAGAGACTGCTGAGGGGACGAGTGTTTATAGCTGATAGAACACGACAGAGAACAGGAAGGAACTCACTTCATAAACATTATTTTCCTGTGTTTTATTATTGTATTTTACTGTAACCTCCAACACACACACACACACACACACACACACACACACACACACACACACACACACAGAGTAAATATTAATACTGTTTTAACTGTAATGAAGCTTTTTTTGTTACCAGGTTTAATCAGAACATTGTAGAAGCATTATTGAAATAAAATAAATAAAATTTAACTGAATTGTGATCTGCTGAAAACTGAAATGGAATTTGATCACACTTGTGTTTTTCTTGTTTTTTGTGTTTTTTTTTTAGATCAGTCTCTTGATTATCATTCTAAAATATTATAAAGAAGCTAAAAATGAAGACATTCTGTGAGCATGTGTTTATTTCATTTCGGTCGTTGTGTATAAGCAGATATCGCTCGGGTTTAAACACTGCCTCTATCTGCCATTAGCAGGCTGGCTAATCACACAGATTGTGTTTAACACTGTGTCTAACATAATTCTAGTAACTGTCTAAGGCCTAGTCCACACGTACAGTGGAGGAGTTTTTCCTCCTTCGTTTTTAAAAAAAATCTCCGTCCACATGAAATCACAAAAACACGAAGCGCTGAAGCGCTGTCAAGAGCATGCCACACCAACAGGTGGCATGGCATGTGGTAAAGCCATGTTGGCCAATCAGAAGCCTGAGAACTTGTTTCATGAAAACAAAGGAGATACGAAAATCTTACACCACACTACATCATCATCATCTTCATCATCATTATCATCATCATCTTACATCAAATACATCATCATACCTCATCATCATCATCTGTTAGAACAAAAAGAATAAATCAGTTCTTCTCAGAGGTTGTCAACTCTTTAGATCAGTAGACACAGGTACCCAGCAACTGAAGATCTGCAAAAGACGGGCCCGGGGAGATATCTCAATAAAGAGGCTAGAGTCTCAGCTTACTAAGACATCTCCAATTTTATTGTTGCAAGGCATGAGTATATATACAGATACAAAAATGGGAAAGGCGACCATGTGCTGTTGCAAGGTTAACTTTTGTCTCTGCAACACAAGTTCCAGCTGTTCCTCAGAAGAGGAACCGCCTTGCTACAATAACGAGTTCCTCAAGATTCTATGCGTGCAACACGAGGTGAGAAGTAGTGCAGAACAGATGTTCAGGTATGGAAATAGGAAGTTGTGGTCTCAGACCAGGGGTCATGTGCATGTAAGTGCAATACCAAAGATAAGAAGGAAAAGAGCACAGGATACAGAGTAAAGAATGTGTTGCAGTAGACAAAGAGATGAACCATTATGTACAATTATTCTTACATCATCATCATTTTCTTCTTCATCATCATCATCATCTTACACCACAACACATCATCCTCATCATCATCATCATCCTACAGCAAATACATCATCATACACCTTTATTTCTCTTTAATATTCACCACCATACTTCATACATAATCTAGCCATGGGGGTCACAGTCCAGTGACTTCTGTGCCGGTCCCAAGCCCAGATAAATAGAGAGAGTTGCGTCAGGAAGGGCATCCGGCGTAAAACATTGCCAAATTTAACCATGCGAATCGTCAGTACTCCGAATTTCATGGCTGATATGATGGAGAGAAGGAAGGTGGATATACTGTGTGTACAGGAGACCAGGTGGAAGGGTAGCAAGGCTCGTAGTATAGGAGCAGGATTCAAGCTGTTTTATTATGGTGTGGATAGTAAGAAAAATGGGGTAGGTGTGGTCCTGAAGGAGGAGTTTGTGAGGAATGTTCTGGAGGTGAAGAGAGTGTCAGACAGGGTGATGAGTCTGAAGTTAGAGATTGAAGGGGTTGTAAGAAAAATAAAACGAAGAGCGTCGAAGATCTTAATGAAGAAGTTTATTGCAGCATCGCAGTGACAAAATACATAAAGTACTCTGGGTTCATCGGAGTCAAAAAGAACGCAGGACAAATCCTGCTCAAACATTTTATACAGTGTTTCCCGTGTGTAATTTAAATGAGTTTCACTTTAAATGTAAATTACTGAGTATCCCCCAAATGGTGAGTGATACTATCGCCTAGCCGGATGTCCTTAATGGTAATCGCGGTCACGTACACCTTGGCTTGGTATTGTTACAGGTGTGATCCCAAATGGTCGGGCAATACTGAATGGTAATCATGGTCACGTATACCCTTTGTTCAATGATGGTCCTTGATGTCTTGCTGCCGCTCCCATACTAATAATTGATTATATTAAGTGTTCTAAATGTTTGGTAAGGCTGCTTTAAGCCAATGTAGAAATACCATACAGATAAACTGAATTGAATTAAACATATTTCTATATGATATGTAAGCCTTTTTGGGAATGAGCTCTTTCAGATGTGTACTGTGGAGTGGAATCTGGGTTGGTGCAGTCTGTAGTTTCTTACAGTCCCCCTTTGATGCTTTTTGGCTCGAAAGCATCACATCACTTCCTTTACACAGATTACACCTCCCATCTCGGGCAGGTGCCCAGTGACGGTGAAGCCCTGCAGTAGGTTGTCCTTCTTCGGCCCTCAGAGAATCTTACCCGTCATCGAGACATCACCTCATGCACACTGGTTATGGCTCCATTCCCCTAGGCAAACTTATCACAATGTTTCTCCTTAAAATTTGGTTCTATGTACAAATATTTCCTGGGATTGGAGTACAGGCATGCAGGAACCATCACAGCCAACGGGAACGTCCTACATTAATTATTGAAGTATCTGCAATTTGACGTCTCAGTATAGAACACATACAACATAACATCAAACATTGGCAGATGATGAGAAAAATGCATACACAAACGGCAGTTTTGAAAGTTACATCCCAAATCAAATCAGAGTGAGCAATAACTACATCACCATTATGCATTTGTTTAGTTAAAACTTTGTCCTTTTCCACAAGACCTTGTTGCGCCTTGACAATGTGGTTATCTTTCCTCTGCATTAATGACATTAACATAGTGTCCAGTTTTGGCATTTCAAAACCAAACTCTGGGATGTCTTCCACAAAACCTAGTTGTTCCTCTGGGTTCAATGACATTGTCTGTAAAGTGACATTTACATATGGAAAGTAATAATTTCCTACAGACCAATCAGTCTCTGAGGCTATGCAAAATGAAGTATCATTGATAGGACAAAGGGTCTGTTTATCATTAACAAAGATAGAGAAGTGATCGAGAGAGATAGAGAGTTGTAGTAACGCATGTTCTTCTGTCTGAAACTAATGCTCTTGTGAAATTACTGTGGACATGGGTTAGGCTGATTTCACACACCTCATAGTTATTATGGGGTGCTCCACACAATGGTTGTTTTCCCAAGGCGTCACATTCACAGATAAAACCAAATGGAGTCTTGTCACAGCATTCTGTGTTGACTCCCCGCCATTCTCCTGATGGTAGCTGGGTGACAATCCTGGGAAGATCCTTTCTCTCTTTCAAAACATTTTCCTGTAATATTCCCAAATTGTCCACATTTAGAATCTTCTCAAACACTTGTTCCTTCTGAAAAACTGGTACTGAAATAGTCAGGAGCATAGCATACATCTATCTCATAAAACAACCAAATCGATCAAAACTATTCCTGCCCGAGCAGGCCCAGGAAGTGTCCTTAGGTTTATTGATTACAGTCTCATTCCACCACCTCAAAATCTGAATGGGTGGGATTCTGTTGGTGGATTTTGATGGTTTCCCTCCCTGACGAGAGAAGGGCAGGTGGGTACCTTCCATTAAAAGACCATAATCCAGAGGGTTATAAAATCCAGCAGGAATAGGATGAGAAGAAACCCTGGCCATTTGGATGATGTAACTGTAAGGGATGAGTAATTTGTATTTACCCAATCTATCCATAAATGTCTTTATATTGTCTGAAGTGGAATTAAAACAGTCTTTAAGTCCAAACCACTTCATAAGGACCTCCTCAGTGAAGAGAGTAGGTGGAACCTTTCCGGCCAATACTTCCTTCAAAATGTGTGTGATTTCCTGATGTTTGATGGAGACAAACTGTGTACAGTACAACTGTTTCTGCATGGTATTGAAAGCTTTTTTAGTCTGTTGAGCTATGACAGAGAGGGCAGATGCAATGGTATGAACATCCTGGGTGGTTTCCTTTTCTTCAATTAGTCCCTCTTGCAGATAGGCATCTGTTTGCAGAACCTGTTGTCCAGCAAGAGCTTTTAATTTGAGTTCATTCTGTCTAAGTTCGTAAGCACTTATCCAGTTGGAGATGCCTAAACCCGTTCCGGTGGCCCCAAGCATATTGTCAACAAATCCGAGCGACTTCCGTCTAGAAGAGACACCCTCTATGTGTTCCTCTAGATTGTCTTCCAGCATCTGCTCTGGGGATGAGCTGGTAGCTACGGCTCCATGGTATCTCAAGAATGCTGTTGTCAGTAGATCCTTGTACATTTCAGTCACACTCTCTCCCCGGCATCGCTCATCCATGTCTGGAAACCAAGCTGTTAGATTTACTAGTACTGGAACATGGACCCATTGGAGGTTGTTGATCAGCACCCCTGGATATGGTCTCATCATTATGCCAGAAGATGGGGCTGGTTGCAGTTCTGGGCACTCTTGCATCGTCACCATCAACGGAAGGACCACTGCCAGGACCCATGGCCACATCTCTGGATCTGTTAGTCAGGAAGTTCTGAAAATAAGAAAAAAAAATATGCAAATGTAAAATACCCCCCCCCCCCTTTTTTTACACAACAACAACAACAACAACAACAACAAAATACTAATATTTTCCTTATTTTTCCATTAGGCATGATCCTGTAGGATTACCATCTGGACCTTGGTATGGTTTCATCTGGTCAATGTGAAACCATTTCTTTACTTTTCTGTTTTTGGTTTTATGACAGATCTTGTAAACTGAGTCTCCGCATTTGTCAATTATTGTGTATGGTCCCACCCAGTTAGCGGTCCATGGACCATCATGGTGATAGTTCTTTACCATAACTACATCACCAAGCTCGAATTTGTGATTGTGTACGTCCTGATCATAATACATCTTATTGTATTTTTGACTGAGTCCAATTTGCTGTGCAGCTTGGTGATACATGCCTAGTAAAGAGCGATACAGACTTTTGAGAAACGTTTCAGTTATCCATCCTTCAATCATTGGTTTGGGGAGTTCAAAGAAAAGGTGTTTAGGTAATCTTCATTCTCCTTCCTGTCATCAACTCATGAGGACTATAACCTGTGCTTTTATGTACAATTCCCCTTACTGACATTAAGATACTCGGGAGATTTTGGGCCCAATTGGGGCCATTCTCTAAAACCATTTTCCTCAAAGCTGTTTTCAGTGTTCGGTTCACTCTTTCTACCCCTCCTGAAGATTGTGGGTGCTGTGCTATATGAAGCCGATGTTTTATCCCAAGCAGTTTTGCAAGATCTGAATGAACTTTTCCCGTGAAATGGGTGCCTCTATCACTTTCCAAACTTAAAGGAAGGCCAAATCTACAGTAGATTTGTTCCCAAAGTACTCGTGCTGTGTTAGAAGCTGTGTCAGACTTGATTGGAAATTAAGTTGCAATTAGTTCCTGCTCTTGCTCTTGATCTGAAAATGTTAGTCCCTCCACAGCAGCTTTCTTTGCTAACTCATCAACCGTCAAATTACCATCACCATGCTTGTCTGTCCCTTTCTTGTGACGTGCTTTGACTTTCAACAATGCAATCTTACGGGTGCTATTCTTCGCAGCCGACTACAAAGCCTGAATTGGACCACAGTGAATCAGAGGTTGACCATCGGCACTAGTAAAACCGCTTTTCTGCCAAATCGCCAAATACTCTGTAAGAGAATTGACCACAAATGCAGAATCTGAATATATGTTCAAATCTGAATTTGGAAAGACCTTTAATGTCTGTAACACTGCCGTTACTTCTGCTTTCTGGGCTGAAAACTGAGATGGACATTTATACAGAAAATTTATTCTGTCGGAATGGATGGCAAAACCAGTATGGTATTGTCCATTTTGCCAGTATCTAGAACCATCAACATATACATCCACAGCTCCTTCAATAGCTTTTACCTCAAAGACACTTTCAGGGGGTCGACTGTGTTCATCTTCACAAATGTGTGGAGTACCTTCATACAAGAGTGTTCGGGGCAGCATTGAGTTGGGTTTGTACACAGTCTTCATATTCTTAGATCCTAAATCTAATGTCCACCTGCCTAGTCTAGCACTCGATACTCCCTTAACTTTTCCTAGGAATGACCTTAAAGCTGTCACTGATGCAGGTACTGGAAGTCTCTGAATGATTTCCACCTTGTGAGGATCAGGTGTACACCCCCCTTCGCTTATCTTTATGCCTAGATAAGTGGCCTCAGATTTAAGCAATTGGGCTTTTTTTGGATTTAATTTTAATCCTGCCTCTTTCAGTATCTGAAGTAGCTCTGCCAGCAATGTGAGATGTTCTTCCCTGGTAGCAGTCTGCAATAATAGATCATCCACATACTGAATCAAACATTCAGGTTTAGAAAAACGTTCTAGTATTTTGGCCAAACACTGGTGGAATAAAGTAGGGTAGTTTACAAAACCTTGTGGAAGAACATTCCATGTGTACTGCATGTTTTTAAACTTGAACGCAAACTTGTACTGACACTCTGGGTGTAATGGAATTGACCAGAAGCCATTGGACACATCAAGAGCTGAGTAATACCTAGCCTCTGGTAAGAGAGATGCTAAAACATCAGGTGTGGATGCCACTACAGGTGCACAAGTCTGCGTACATTTGTTGAGTTCTCGGTAATCTATACATAGTGTCCAAGAATTGTCAGGTTTGCGTACAGGCCATATTGGGGCTAAAGATGGAGAAAAACAAGGTCTAATAACACCCTGCTCCAGTAGAGAGTCCACAGTACATTGTATGTATGGATTTGCTTCATCTGGGTACTTATACTGTCTAAGGGAGGGCGGGTCACACCCTTGTACCTTCACCTCCATTACACTAGTATCCACTCGGCCACAATCATGTTTTGAGGTAGCAAAAACATCTCTGTTCTTATCTAAAAGATCTGATAATTCGCAATCATCTACTGATAACAACGTATCTAAATCATAATCCTCTGACTTTTTTATTGCATATACTGCATGCACATCAGAAATTTCCACCACTTTTTCACATAGAGAATTACGCCAGATGCAATTGTTGCCATAGTCAATAACATAACCACGCTTAGTCATAATATCAGAGCCTAAGATACTGCGACCATCACCAGTTTTGCTTAGCCAGGCTTTATGTTGGATCTCATCTTTGCCAATTCGAAATGACATATTCTCTGTTTGTGATGCTAGAGAAGTAGTTCCATCAAAGCCTTTAAGAGTTAGTGTATTTCTACCATTCTGTGGGGGATCACTGGAATGAAGAATTGTTAATGAAGCACCAGAATCAACCAACCTTTGCATCGCATCATTGCATCGGCCTCCAACAGCAATATTTACGATTGGTCTACCATGATTATCCCGTGACAGGGGTGCTACGTGTGTTATGGAAGCCTGGGATTCCTATGCTGAGTAACACTTGGTTTGCGAGATCTGATTTTCCATATGGGAACACAGTTCCTCATTCTCCTTGCTTAACCTGTCTACTGTGACTTGTAACTGATCGATTTTAGGGCCTGTTCTCTTAAGGGAAAATTTACATTCTCTTGAGATATGTCCCTCCTTGTCACATGTATATCACACCGGGAGCTTATCAGGGTTATAAGGAGGTGGTCTTTCCTGTCTATCTCCAGCAACGTGGTCCTCCCTCTTCCATGAAACCTTGCGACCGTTGTTCTGATAAGGTTTTCTAACACCTATTGCTGAAACAGGATGAGGTTTCTTCGCAATAGTGTTACTGTTGTAAAACTGGGTCATTTATGTCGTTGTATTCTGACAGATGGGTCACAAACATTGTCACTGCAGAACGCGTGAGTGGGTCACATTTGTTAATCAGTGCAGATTTGAAACTTACGTCATTCGTAGTAATATCAGGATTGCCACTGTAAGTTTTGAATGCCTCCAATAATCGCTCTGAAAATGCCGCCGGGTGCTCACCTTTCCTCATATGCACATCATATATTTTATCCCAGTTAACTGACATCACACCTAGAACTTCAAGTAATGCTTGTTTCCTCTCTAACTTATTAGCTGTTCTGGTCTTCACTTTCTGATTTAAGGCTCCAGACAGAGTCTCAGGCAAACACATAGTTAACACAATGCATGCATCACCATCTGTAAAATTTGTAAACATCCGCATATTGCTCCAAGTTTTTTAAAAAATCTAGTGGATCTTGTTTGGCAAGATCAAATTTTCCAATACTCTTTATCACAGCTTCTAGCTCATTAGGATTGAACCCTCTGACCATAGTAGAGGTCATTGGTTCTTCCTCTCCTTCACTAGTACGCATTGTGCTGGTAGCATGAATTGGTGCCATGGGAAATCTAAGTGTACAGTCAGAGTACTGACTACTGACTGACTGAGAATCTCTTTCCGAATTCTCATCACTCTCTTCATGCAAATTTATCATATCTGCACCTCGATTAGACAACATACCACCTATATTACACCTTACTGGTATTTCTCTCATTTGTGCCATTTTTGATGAGAAATTGACAAGGAGCCTTTGCTTCCTCCAATTCATTGGACAGTGTCTCCACAGATGATATCAGCATGCTATTGTTAGTTCTAAGAAGTGCAATCTCGTTCTGCATTCTGAAATTTTCTTCTTTCCAGATCGTTTCAGTAGCCTGGAAATTTCTTTTACAGATTAGCCCGTCGTCGAGTCTAGATTGAAGTTGTTCATTTTCAGACTTTAACGTGTCTAGAGTCTTCCTAGTCACTTTGTATGAGGCAAGAACTTCTTGTAGTGCATTGCCGATTTTTCCTTTTTTATTCTTAGGCATTTTGGGATAACTTTCGAACTTTGCAATAGCCCACTCATACGGCTTATCTACAATGTTCTCCATTCCATCAAACATTCCCTGAGAGCCGTGCTTAGCGATGTACTTAACAATCAGCTCTTCCATTGTCACAATCTTACTGAATTAATTAGGGTTACTATACACAACTTTAGTGACTAAACGTTATCTAGTTACTTTAAGATACACGTTAATCTATTTATTCACAGCTCCAGTACTTCGGACACAAAATGAATAATACAGCCACAACACGTCGGGCCTCAAGTCCAACTACAGTAACACTCACAACTCACAAACAACAACACTCACAAACACTTTAAAATGTAACACTGTCACAGTACATCGGACAAAACCACACTACTTCGGGTTATTGTTTTAAACTTCACAGAGCCGTGGTGCGTCGGGCTCACTACAGCTTCAGTTACTTTAGAAACTATGTAGTTATAATTCTGCTTCACTTACTTTAGACTCTTAACAGAATTACAACAACTATACAACAAGTTTCACTTACTTTAAACAGTTTAAAACGTAACACTGTCACAGTTCGTCGGACAAAACCACACTACCTCGGGTTTTTGTGTTAAACTTCCCAGAGCCGCGGTGCGTCGGGCTCGCTACACGATCACCGGTTTCAGTTTCTAGTTATAATTCGGCCGCCACACTGCGTCGGGCTGATTCACTTACTTTAGAACCTTTTAACAGAATTATAACAACACAACAAGTTTCAGTTACTTTAGAAACCTGTACATTTAAGCACTTTGCTTCAGTTACTTTAGAAACAACGATTCTCATACACCTCTGTACCACAGTGCGTCGGGTTAATTCAGTTCCGTTAGAATCTCTAACAGAAATGTACAGAATAGGCTTAATAACTCCTCCTGCTTATGCTCAATAACTCTATTTCTATTCTGCCCTTAACTTTTCTTTTTTAGTTTTTTTTTTAAACGAGGGAGTTACCTAAATAAAACAGTGTAAAAGAAGAAAAATCTGTTTTTGTTACCTTTCCCCGCTTTTTTGGAAATCCCTCGCTGTGTGGCTCGCCAATGTAAGAAAAATAAAACGAAGAGCGTCGAAGATCTTAATGAAGAAGTTTATTGCAGCATCGCAGTGACAAAATACATAAAGTACTCTGGGTTCATCAGAGTCAAAAACAAAAAGGCCAAGCAGAAGGCATATGACGAGTTGTACACTAGGTTAGACACTAGAGAAGGACAGAAGGACTTGTACAGGTTAGCTAGGCAGAGGGATCGAGATGTGGAACAGAAAGTAGATAAGATTAGAAAGGATGAAGTCAGGAAGGCTTTGAAGAGGATGAAAAGTGGGAAGGCAGTTGGTCCTGATGACATCCCGGTGGAGGTCTGGAAGTGTCTGGGAGAGGCAGCAGTGGAATTTTTAACTAGTTTGTTCAACAGGGTTTTAGAGAGTGAGAGGATGCCTGAGGAATGGAGAAGAAGTGTGTTAGTGCCGATCTTTAAGAATAAGGGTGACGTGCAGAGTTGCAGCAACTATAGGGGGATAAAGTTGATGAGCCATACAATGAAGCTATGGGAAAGAGTAGTGGAAGCTAGGTTAAGGAAGGTAGTGGAAATTTGTGAGCAGCAGTATGGCTTCATGCCCAGAAAGAGCACAACAGATGCAATTTTCGCTCTGAGAATTTTGATGGAGAAGGCTGGACAGGTTTAGGAACAAGTACATCAGAGGGACAGCTCATGTTGGACGTTTGGGGGACAAAGTTAGGGAGACCAGATTAAGATGGTTTGGACATGTTCAGAGGAGGGAGAGTGAGTATATTGGTAGGAGAATGTTGGACATGGAGCTGCCAGGCAGGAGGCAAAGAGGAAGGCCAAAGAGGAGGTATATGGATGGAATTAATGAGGATATGAAGCTAGTGGGTGCAAGTGTTGAGGATGCAGAAGATAGGGATAGGTGGAGAGAGATGATTCACTGTGGAGACCCCTGAAGGGAAAAGCCGAAAGAAGAAGAAGATACTTCATCATACATCATCATCATCATCATCATCATCTTCTTCTTCATCAACATCTTACACCACAATACATCATCATCATCTTACAGCACATCATCATACATCATCTTCATCATCATCATCATCATCATCATCATCTTCATCATTCATATAGTGTCAGTCTGTTCTGTAGAGAGCTGATTATTTCTTATTTGTTTCATTTCTGATTATTTGAATGATTTACTAATTACATTTTAAATAATATGAATTAAAATAATAATATAAAATCTAAAAATAATAATGTAAAATAACATTTATTTAATAACTGATGTAAATGTCATTACATTTACATTTTAAAGAATTATATTGAATTTATTTACTCACATATTTGTTTATTATTTTCAAACTGACAGCTTGGTGCATTCCATGAAATATAAATAAAATTCATTACATTTATTAAATTTATATACAACTTAAATGTTATTTTTTGTTATACTAAATCAAATGTAATTAAAATGCAGAGACGTTGATGATTTCCTTAAAGCAATTCATTCATTCCTAGAACAACAAGGTTCCTTCAGTGTTCCTCAAGGGGTTCTCTATATGAAGAATTTTTTTTTATCTGTGTGTGTGTGTGTGTGTGTGTGTATGTGTGTATGTGGGCCTCTCTAACGTCTCCTCAGTTCTGTGGCTTGAGATAACAGACACACACCCACACACACACACACACACACACACACACACACTCCATTGCTGTTCTTGAGAAACACACTCGTCTGACTCGGTATGTAAACTTTATCTCACTTTATTTACAATCACTTTACATCAGTCCTCGTGTCTCAGAGTGAGTGTTTAAAGAAAGTTTTCTATTGACATTTTAATCTTAAACTGTGGGAAAATCGTGCAGTGAAACATGAGGACCGAATAAAACTTCTGTTTTTTAGGTAATTGACCATTAATGTTGATCTATAGGATAGAAAATATACAAATATTTAAAAATCTTATTTATTTATTAATTAGTTAGTTAGAGTATCAGTTATTTTACTTCCTTGCTTGTTTTAATACATGAGATGATCTGTCAGTCAAATTCAGTGGGCATGGCTAGCCTTTATGTCTGGTTTATGAAAGCAACCAAACAACAGACGACAAACAGGAAGTTGTCACTTTTAGTCATTCACAACTGGACATTCACACGGAATTGCGGAACGCGTTGACACTGAGGAAGGGGAATTTCTGTAACAGATACACTATATTGCCAAAAGTTTTGGGACGTCTTTATATGCACATGAATGTAATATAGAGTTGCCCCACCTATGCAGCTATAACAGCTTCAACTTTTAGGAATGTGTTTATTGGAATTTTTTGACCGTTCCTCTAGAAGCGCATTTGTGAGGTCAGGCACTGACGTTGGACGAGAAGGTCTGGCTCGCAGTCTCCGCTCTAATTCATCCCAAAGGTGTTCTATGGGGTTGAGGTCAGGACTCTGTGCAGGCCAGTCAAGTTCCTCCACACCAAACTCGCTCATCCATGTCTTTATGGACCTTGCTTTGTGCACTGGTGTGCAGTCATGTTGGAACAGGAAGGGGTCATCCCCAAAATGTTCCCATAAAGCATGAAATTGTCCAAAATGTCTTGGTATGCTGAAGCATTAAGAGTTCCTTTCACTGGAACTAAGGGGCCGAGTCTAATCCCTGAAAAACAACCCCACAACATTACCCCCCTCCACCAAGATTTACACTTGCCACAATGCAGTCAGTTAAGTACCGTTCTCCTGACAACCTCCAAGTCCAGACTCGTCCATCGGCTTGGCAGACAGAGAAGTGTGATTGGTCACTCCAGAGAACACGTCTCCACTGCTCTAGAGTCCAGTGACATCATTAACAGTTGCTCCGCCTCCTGGCACTGTGACTTACCATCAAATATCTGAAATAATGGAAATAAAAAAATACTGTTGACTATTTAAGGTAAATAAATAAATAAATAAATGATAATTAAATATATCATTCAACAAAAACCCCACAATATTATTATTAATAGAGAGATTAAAGCAATATTTACAAACATAATCTTTTCTGCAGAAATACTGACATTTTAGAACAGAAATATATTCACCAGAGTCATTTTAAGTCTAACACAAAATATAATAATGTGAAACTTAAAAAAAAAAAAAACAGCAGTAATGGACAAAGGACAAAATTTTGTGGACAATAATGAAGTGAAACTAATGCACTTCCTGTTTTTATTTTTAAATCTAATCTCCGGTTTCAAACAGTGACTACATGTCCTCTCTCTCTCTCTCTCTCTCTCTCTCTCTCTCTCTCTCTCTCTCTCTCTCTCTCTCTCGCCTGTCTCACATGTGGGAACTGAGTTTCACACTCAGGTGTAAATAAACAACAGAGCAATGTTTTTTTCTCAAACTCATTGCTTCAGTCTCATTAAAGTTTAATAAGTATTAAGAAAACAAACATTTATCTAAAGAATTAAGAATAAACAGTGGAATGTGTAGAAGTTAAAGAGTAGCAGGAATTTATATTAATAAGCAACAATCACTTTACATTGAGGTTTATAAATGTAAAAATTTCTTTAAATTTATTTAAAAAACACATCCATTACAAAATAAACAAAAATAAAAGAATTCTCAGACGTATTATATATTTATTACCTTGTAAATACACTATTTATAACACAAAACAATTTTTGCATAAAAGATGTGTAAAAGTTCATATTTACAGACTTGCATGGTTCTTTGGGGTTCTGAGCGTCCAGTAAAAGGTTCTACATGGAACTCTGTTTAGAAAAAAAAAGCTTTCTGCAGTTCCACATCAAAACTGTAAGAGTTCCTCTGCAGTGACGAGCAGAAGACCTTTACACTTCTTTAATGATGTTTGTGGATGTTAAACTCTTTGTTCTAATCATTTTATTCAATTCATTTTTGTTGCCAAATAAAAAAAATAGAAACTTATTGCTAGTTTTATTTTTAAGTTTAGAATAAATAAAAAAATGAAAAGAAGAGTGTTTATTCAGGAATAAAATAAAATAATCAGAATTTATTGTGATATTTTTTGACATTCAAAGAAAGAGTAATTTTGTGAATAATGTGATTTATTATTAATTTTTTAAATAAATAATTCATAAAGTGGTTTTGTTGGTTGTTGTACATTTTGTGTTAAATTCTGCCTCTGTCCTGCCCCCTAATGGTCACTACTGTTAATGTGCCAAATACACACGGCGATTTGTGTGCAGTGGTGGGCAAGGTCCACATCTCCTGTACTTAAGTGAAAGTACAGATGCTCTAGTTATACTGTTACTCCGGTAAAAGTAATAGTCCTCAATCTGAATTTCTACTCGAGTTAAAGTGCAAAAGTACTTGTATCCAAATGTACTTACATTAAAAAGTACTGCATTTGTTAGGGGTGGAACGGTTCATGAAAAAAATCCGAACCCTTCAATTTACTTTGTCACGGTTCGAGACACGTGTGTATCGTTTGGGTCCGGTGTAACGCGCAGCACGGAGGCGAGTGTTAGCAGTGTGGAGTGCTGCAGTGCGGCAGGTCAACTACAGAGAGGGCAAGCTCCTCAGAGTTTTTAGAGGAGGCACCGACAGTATCGTTTCGGTCTACTGTGTGGGATCATGTTGACATTTAGTGCTACATATGACGACGGCGGTAAGAAAGTGGTGGACAAAACTGCGACAGCTTGCATACACTGTGCAACACGTGTTTGTCACGTCCGGCCGCCGCCGCCGCCCTATGCGGGGCTCGAACCCGGACCTCCGTGGTGTGGCGTGCCGCAGCACGCCGTGAAAGAGCGGACCCAAGCGCAGGATACAGTGAAGCACTGTTTTTATTTACATAAACACGATACAGGGGAAAGACAAACATAACACGAGACTCCGTGGTACAAATAAACTAAAACACACACACACATAACCCCAGACCTAACGTAACACCCACGGGACAGCTATACACAGAACAATGACCCACGCCACACATGCACACCAGGATCCCTTTTATAGGGAAACACAACAGGGTAATAAGGGACAGGTGACACAATCAGGATGGAGAACAATGGGCAGGAAATCACACAGACAAACAGGCTTCCAGGATTCTCCTGCCAGCGCCCTCCCCGGGCCTGGCAGGGAACTGTCCAGCTACTCCTGACATAACCCCCCCCTCTAAGGCGCAGCTCCCGAAGCGCCTCCAGCCACGCTGAAAAGACGCCCCAGGGCTCGAAAAAGAAAAGGCAGTTCATACCAGAGGGGAGGGGAAACACACGAAGTAATCGGCGGTTGCAGTCCGCAGCGACACCCCAACTCCAGGGGTTCCGTGGCACCCGACAGCTGCTCAGGAGGGCAGGAAGCGTGCTCCACCCCGGTTGCCAGGCGACGTCCCTCACGGAACACAACATCGTGAAGCGGCGGCCCCGGCCAACCGGCGGTGGACGCCACGCCTCCAAAGGGAAAAAAATAAAAAGGAGATGCCCCCCAAAACACGGTGTCGAGCGGCGTGCTCCGCGGCAATCCATCGCAAAGCGATGTCCTCAGCGGCAATCCATCGCGAGGCAGCATCCTCCGCGGCAATCCATCGTGAAGCGACGTCCTCGACCCACCGGAAAGAGGCACCATCCTGGGGAAACAGGAACGGGAAACCACCTGCTCGGCTCTCTCCGAGGCAGGTGGTCTGCCGGATGTCCTCAACCGCCGGACTGCAATCCTCGCCCTGGTCAGGAAGTAGCTGCTGAATCCCGCTGGGTCTTCAGATTGGTGGGTCAATCTGTCACGTCCGGCCGCCGCCGCCGCCCTATGCGGGGCTCGAACCCGGACCTCCGTGGTGTGGCGTGCCGCAGCACGCCGTGAAAGAGCGGACCCAAGCGCAGGATACAGTGAAGCACTGTTTTTATTAACATAAACACGATACAGAGGAAAGACAAACATAACACGAGACTCCGTGGTACAAATAAACTAAACACACACACAAAAATAACCCCAGACCTAACGTAACACCCACGGGACAGCTATACACAGAACAATGACCCACGCCACACATGCACACCAGGATCCCTTTTATAGGGAAACACAACAGGGTAATAAGGGACAGGTGACACAATCAGGATGGAGAACAATGGGCAGGAAATCACACAGACAAACAGGCTTCCAGGATTCTCCTGCCAGCGCCCTCCCCGGGCCTGGCAGGGAACTGTCCAGCTACTCCTGACAGTGTTGCTTATACTAATGGAAACTTCCAATATGTTAGCTCATCTGCAGAGACATCACCCCAGTGTGACAACTGACAGCGAATGAAATAATATTCCCTCTATTCCCAGAGGTCAGTGAACATTATTCTAAATCAAGGAACACAAGAGGAACATGGGACTGGAAAACAGCAGGACTTGAGATCACGTCTGTGTCCTGGGAATCAGTTATAAACATATGACAAGTGAAGATTCAGAAGGAAAAAGTTCAGAATCAGCAAAGGCAGTATTTCAGGATTTAGTAACCAATGCTTTGGTGTGTGATGGGCAGTTACAGTATTTGTGCACTAATCTTATCCTGCTTCACATAAAAAACACTATGGAAAAGACATTTTACTTTTGGTGACTGGTTAAATATCAACAATAAAAGCTATTGGGTTATTGTGTTGCTGTATTTCATCAGCAAGGTTAATATAGACCGCTGCTCAAGAGTTACTCATTACGTTAGCTTACTTAGCCAACTAAAGCGTAACTAGCCATACACCACATGATTATGATAATGACAGCTGTATTGACATACACAGTAAAATCCTTCAATGCTGCGAGCTAACATTAGATTCATATTAAAGAAAATGGTCATTATGATGACCACAGGATGTGCTGAGTAAGGAGAGATGTGGAATAATGTAGTGGAGTAGAAAGTAGGATATGTTACTTCATAATGTAACAGAGTGAAAGTAAAAAGTCTGAAAAAAAATGTTATACTTTAGTAAAGTACAGATACTGGGAAAATATACTTAAATACAGTAACCAATTACATTTACCTCGTTACTGACCACCACAGTGTGTGTGTGTGTGTGTGTGTGTGTGTTTGTGTGTGTGTGTGTGTGTGTGTGTTTAGCTGCACACTAGAGTATTTGAGCAGAAATAACGTGAAATTTATTTTGTTTTTCACAGTTGACCTTTGACCCCTATGTGAGTGAGAATCCCAAAATGGTGGCAATAAACGAAGGTGAGAGAAAAACATCTGCTTTACATCTCACTGTGTTGCACTCTTGCCATCTGGTCTGGTGTGTATCACTGTGTGTGTGTGTGTGTGTGTGTGTGTGTGTACAGATGTGTCAGTGTTGGTGGTGTTGAGCAGTGTGTTTACTCTGTGTGCTCTCATCGTCTCTACATTCTGGACATGTTGGAAGATCAGAAGAGCCATGAGAATGGAAACACAGGAGAGGTACATGCTGTACCCAGAACAGACGATGGTATAAAACACACACACACACACACACACACACACACACACACACACACACACACACACACATCTGAACTGCACTCTTGTGGCTGTTTGTGGTTTAATTGTTGCACTTTTAACTCTGTCCACATCCGTCATTTATGACATTTATCATTGTCATACCCAAAAGCTTCACTCCGTACTTCACTCCGTAATTCACTCAGTACTTCACTCAATACTTCACTCAGTACTTCACTCCGCACTTCACTCCGTACTTCACTCAGCACTTCACTCAGTACTTCACTCCGTACTTCACTCCGTACTTCACTCAGCACTTCACTCCGCACTTCACTCCGCACTTCACTCCCGTACTTCACGCCGCACTTCACTCAGTACTTCACTCCGTAATTCACTCAGCACTTCACTCCGCACTTCACTCCGCACTTCACTCAGCACTTCACTCCGTACTTCACTCCGCACTTCACTCCGTAATTCACTCAGTACTTCACTCCGCACTTCACTCAGCACTTCACTCCGCACTTCACTCCGTACTTCACTCAGCACTTCACTCCGTACTTCACTCAGTACTTCACTCAGTACTTCACTCAGTACTTCACTCCGTACTTCACTCCGCACTTCACTCCGTACTTCACCAGCACTTCACTCCGCACTTCACTCCGCACTTCACTCAGTACTTCACTCAGTACTTCACTCCCGTACTTCACTCCGCACTTCACTCCGCACTTCACTCCGCACTTCACGCCGCACTTCACTCCGCACTTCACTCCGCACTTCACTCAGCACTTCACTCCGTAATTCACTCAGCACTTCACTCCGTAATTCACTCAGTACTTCACTCCGCACTTCACTCCGCACTTCACTCCGCACTTCACTCCGCACTTCACTCCGCACTTCACTCCGTACTTCACTCAGTAATTCACTCAGTACTTCACTCCGCACTTCACTCCGCACTTCACTCCGTACTTCACTCAGCACTTCACTCCGTACTTCACTCCGTACTTCACTCCGTACTTCACTCAGTACTTCACTCAGTACTTCACTCCGTACTTCACTCCGTACTTCACTCAGTACTTCACTCAGCACTTCACTCCGTACTTCACTCCGTACTTCACTCAGCACTTCACTCAGTACTTCACTCCGTACTTCACTCAGCACTTCACTCAGTACTTCACTCAGTACTTCACTCCGTACTTCACTCAGTACTTCACTCCGTACTTCACTCCGTACTTCACTCCGCACTTCACTCAGCACTTCACTCCGTACTTCACTCAGTACTTCACTCCGTACTTCACTCCGTAATTCACTCAGTACTTCACTCAGTACTTCACTCAGCACTTCACTCAGCACTTCACTCCGTACTTCACTCCGTACTTCACTCAGTACTTCACTCAGTACTTCACTCCGTACTTCACTCAGCACTTCACTCAGCACTTCACTCCGTACTTCACTCCGTACTTCACTCAGCACTTCACTCAGCACTTCACTCCGTACTTCACTCCGTACTTCACTCCGTACTTCACTCAGTACTTTACTCAGTACTTTACTCAGTACTTTACTCAGCAGTTACAGCCTCGACTCTTTTTGGTTATGACACAACAATCATTTCACACCTGGACTGAGGAATTTTCTGCCATTCTTCTTCACAAATCCTCTCAGGCTCAGGTTGGATGTAGACGGTCAGTGGACAGACATTTTCAGGTCTCTCCAGAGATGTTCAGTAGGGTTCAAGTCAAGACACTGGCTGGGTCACTCTAGGACATTCACTAAGCTTATTGTCGGGGCCGTTGCCATGTTGGAAAGTGAAGCTTCAACCCAGTCTGAGGTCCAGAGCCCCAGGACAGGTTTTTATTGAGGATATCTCTGTACTTTGCTTCATTCAGCTTTCCCTCGACCATTACCAGTCTCCCAGTCACTGCTGCTGAAAAACACCACAGTCACCACCATGCTTCACTGCTGGGATGGTACTGGGCAGGTGATGAGCGGTGCCTGGTTTTCTCCAGACATAACATTTAGAATTGAAACCAAACATCTTAGCTTCATCAGACCAGAGAATCTCAGAGTCCTTCAGGTTTTTTTTTTGCAAACTCCAAACCGACTTTCACGTGTTTTGCACGTCCTGTTCGTGCCAAACTTCTTCCATTTGAGAATTTTGGTTCCACTGTGCTCCTGGGAATTTTCAGTGCAGCAGAATTTTTTTGTAGCCTTCTCCAGATTTGTGCCTTGCAACAATCCTGTCTCTGAGTTCTGCAGGTGGTTCCTCTGACCTCATGGCTTGGTGTTTGCTCTGTTATGTATTCTCAGCTGTGAGGCCTTCTATTTCCAAACCATGTCCAATCAATTTAATTTACCACAGGTGAACTCAGAGCAGCGTGGAGAAACATCTCAGCAATGATCAAGAGAAATGAGAGGCACCTAAGCTAAATTTCAAGTGTTAGTGAAGGAGTCTGAACACTTACTGAATGCAGTGTATATAAACACACACACACACACACACACACACACTCACTCACTCACTCAGTTTGCAACCCAAAGTTTTCTAACAATTTTTTCTCTTTGCTTCACACACTCACACACTGCAGGGTGAGCTGAAAGAGAAAAAAAGTGAAGAGGAGGAGGAGGAAGAGAAGAAGAAGGAGGCAGAGGAGGAGGAGGAGGAGGAGGCAGAGGTGGAGGTGGAGGAGGAGGAGGAGGAGGCGGAGGAGGAGGCGGAGGAGGAGGAGGAGGCGGAGGCGGAGGAGGAGGAGGAGGAGGCGGAGGCGGAGGAGGAGGAGGCGGAGGCGGAGGCGGAGGAGGAGGAGGTGGAGGAGGAGGAAGAGGAAGACAGTTGAAGAAACAGACACCTCAACTGTGCTGTTATTATTATTATTATTATTATGATGATGATGATGATGATGATGATGAAGACCTCACAGTAACATCTCGTATTGAATGCTTTATTTTGGGGATTTGAGGCTGTAGGTAAAGCTAAAAGCAATTAAAGTGACAGGAGACACGACACGAGGCTCTGAAAATAAATAAAGAACAAATTTTACAGATATAACATTTTGTTTTTCACTTTTTCACATCATCTTTTTTCACCGAATCAGCTTCTTCACTTCACTCTGAAGAGCAGGACGTTTCTGCTGTAAACACTGATGTGAGATTAATCCAAACATCTCCGAGTTACAGACCTAATAACTGATAAAGATTTCACTCAGAGATTTCACTCAGACTCGCTCTTTGAATAAGTTACCCTGATGACCACGGCACTTGTACTATGTACTTATTTATAAATGACGCGTCTTTAATAAAAACTGAGATACGCCCACTGCTGCAGTATCCATGTCTGACTCATTGATGATGATGATGATGATAATGACACAGACACATAGAGTGTGTGTGTGTATGTGTGTATGAGTGTGTGTGAAACATTACTAAATTGTTGCTTAATTAGTGTGAATGACAGAAACTGAGAATTCATCGTACTTGAAGATGGTATTTAATACGGCTGAAGACGCTACACTGGAAGCCTCTTTTCTTTCTTTTCACTGGAAGTTTCTGCTCTAATCGGAATTTCCAGTAATTTAATTTAACCTTGTAATTAGAGACACACAGGAAACAGTGCTCTGTGTGATGATCAGGAACCGTTCTTCACTCTGTGTTACTGTGACTCTGTAAACACACTAAACACCAGCAAATACATGTGGCTGAGAAATATCTTTCAGTTTTAAACTTTTTTCTTTAATCTCCTGAGCAGAACAGCTCTCTGTGGTGTTTGATTGCACAGGGCACTTATACTCATCACTCGTGGTAATAATTTGATTAGCAATTGTCAGGAAGCGGTAGAAGATGCAAAAGAAGAACAAAACAAGAGGAAAAAACACAACAATGAAACGTACAGCGTGTCAGCAAGACGTGGAGGAAAATTCCACATCACTGAGGTAGAGGAGCTGATTAGAGGAAACACAGAACAGGTGTGAGAGCTGAGTGAGACATGTGACAGGGTCATGTGACACGCTTTAACAAGCTTCACAGATATTTTATAGATTATCATTTTAATATCCAACTGTTTTGTTGTATCTTCCTCCCCATTTCTGTCACTGCTGATGGTGTAAGTTGGATAATTATTTAATGAATATTTGTAATTCCTAAAAGCAGGTCTTTAAGGATGTGTGTGATAGTAATGACTCTAGGCTCTGGTCACTTCCTGTATGACTCCTGGAGCTTCTCCACCAGACACCAGATCTGAACCACTACAGCTCCAGTTAACACCGAGACCACGGCTCTGTGTCTTTTTGACAGATTAGACTCCTCTATCTAATCACTTTAAATGAAATCTCATTATCACATTAGTGCATCCTGTCAGTAACTTCCTGACCACTACATTTAAGTTCAGCAGAAAAACATTTCCCTGCTTCAGTGTTTAGTAGCAGAGCTGACTCCTGAACTGACTCCTAAACTGACTCCTAAACTGACTCCTAAACTGACTCCTAAACTGACTCCTAAACTGACACCTAAACTGACTCTGAACTGACTCCTGAACTGAATGCAGCATGTTGGTCAGCTGGTATGATTAGAATTTAATGAGGAGCAGCTGTGGCTGTAAAAGAGTGGAGCTTTAGATCCAGTGCCTTTCAGCACTTTGACAGCACAAGAACATCCAATCTACACATCCAAGAGTCCAAAAAGGAAACCAAGGACCTCCACATGTCTGGTTCCTCCTCAGCAAGCAACTCCAAGCTACTGCAGATGCCACCAGCATCTGTACAAACAGAGAGACAGAACCTTCAGGAAAGAGGCACAAACCATCTGCCAGAGATGACGAAACTTTTGACTGAATGCTTCAGATGAAACCAACAGAGGAACAGGTGAAGGAGCTGGAGGCATCAGGTGGAACATCCACCATTAAGAGAGTTCTACATCACCATGGGCTAGAAGACTGTAGTGCCCGTAATAAGCTGCTACATCAAGAGTCAGAATGAATTGTGCAGATGATCCTTCTGGAGAAACCAGACAGAAAGTTCAGACTGGGTTTGTAACTGGGTTTGTAACTGGGTCTGTATCTGGATTTGTAATTCGTTCTGTAACTGAATTTGTAACTGGGTCTGTAACTGGGTCTGTAAGTGGGTCTAAAACTGGGTTTGTAACTGGGTGTGTAACTCGGTTTGTAACTGGGTCTGTTTCTGGGTTTGTCACTGGGTCTGTAACTTGGTTTGTAACTGGGTCTGTAACTGTGTCTGTAACTTGGTTTGTAACAGGGTCTGTTACTGGGTTTGTAACTTGGTCTGTTACTGGATTTGTAACTGGGTCTGTAACTGGGTCTGTAACTTGGTTTTTAACTGGGTTTGTGACTTGGTCTGTAACTGGGTTTGTAACTGGGTCTGTAACTGGCTTTGGAAGTGTGTCTGTAACTGGGTCTGTAACTGGGTCTGTTACTGGGTTCGTAACTTGGTCTGTAACTGGGTCTGTTACTGGGTTTGTAACTTGGTCTGTAACTTGGTTTGTAACTGGGTTTGTAACTGTGTCTGTAACTGGGTCTGTAACTGGGTTTGTAAAAGGGTCTGTAACTGTGTCTGTAACTTGGTTTGTAACTGGGTCTGTAACTGGGTTTGTAACTGGGTCTGTAACTCGGTTTGTAACTGGGCTTTTAACTGGGTTTGTGACTCGGTCTGTAACTGGGTCTGTAACTGGGTTTGTAACTGGGTCTGTTACTGGGTCTGTTACTGGGTTTGTAACTTGGTCTGTAACTTGGTTTGTAACTGGCTTTGGAAGTGTGTCTGTAACTGGGTCTGTAACTGGGTTTGTAAAAGGGTCTGTAACTGTGTCTGTAACTTGGTTTGTAACTGGGTCTGTAACTGGGTTTGTAACTGGGTCTGTAACTCGGTTTGTAACTGGGCTTTTAACTGGGTTTGTGACTCGGTCTGTAACTGGGTCTGTAACTGGGTTTGTAACTGGGTCTGTTACTGGGTTCGTAACTGGGTCTGTAACTTGGTTTGTAATTGAGTTTGGAAGTGTGTCTATATCTGCATCTGTAACTGGGTCTGTAACTGTGTCTGTTGCAGGTTTTGTAACTGGGTCTGTAACTTGGTTTGTAACTGGGTTTGGAAGTGTGTCTGTAACTGGGTCTGTAACTTTTTCTGTAACTGGGTTTGTAACTGGGTCTGTAACTGGGTCTGTAACTGGGTTTGTAACTGGGTTTGTCACTGGGTTTGTAACTGGGTATGTAACTGGGTCTGTTTCTGGGTTTGTCACTGAGTCTGTAACTTGGTTTGTAACTGGCTCTGTAACTGACATTGGAGGTGTGTCTGTAACTGGGTTTGTCACTGAGTCTGTAACTTGGTTTGTAACTGGCTCTGTAACTGACATTGGAGGTGTGTCTGTAACTGGGTTTGTAACTGGGTCTGTAACTTGGTTTGTAACTGGGTCTGTAACTGGTTTTGTTACTGGGTTTGTAACTGGGTCTGTAACTGGGTCTGTAACTGCGTTGTCGGAGAAATTATTTTAAATTTACTTTTATGCTTACTTTTAACATAACAATACTCTGCTTAAAATAGTATTCATCTTACAGTATTCAACTATATTCTTATAGTATTCAATTATAACTTAAGAGCAGGCTTGGCCTAATGTAAAAATATGATAATCAAGCATAACCATAAGTATTAGTGTGCTAGTGTAATAGCATAGCATATCATGTGATTACACCAGGCTTAGCTTAAAATAAAATAAAATAAAATGATAACGCTTAAAGGCTCAAGGCCTAGACAGTGTTATCTGTAAGACAAAAACAATAAGTGCAGACACAGAAAGTACATCAGTACAATGGAAAAGCTCGCATATTGTCTAGCCAAAAAAAAGAAAGAGAAGTGCAACTAACTAAAAATAATCCTTTAATAATATATCAATGGCTTGGAGACATAGACTTACACAGACTGACATAGACTCATGATAAAAGGTATCAACTGTGAGGTCAAGATGATCTGTAAGATCTGTAGGGTCAGTGTGAAGGTCTAAACTCAAACAAAGCTGACAGTGATGTCAGAGAAATTTAATGATAAATGCTTATCTTTAAAATAGCAATATGTAGGGGAAATTCATGCTTATCTTCAAAGTAGTAATAATTCATTTAAGAGCAGTGGTCTCTATTATCCTATCATCTATCTAACGGCTAAGCTTATGACAATCAATATAGTATCAGTATAGTATAACCTCTGATAGTATGTGTTACGGGTAGCAGGGCTGAGGGTGAACCACTAGGGGGCCCTCAGTAGGGGTTGTCATGTCATGTCTGTTTATGTTTATGTTTTGGCCATGTGTGTGTTTAAGCCCCGCCCTAGCCTAATGTGTGTTCCTGCCCCTGATCACCTGTTCCCAATGTTTCCCTGATTATGTTCTCCATTTATAGTCCTGTCTGTGTCATCATTATTTGCTAGTCCTCGTTTGTATGTAGGCCGATGTGGTGTCGCGGTTTTTGTTTCATGTCGTGTCTCGGTTGTTATGTTTAATAAACCCCTTTTTGTTTCACGGAAGCTTCGCGTTGGGTCTGTTATATCCAGCCGGACACCGCCGGTCGTAACAGTATGTACATGCAGTAATAATAAAATTATACAAATAGAATATAATAACAGTAACAACGCTGAGATTGGAAAAATGGATAAAAGACATTTAATGAAAACAGTTGGAGCTTACAGCTTAAAATTGCAGTTTAGTCGGCTGGAGGTGGAGGAGGAGGAGGAGGCGGAGGAGGAGGAGGCGGACGAGGAGGAGGAGGAGGAGGTGGAGGCAGAGGTGGAGGAGGAAGAGGAAGACAGTTGAAGAAACAGACACCTCAACTGTGCTGTTTATTATTATTATTATTATTATTATTATGATGATGATGATGATGATGAAGACCTCACAGTAACATCTCGTATTGAATGCTTTATTTTGGGGATTTGAGGCTGTAGGTAAAGCTAAAAGCAATTAAAGTGACAGGAGACACGACACGAGGCTCTGAAAATAAATAAAGAACAAATTTTACAGATATAACATTTTGTTTTTCACTTTTTCACATCATCTTTTTTCACCGAATCAGCTTCTTCACTTCACTCTGAAGAGCAGGACGTTTCTGCTGTAAACACTGATGTGAGATTAATCCAAACATCTCCGAGTTACAGACCTAATAACTGATAAAGATTTCACTCAGACTCGCTCTTTGAATAAGTTACCCTGATGACCACGGCACTTGTACTATGTACTTATTTATAAATGACGCGTCTTTAATAAAAACTGAGATACGCCCACTGCTGCAGTATCCATGTCTGACTCATTGATGATGATGATGATGATAATGATACAGACACATAGAGTGTGTGTGTGTATGTGTGTATGAGTGTGTGTGAAACATTACTAAATTGTTGCTTAATTAGTGTGAATGACAGAAACTGAGAATTCATCGTACTTGAAGATGGTATTTAATACGGCTGAAGACGCTACACTGGAAGCCTCTTTTCTTTCTTTTCACTGGAAGTTTCTGCTCTAATCGGAATTTCCAGTAATTTAATTTAACCTTGTAATTAGAGACACACAGGAAACAGTGCTCTGTGTGATGATCAGGAACCGTTCTTCACTCTGTGTTACTGTGACTCTGTAAACACACTAAACACCAGCAAATACATGTGGCTGAGAAATATCTTTCAGTTTTAAACTTTTTTCTTTAATCTCCTGAGCAGAACAGCTCTCTGTGGTGTTTGATTGCACAGGGCACTTATACTCATCACTCGTGGTAATAATTTGATTAGCAATTGTCAGGAAGCGGTAGAAGATGCAAAAGAAGAACAAAACAAGAGGAAAAAACACAACAATGAAACGTACAGCGTGTCAGCAAGACGTGGAGGAAAATTCCACATCACTGAGGTAGAGGAGCTGATTAGAGGAAACACAGAACAGGTGTGAGAGCTGAGTGAGACATGTGACAGGGTCATGTGACACGCTTTAACAAGCTTCACAGATATTTTATAGATTATCATTTTAATATCCAACTGTTTTGTTGTATCTTCCTCCCCATTTCTGTCACTGCTGATGGTGTAAGTTGGATAATTATTTAATGAATATTTGTAATTCCTAAAAGCAGGTCTTTAAGGATGTGTGTGATAGTAATGACTCTAGGCTCTGGTCACTTCCTGTATGACTCCTGGAGCTTCTCCACCAGACACCAGATCTGAACCACTACAGCTCCAGTTAACACCGAGACCACGGCTCTGTGTCTTTTTGACAGATTAGACTCCTCTATCTAATCACTTTAAATGAAATCTCATTATCACATTAGTGCATCCTGTCAGTAACTTCCTGACCACTACATTTAAGTTCAGCAGAAAAACATTTCCCTGCTTCAGTGTTTAGTAGCAGAGCTGACTCCTGAACTGACTCCTAAACTGACTCCTAAACTGACTCCTAAACTGACTCCTAAACTGACTCCTAAACTGACACCTAAACTGACTCTGAACTGACTCCTGAACTGAATGCAGCATGTTGGTCAGCTGGTATGATTAGAATTTAATGAGGAGCAGCTGTGGCTGTAAAAGAGTGGAGCTTTAGATCCAGTGCCTTTCAGCACTTTGACAGCACAAGAACATCCAATCTACACATCCAAGAGTCCAAAAAGGAAACCAAGGACCTCCACATGTCTGGTTCCTCCTCAGCAAGCAACTCCAAGCTACTGCAGATGCCACCAGCATCTGTACAAACAGAGAGACAGAACCTTCAGGAAAGAGGCACAAACCATCTGCCAGAGATGACGAAACTTTTGACTGAATGCTTCAGATGAAACCAACAGAGGAACAGGTGAAGGAGCTGGAGGCATCAGGTGGAACATCCACCATTAAGAGAGTTCTACATCACCATGGGCTAGAAGACTGTAGTGCCCGTAATAAGCCGCTACATCAAGAGTCAGAATGAATTGTGCAGATGATCCTTCTGGAGAAACCAGACAGAAAGTTCAGACTGGGTTTGTAACTGGGTCTATAACTGGGTCTGTAAATGCGTCTGTGACTGGGTTTGTAACTGGGTTTGTAACTGGGTCTGTATCTGGATTTGTAATTCGTTCTGTAACTGAATTTGTAACTGGGTCTGTAACTAGGTCTGTAATTGGGTCTGTAAGTGGGTCTAAAACTGGGTTTGTAACTGGGTTTGTAACTGGGTGTGTAACTCGGTTTGTAACTGGGTCTGTTTCTGGGTTTGTCACTGGGTCTGTAACTTGGTTTGTAACTGTGTCTGTAACTGTGTCTGTAACTTGGTTTGTAACAGGGTCTGTTACTGGGTTTGTAACTTGGTCTGTTACTGGATTTGTAACTGGGTCTGTAACTGGGTCTGTAACTGGCTTTGGAAGTGTGTCTGTAACTGGGTCTGTAACTGGGTCTGTTACTGGGTTCGTAACTTGGTCTGTAACTGGGTCTGTTACTGGGTTTGTAACTTGGTCTGTAACTTGGTTTGTAACTGGCTTTGGAAGTGTGTCTGTAACTGGGTCTGTAACTGGGTTTGTAAAAGGGTCTGTAACTGTGTCTGTAACTTGGTTTGTAACTGGGTCTGTAACTGGGTTTGTAACTGGGTCTGTAACTCGGTTTGTAACTGGGCTTTTAACTGGGTTTGTGACTCGGTCTGTAACTGGGTCTGTAACTGGGTTTGTAACTGGGTCTGTTACTGGGTTCGTAACTGGGTCTGTAACTTGGTTTGTAATTGAGTTTGGAAGTGTGTCTATATCTGCATCTGTAACTGGGTCTGTAACTGTGTCTGTTGCAGGTTTTGTAACTGGGTCTGTAACTTGGTTTGTAACTGGGTTTGGAAGTGTGTCTGTAACTGGGTCTGTAACTTTTTCTGTAACTGGGTCTGTAACTGGATTTGTAACTGGGTCTGTAACTGGGTTTGTAACTGGGTCTGTAACTGGGTCTGTTTCTGGGTTTGTCACTGAGTCTGTAACTTGGTTTGTAACTGGCTCTGTAACTGACATTGGAGGTGTGTCTGTAACTGGGTTTGTAACTGGGTCTGTAACTTGGTTTGTAACTGGCTCTGTAACTGACATTGGAGGTGTGTCTGTAACTGGGTTTGTAACTGGGTCTGTAACTTGGTTTGTAACTGGGTCTGTAACTGGTTTTGTTACTGGGTTTGTAACTGGGTCTGTAACTGGGTCTGTAACTGCGTTGTCGGAGAAATTATTTTAAATTTACTTTTATGCTTACTTTTAACATAACAATACTCTGCTTAAAATAGTATTCATCTTACAGTATTCAACTATATTCTTATAGTATTCAATTATAACTTAAGAGCAGGCTTGGCCTAATGTAAAAATATGATAATCAAGCATAACCATAAGTATTAGTGTGCTAGTGTAATAGCATAGCATATCATGTGATTACACCAGGCTTAGCTTAAAATAAAATAAAATAAAATGATAACGCTTAAAGGCTCAAGGCCTAGACAGTGTTATCTGTAAGACAAAAACAATAAGTGCAGACACAGAAAGTACATCAGTACAATGGAAAAGCTCGCATATTGTCTAGCCAAAAAAAAGAAAGAGAAGTGCAACTAACTAAAAATAATCCTTTAATAATATATCAATGGCTTGGAGACATAGACTTACACAGACTGACATAGACTCATGATAAAAGGTATCAACTGTGAGGTCAAGATGATCTGTAAGATCTGTAGGGTCAGTGTGAAGGTCTAAACTCAAACAAAGCTGACAGTGATGTCAGAGAAATTTAATGATAAATGCTTATCTTTAAAATAGCAATATGTAGGGGAAATTCATGCTTATCTTCAAAGTAGTAATAATTCATTTAAGAGCAGTGGTCTCTATTATCCTATCATCTATCTAACGGCTAAGCTTATGACAATCAATATAGTATCAGTATAGTATAACCTCTGATAGTATGTGTTACGGGTAGCAGGGCTGAGGGTGAACCACTAGGGGGCCCTCAGTAGGGGTTGTCATGTCATGTCTGTTTATGTTTATGTTTTGGCCATGTGTGTGTTTAAGCCCCGCCCTAGCCTAATGTGTGTTCCTGCCCCTGATCACCTGTTCCCAATGTTTCCCTGATTATGTTCTCCATTTATAGTCCTGTCTGTGTCATCATTATTTGCTAGTCCTCGTTTGTATGTAGGCCGATGTGGTGTCGCGGTTTTTGTTTCATGTCATGTCTCGTGTGTTATGTTTAATAAACCCCTTTTTGTTTCACGGAAGCTTCGCGTTGGGTCTGTTATATCCAGCCGGACACCGCCGGTCGTAACAGTATGTACATGCAGTAATAATAAAATTATACAAATAGAATATAATAACAGTAACCACGCTGAGATTGGAAAAATGGAGAAAAGACATTTAATGAAAACAGTTGGAGCTTACAGCTTAAAATTGCAGTTTAGTCGGTCAGGCTGTCCAATGGGATCAGTGGATTGGCTGACCGGCCGATTGAGCTAATGGAAAAATTGGATGAGTAAGGTGCATATCATATGGTTATTTAATCTTAAAATGCAGGTTATGAAACGCATAAAAGCTTAAAGGCAAAAATAAAAACTAGACAGGAGGAAACAGACTAGACAGTGTGGTTTGAAATAACTGCGAAACTTGCTTTGCACCGTGCTGTGAATAAAATGCCGAAGAACATGGAACCGTAATGCTGACTTTGCAATGTGCAAACTTGCAAACATCTAGAAAACATCTAGAAAAAGTCAATATTATGTCAGAGGTCACAAGGAGGTGAAGAGAACATCATGTTCAAAGAATCAAAAAACTAGGTGAGAGGTCGAGACGTTCTGAAGAAATAGCTGAAGAAGGCCACAGATATGTGTGTATGCTAATTAGGTAAGGAGGGGCGCAAATGAAGGGGATGAACTGTTAAAACTGAATTGGAATAAACGTGTATGAATAGGGAATTTTTCAAAGTTCTTCAGACCAGCTGCTCTCTTCAGTAAAACACGTGACGTGAAGGGTGTCTTGCTGAATAAAAAAAATTAGCTTCTTCCCATCTGCTGACTGACCGCTCATTATTTTGGCTAAGTTTTGGTAGTTTACTGAGTTAATTTATCATGGAAGACTAAAGGGAAATAGATACAAACTCAACATTCACCCTGTGATATGTCCACTCGGACGGGACTCTGAGTTCCGACAGTGTCTGTTGCTGGGTTTGTAATTGGGTCTGTAACTGGGTCTGTAACTGGGTTTGTAACTGGGTCTGTAACTTGGTTTGTAACTGGGTTTTTAACTGGGTTTGTGACTCGGTCTGTAACTGGGTCTGTAACTGGGTCTGTACCTGGGTTTGTAACTGGGTTTGTAACTTGGTCTGTAACTGGGTTTGTAACTGGGTCTGTAACTGGGTCTGTAACTGGCTTTGGAAGTGTGTCTGTAACTGGATTTGTAACTCGGTCTGTAAATGGGTCTGTAACTGGGTTTGTAACTGGGTCTGTAACTGGGTTTGTAACTGGGTCTATAACTGGGTCTGTAACTTGGTTTGTAATTGAGTTTGAAAGTGTGTCTGTAACTGGGTTTGTAACTGGGTCTATAACTGGGTCTGTTACTGGGTTTGTAACTTGGTCTGTAACTTGGTTTGTAACTGGCTTTGGAAGTGTGTCTGTAAATGGGTCTGTAACTGGGTTTGTAACTGGGTCTGTAACTGGGTTTGTAACTGGGTCTATAACTGGGTCTGTAACTTGGTTTGTAATTGAGTTTGGAAGTGTGTCTGTAACTGGGTTTGTAACTGGGTCTATAACTGGGTCTGTTACTGGGTTTGTAACTTGGTCTGTAACTTGGTTTGTAACTGGCTTTGGAAGTGTGTCTGTAACTGGGTCTGTAACTGGGTTTATAACTGGGTCTGTAACTGGGTTTGTAACTGGGTCTATAACTGGGTCTGTAACTTGGTTTGTAATTGAGTTTGGAAGTGTGTCTGTAACTGGGTCTGTAACTGGGTTTGTAACTGGGTCTATAACTGGGTCTGTTACTGGGTTTGTAACTTGGTCTGTAACTTGGTTTGTAACTGGCTTTGGAAGTGTGTCTGTAACTGGGTCTGTAACTGGGTTTATAACTGGTTCTGTAACTGGGTTTGTAACTGGGTCTGTAACTGGGTTTGTAACTGGGTCTATAACTGGGTCTGTAACTTGATTTGTAATTGAATTTGGAAGTGGGTCTGTAACTGGGTTTGTAACTGGGTCTATAACTGGGTCTGTTACTGGGTTTGTAACTTGGTCTGTAACTTGGTTTGTAACTGGCTTTGGAAGTGTGTCTGTCACTAGGTCTGTAACTGGGTTTATAACTGGTTCTGTTACTGGGTTTGTAACTGGGTCTGTATCTGGGTCTGTAACTGTGTCTTCCAGGAGGACAGACCTCCTCTTCAGAGCTGGCAGAAGCAGGAATAGCAATGACAGCAGCTCCATCAGGAGAACCAGGATGAAATCCCAGCAGAATCATGAGAGGTATGAGGATCTACACCAAGAGTGTTCAAGCCATTAAAAACACAGAGCTTGTGAACAGAGAAGATTCGACAGGAAATAAAACCTGAGATAAATCTCTCTCTTAGCTGCTCCTGTGAAATAAAATTACTCTAAAGTGAACTTCAGTCATCAGCTGCACTTCAGACACAACCTCACTGACCTGGGATCAGTGGATCAGGAGAGAGAAGGTGTGTTCTGGATTTATTTGATTGAATTGTTGTATAATGGCTACTAAATAAAAATCTTTTTTGATTTAAAAAATGTTTTTTGGGGGAAACTATGTTCTTTTTTGTTTATTTGTGATTTATCTTCTTGTGTTTGTAGAAACCCATACACACACACACACACACACACACACACACGAGTGGCTCATTAGCTTACTGTTAACTTCTTTAAGCCTAAGCCTAATTCTCCATGATGCAACAATTGCAGGACAGAAATGAAGTAATAATGAACAAACAAGAGGAGCACAAAAAAACCCCACAGAGACTGAGTTAGTGATAATTATAACACACACACACACACACACACACACAGGTTATTACTTACCAGCTCCACCTTCATTTAGGTCATTTTTAGGTGTATAATCACTGTCTGAGCCCTGAGATCTGTCAGTCTGTACAAAGTATTGGCACCCCTGTAGAGTTTTATACACTCAATAATGCCTTATAAAGCTGTAATAAATCTTCGTGAATTATGTTGTAACACAAACATCTGGACTGATATTTATAAAGATTTACGAAGCAACTGAGTCAGCTGAAAAACATTAAAAGTGTTGAATAGAATTGAGTTCAATTTTTTTCTCTAGACCTTGAATGTCCCAGTTTGTCTCACTTTTGAGACACTAATTTACAATAAACAATTAACAGAAGATAAAAAATAAAATAAAGTTTTTATCTAAGCTGCAGATTCAGCATGCTTCTGAGTGATGTGAAATCCCTTCATCTCATTTTACAGCTTTTGCTATTATATTAAAATGTAATATTTTCTGTGTGTGTGTTTGTGTGTGTGTCTTCTGTTCCAACTTAACATACAATAGACACTTTAACCCTGACATTTACACAGGAGCTATAGTTTAGGTTTTAGAAACCCTTTTTTGAAGATATTTTTGAATATTAAGTAGATATGGTTTCTTCACCACATGGGGGTAGCAAAGTACAGATAAAAACCGCACCCGAGCATGCAGTGATTTTGTGTGTTTGTGTGTGTGTGTGTGTGTGTGTATGTGTATGTGTGTGTGTTTATTTAGAGTAGTTTATATAACTTTATATAAAATTGCATCACTGTTGAAAAGAACTAATTGCTTTTGGATTAAATCATGAAAAGGTTTCGTAAAAGGACGATTGTAAAAATGATTAGAAGTTATGAGGTGAAACTTTTGTAGATGAGAAATGGTGAAAAAAGAAAGTGAGAGAAAGAGAGAGAGAGAGAAGAGAGATGCATGGTGGGTAAAGGGGACAGCAGAAGGATAATCTGTTTATTGAGTGCAAGTGAGCTTGTTAAAGTGGCTATTTATGTCCTTCTGTCCAGAATAGAGATAAATGGATATTCTTCCTAAAACCAATTTACACACACACACACACACATACACACACACACACATACACACACAAACACACACACACATACACACACACACACACACACACACCTGAAAGATATTGAAATTCAGCTGAGAAACACTAGATTTTCATTTTAATATGTGATTTAAAACTCTATTTTTCTGCTTTAGGCCTGGTGTTGTTATAAAACCTCACGCAACATGATGTAAAATATTAAAGATGTTTACATTACTGTATACTCAACTCACACTCCTATATTAAAATGTCTGCAGGGGAAGGAATGATGTAAATGTGAACAAAACCCTGAAAAACAAAAAGCACATGAACTCACAGGCTCTGGCCTTGTGGGCGTGGCCTAATATTTTATTCTCTCTCTCTGTCTGTCTCTCTCTCTCTCTCTCTCTCTCTCTCTCTCTCTCTCTCTCTCTCTCTCTCTCTCACAAACACTCTCTAAATTCAATTCAATTCAATTCAAAGAGCTTTATTTGCATGACAAGTTGTACATGTATTATCAAATCATTTAAAAGAGTAAAGATTGCAAACAAAATTACAAAATCAACAAATAAATAAATAAACAATGTCCTGCTAGTTTGGACAGGATGTGAGGAAGTGGAGCTCTGTCTCTACCTCTCCTTGGTTACAGTACAGACAGAACCTGCTCTCTCTGGGCAACCAGCTCTGTCTGTAACTGCCATCAGCCTATAGAGGCTGTATCTCTATAACCAGGCTGTGGTCACTGAGTCTGTATCTGCCCCTCTCTATAGCCAGGCTGTGGTCACTGAGTCTGTATCTGCCCCTCTCTATAGCCAGGCTGTGGTCACTGAGTCTGTATCTGCCCCTCTCTATAGCCAGGCTGTGGTCACTGAGTCTGTACCTGCCCCTCTCTATAGCCAGGCTGTGGTCACTGAGTCTGTATCTGCCCCTCTCTATAGCCAGGCTGTGGTCACTGAGTCTGTACCTGCCCCTCTCTATAGCCAGGCTGTGGTCACTGAGTCTGTACCTGCCCCTCTCTATAGCCAGGCTGTGGTCACTGAGTCTGTATCTGCCCCTCTCTATAGCCAGGCTGTGGTCACTGAGTCTGTATCTGCCCCTCTCTATAGCCAGGCTGTGGTCACTGAGTCTGTATCTGCCCCTCTCTATAGCCAGGCTGTGGTCACTGAGTCTGTACTCTCAGGTATTCTGCTGTTGTGTATTCTCTGTTTTGTGTAGTTTACGTTGTTTTTGTGTTGTTTCAGTCCAGTAAGTTAGATAATATTCTTTCTGTGTGTTAATCATTTGGTTGGGCCGGATTCTGTGGATGAGGTGGTCAGTGTCCTGAGGCTGGTCAGTGTTAGTTGGATTAGTTTGTTTGGGCTTTAAAATGATAAGAGGCGGGGTCACTCGATTTCAGATGTTTCCTAAATTTGATGGCTCTTTTCTCCATGTGGATTAATAGAGGGTATTGTCCTAATTCTTCCACTGGGTTTTTGTCCCATTTGTGGAATTTAGGAGAGGATCCCAGACTTCACTGCCATACAGTGCCATAGGTTCTATAACTGAGTGGAATATTTTGAGCCAGATTCTAACTGGGATTTGAACTGGAATAGATTTATTAATGGCACAGAAAGCCCTTCTTGCTTTCTCCCTCAGTTCATCCACAGCCAGCTTGAGATTCCCATTTGCGCTGAATTTCAGCCCGAGGTACGTCTCATTAGTGACATGATCAGTTTTGGGCACACCGAGGGTGAACCTGCGTCTCTCTCCCTCACCTCTGGGTCATTTTTGAAAGGTTAGGACCTTTGTCTTGGTTGGGTTTATGGTCATGGCCCAGGTCTGACTGAAGCTGTGCAGGATGTGGAGGTTCTGCTGTAGAGCTTCCTCTGTAGGAGACAGCAGGACCAGATCATCTGCATAGAGGAGGAACTTTATACTGGAGTGGTGTAGTGTGAGGCCAGGTGCTGATGATGGTTCTAGCCATTTTGTCAGTTCATTAATGTATATATTGAAGAGAGTTGGTGATGGTGGACAGCCCCGCCTCACGCCCCGCCCTGAGTGAAGAATTCAGTTTGTTTGTTTATTTTAATCACACATTAATTGTTTGAGTACACTGTTTTTATCATATTGTATGTTTTGCCCCTTACCAATTTCCATAAATTTAGATAACAACCCTTGATGCCAAATTGACCGACACTCAGAACGAAGCTGAACAGTTTTAGTATGGCCAATCTTGTGGTCAGTATTTTTGAGCATTTCATTCAGAATGCCGTCTGGTCCACTTGTTTATTTGTTCTGTAAGGCCTGGATGTTATCACTCAGTTCTTTTCTGTAATGGGGAAGTCTAATGGGTTTTGGGATTCACTGACTGTATGTTCCATATCCATCATTTTTCATAGATTTGGGTTTGTTCTGGATTCATTTATATTTTGCTGTAAAGTTGTTGGAAGTGATTTTTCCAGATGTCTCCATGTTGAGCTGCTTGTTCCTGTTTTTTATTTAGAAAATGCCAATTGTCCCAGAAACGGTTAGAGCTTAGAGACTCTTCAATACTTCGGAGCTGATTTTGGACGTACTGCTCTCTCCTCCTTCTGAGTGTATTTTTGTATTGTTTAAGTTCTTCTCTCTCTCTCTCTCTCTCTCTCTCTCTCTCTCTTTCTTTCTCTCCTTCCGTCACCCCCTCCCCTGTATCTGTCTCAGCAGAAAGATAAAATGCATAATGAAGGATGAAAGGAGGAGGTGATGTGTGTCTCTGACTGCATAATGTATGATTAAGAGGAATGGAAGTGTGATTGAGTGTGTGTGTGTGTGTGTGTGTGTGTGTGTGTGTGTGCAGTGTTATCATTTCATCACCTATTGAACACTCCAATAAGTTTGTGTCTGAAACACTCTGAGGTGCAGTTTATAATTAAAACTAATATACTCGTAACTCACTCTACCTGTGAACCTTTGCTTTATATGCAGAATCACACATGCGCACACACACACACACACACACACACACACACACACACACACACACACACACACACACAGGGGGAATCAATCACACAAGTGGTTTATATTAAAGTGATGAGACTGAAATGAATAAAACATTTAGAAAACTGAAAAAAAGACAGGTTTATAATTGTGTTGAAGTTGATGTGAAGTGTGTCACATGATCAGAAGTGTGTCACATGATCAGAAGTGTGTCACATGATCAGAAGTGTGTAATATGATCAGCTTCAGATTGTGTGTACCTTATGATTAATCATGATTGGTTCAGTAACACCACAGATTAGTGTTTGATAAGTGATGAAGGAGAATCAGAAGGAGAAGAGAGAAGGAGAGGGGGAGGGAGAGAGAGAGAGAGAGAGAGAGAGAGAGAGAGAGAGAGAGAGAGAGAAAGAGAGAGAAGGAGAGAGAGACAGAAAGAGAGAGAGAGAGGATGAGAGAGAGAGGGAGAGAGAAAGAAGGAGAGAAAGAAAGTGAGAGAGAGAGAATGAGAGAGAGAGGGAGAGAGAAAGAAGGAGAGAAAGAGAGAGAGAGAGAGAGAGAGAGAGAGAGAGAGAGAAAGAAGGAGAGAAAGAAAGTTAGAGAGAGAAGTAGAGAGAGAGAGAGAGAGAATGAGAGAGAGAGAGAAAGAAGGAGAGAAAGAAAGTTAGAGAGAGAAGTAGAGAGAGAGAGAGAGAGAGAGAGGTAGATGGATTTAATGGATTTATGCGCCGCTATAAGGAATATGAAAGGCGACGGCTCTGGCCTCTGCCAGCTCGGCAGAAAAAAGCCCCGATCCGTCTCTCGCTTTATTATGAGATGGATTCGCCCGGCAACTTCAATTAGGGCCGTAAAAAAGGAGGAAGAGAAGAAAGGCAGAAAAAAACGAGCAAATAAAAAAGAACAAAATAGAGGATATCTTGTTACAGACAGACCTATTGGAGTAATCGCTCTCTTTTAGTGGAGTTTAATGGCGTTAATTGCAGTGGAGCAGGTTAAATCACCAAGGCCTCCAGGTAATGCCCATATTTAAGGCTTTAATATGTTACAGCGTTTAGAGAATAATCACGGATTCAGCTGGAAGATCGTATAAAGCTGAGCCAGAGACAGAGGGACAAGTGTACAGTCTTAATGCTGTCACTTGGCTGAGATCAGGGTTTTCTGAGGAGATTTAAAGACCAGGATATTTTGGGCTTCATGAAGCCGCATGAGAGAGCGCTGTGATGAAGCTGGCCAGGTTTGTGTCGTAACTCCGTGGTTCACGCCGCAGATCGCTGAAGATACCAAACAGAACTGTAACGCTCGGAAATCCAGCACCTTCTTCATCATCAAAACAATACAATGGAATATTATTTTAGCTCTAACCTGATAAAGTTTTACAGAGCATCCTGAAAGTATTCCCAGCGCTTCACTTTCTCCACATGTTGTTATGTTACAGCTTTATTCCAAAATGGATTAAATTCATTATTTTCCTCAAAACTCTACAAACAATACCCCATAATGACAACATGAAAGAAGTTTGTTTGAAATCTTTCTAAATTTATTAAAAATAAAAATCCCATGTACATAAGTATCACAGCCTTTGCAGAGTCACAGAGATCATGTCATGGAGGGGCGTGGCTAGACCAGAGTCCAGTTTTAAAAGCCCAAAAGGTTTGTACAAAATGATACTATAGTGATGTTGTAATGAAAAGAAATAATAATATTTATTTCAGATTTAATAAACTGAGTTCTGATGGCCAAATGTTCATCCAGAGATATAACACGAATATATTTAACATCTTTCTAATTAGAAATCTAAAACAATTATTATAGTTGGTAGTGTTAAAATATTTCAAAAAAATAATGTATTTTATAAGGGGGGGGGGCACGGTGGCTTAGTGGTTAGTACGTTTGCCTCACACCTCCAGGGTTGGGGGTTCGATTCCCCCCTCCGCCGTGTGTGTGGAGTTTGCATGTTCTCCCCATGGTCTTCTCTGGTTTCCTCCCCCAATCCAAAGACATGCATGGTAGGTTGATTGGCATCTCTAAATTGTCCTTTGTGTGTGTGTGTGTGTGTGTGTGTGTGTGTGTGTGTGTGCGCCCTGTGATGGGTTGGCACTCCATCCAGGGTGTATCCTGCCTTGATGCCCAATGACGCCTGAGAGGCACAGGCTCCCCGTGACCCAAGTGTAGATCGGATAAGCGGTACACAATGAATGAATGAATTTTATAGCTTCGAATTATAAACACAGCATAAATATTGTATACTGTGATGTTTTAACTGGGTGCAGTGGTGCTCTGGTCTGGGTTTAACTGGGAGCAGTGGTGCTCTGGTCTGGGTTTAACTGGGAGCAGTGGTGCTCTGGTCTGGGTTTAACTGGGAGCAGTGGTGCTCTGGTCTGGGTTTAACTGGGTGCAGTGGTGCTCTGGTCTTGGTTTAACTGGGAGCAGTGGTGCTCTGGTCTGGGTTTAACTGGGAGCAGTGGTGCTCTGGTCTTGGTTTAACTGGGATGCAGTGGTGCTCTGGTCTTGGGTTTAACTGGGAGCAGTGGTGCTCTGGTCTGGGTTTAACTGGGTGCAGTGGTGCTCTGGTCTGGGTTTAACTGGGAGCAGTGGTGCTCTGGTCTGGGTTTAACTGGGTGCAGTGGTGCTCTGGTCTTGGTTTAACTGGGAGCAGTGGTGCTCTGGTCTGGGTTTAACTGGGAGCAGTGGTGCTCTGGTCTTGGTTTAACTGGGAGCAGTGGTGCTCTGGTCTGGGTTTAACTGGGAGCAGTGGTGCTCTGGTCTGGGTTTAACTGGGTGCAGTGGTGCTCTGGTCTTGGTTTAACTGGGAGCAGTGGTGCTCTGGTCTGGGTTTAACTGGGAGCAGTGGTGCTCTGGTCTTGGTTTAACTGGGAGCAGTGGTGCTCTGGTCTGGGTTTAACTGGGAGCAGTGGTGCTCTGGTCTGGGTTTAACTGGGTGCAGTGGTGCTCTGGTCTGGGTTTAACTGGGTGCAGTGGTGCTCTGGTCTGGGTTTAACTGGGTGCAGTGGTGCTCTGGTCTGGGTTTAACTGGGTGCAGTGGTGCTCTGGTCTGGGTTTAACTGGGTGCAGTGGTGCTCTGGTCTGGGTTTAACTGGGAGCAGTGGTGCTCTGGTCTGGGTTTAACTGGGTGCAGTGGTGCTCTGGTCTGGGTTTAACTGGGTGCAGTGGTGCTCTGGTCTGGGTTTAACTGGGTTTATAAAAATAACTTCAGCTTATGAAATTTTAAATGCTTAATAAAATGTTTCCTGTCCTTAACAATAATTAGTAATAATAAAATCCCATGTGACCTCATCAGCATTAGAATCCTCCCCTTATAATAAAATAAAATAAAATAGTTCAGTCGTATTTAATCAGTGTTTTCTGAAGTGGTGAGTTTATATTACAGAGATAATAAATAAATAAATAAAACAAGAAGAAAACTCCAGAAGAAGATGAAGATGATTGTAAAGAGTTTGGGGGAACAGAGGGAACGAAGAAGAAAGAGAGAAAATCAGGTAAAAAAAAGGTAAGAAGAGAGAAAAAAGAAAAACAGGAACAAAGAAAAAAAAGTGTGTTGATGGATGGAGAGAGTGTGTGAGACGAGGCAGTGTTAATTGAGGGGTTTGATGGAAAGACAGATCTGTGGAGCAGCTGATTCTCCTGAACTGCAATTTAAAAAGAAAATAACCTGCAGCTCCACTTTCAGGGTCTGTGTTTCATCCAAAGCTAATTAGGAGGAAGCTCTCCATCCAGCAGCACAGTTAAAGAAGAACGAAATAAAAAAAAAACATGAGAGAAAATCAACCCTGAGGAAGTCTTCTGACTGACGGATAGACGCGTGCAACAGCTTCCTTAAAGAGGAGTGTTTATTGTTTACCAACATGTTTACTGTGGTGTTTACTGTGGTGTTTATTGTGGTGTTTTTTGTGGTGTTTGTTGTGGTGTTTACTGTGGCGTTTACTGTGGTGTTTACTGTGGTGTTTACTGTGGTGTTTGTTGTGGTGTTTTACTGTGGTGTTTGTTGTGGTGTTTTACTGTGGTGTTTGTTGTGGTGTTTGTTGTGGTGTTTTACTGTGATGTTTGTCGTGGTGTTTTTTGTGGTGTTTTACTGTGGTGTTTACTGTGATGTTTATTGTGGTGTTTACTGTGGTGTTTACTGTGGCGTTTACTGTGATGTTTGTTGTGGTGTTTGTTGTGGTGTTTTACTGTGGTATTTATTGTGGTGTTTTACTGTGGTGTTTGTTGTGGTGTTTACTGTGGTGTTTATTGTGGTGTTTTACTGTGGTGTTTGTTGTGGTGTTTTTTTGTGGTGTTTTACTGTGGTGTTTTACTGTGGTGTTTACTGTGGTGTTTACTGTGGTGTTTACTGTGGTGTTTATTGTGGTGTTTACTGTGGTGTTTGTTGTGGTGTTTTTACTGTGGTGTTTGTTGTGGGGTTTGTTGTGGTGTTTGCTGTGGTGTTTGTTGTGGTGTTTACTGTGGTGTTTATTGTGGTGTTTTTACTGTGGTGTTTACTGTGGTGTTTGTTGTGGTGTTTATTGTGGTGTTTGTTGTGGTGTTTACTGTGGCATTTGTTGTGGTGTTTTTACTGTGGTGTTTTTACTGTGGTGTTTATTGTGGCGTTTAGGGCTGTGTCCGTTTATGTGGTGTTCATTGTGGCGTTAGAAAATCAACCCTGAGGAAGTCTTCTGACTGACGGATAGACGCGTGCAACAGCTTCCTTAAAGAGGAGTGTTTATTGTTTACCAACATGTTTACTGTGGTGTTTACTGTGGTGTTTATTGTGGTGTTTTTGTGGTGTTTGTTGTGGTGTTTACTGTGGCGTTTACTGTGGTGTTTACTGTGGTGTTTACTGTGGTGTTTGTTGTGGTGTTTTACTGTGGTGTTTGTTGTGGTGTTTTACTGTGGTGTTTGTTGTGGTGTTTGTTGTGGTGTTTTACTGTGGTGTTTACTGTGGTGTTTACTGTGATGTTTGTCGTGGTGTTTGTTGTGGTGTTTTTTGTGGTGTTTTACTGTGGTGTTTACTGTGATGTTTATTGTGGTGTTTACTGTGGTGTTTACTGTGGCGTTTACTGTGATGTTTGTTGTGGTGTTTGTTGTGGTGTTTTACTGTGGTATTTATTGTGGTGTTTTACTGTGGTGTTTGTTGTGGTGTTTACTGTGGTGTTTATTGTGGTGTTTTACTGTGGTGTTTGTTGTGGTGTTTTTTTTGTGGTGTTTTACTGTGGTGTTTTACTGTGGTGTTTACTGTGGTGTTTACTGTGGTGTTTACTGTGGTGTTTATTGTGGTGTTTACTGTGGTGTTTATTGTGGTGTTTACTGTGGTGTTTGTTGTGGTGTTTTTACTGTGGTGTTTGTTGTGGGGTTTGTTGTGGTGTTTGCTGTGGTGTTTGTTGTGGTGTTTACTGTGGTGTTTATTGTGGTGTTTTTACTGTGGTGTTTACTGTGGTGTTTGTTGTGGTGTTTATTGTGGTGTTTGTTGTGGTGTTTACTGTGGCATTTGTTGTGGTGTTTTTACTGTGGTGTTTTTACTGTGGTGTTTACTGTGGCGTTTGTTGTGGCGTTTACTGTGGTGTTCATTGTGGCGTTTGTTGTGGTGTTTACTGTGGTGTTCATTGTGGCGTTTGTTGTGGCGTTTACTGTGATGTTTGTTGTGGTGTTTGTTGTGGTGTTTGTTGTGGTGTTTACTGTGGTGTTCATTGTGGCGTTTGTTGTGGTGTTTACTGTGATGTTTGTTGTGGTGTTTATTGTGGTGTTTGTTGTGGTGTTTACTGTGATGTTTGTTGTGGTGTTTACTGTGGTGTTTGTTGTGCTGTTTATTGTGGCGTTTGTTGTGGCATTTTACTGTGGTGTTTGTTGTGGTGTTTATTGTGGTGTTTTACTGTGTCGTTTATTGTGGTGTTTTACTGTGGTGTTTGTTGTGGTGTTTTACTGTGGTGTTTACTGTGGTGTTTACTGTGATGTTTGTCGTGGTGTTTGTTGTGGTGTTTTTTGTGGTGTTTTACTGTGGTGTTTACTGTGATGTTTATTGTGGTGTTTACTGTGGTGTTTACTGTGGCGTTTACTGTGATGTTTGTTGTGGTGTTTTGTTTTTTGGTGTTTTACTGTGGTATTTATTGTGGTGTTTTACTGTGGTGTTTTGTGGTGTGGTGTTTACTGTGGTGTTTACTGTGGTGTTGTGGTGTTTTTTTGTGGTGTTTTACTGTGGTGTTTTACTGTGGTGTTTACTGTGGTGTTTACTGTGGTGTTTATTGTGGTGTTTACTGTGGTGTTTACTGTGGTGTTTACTGTGGTGTTTGTTGTGGTGTTTTTACTGTGGTGTTTGTTGTGGTGTTTGTTGTGGTGTTTGCTGTGGTGTTTGTTGTGGTGTTTACTGTGGTGTTTATTGTGGTGTTTTTACTGTGGTGTTTACTGTGGTGTTTGTTGTGGTGTTTATTGTGGTGTTTGTTGTGGTGTTTACTGTGGCATTTGTTGTGGTGTTTTTACTGTGGTGTTTTTACTGTGGTGTTTACTGTGGCGTTTGTTGTGGCGTTTACTGTGGTGTTCATTGTGGCGTTTGTTGTGGTGTTTACTGTGGTGTTCATTGTGGCGTTTGTTGTGGCGTTTACTGTGATGTTTGTTGTGGTGTTTGTTGTGGTGTTTGTTGTGGTGTTTACTGTGGTGTTCATTGTGGCGTTTGTTGTGGTGTTTACTGTGATGTTTGTTGTGGTGTTTATTGTGGTGTTTGTTGTGGTGTTTACTGTGGCGTTTGTTGTGGTGTTTACTGTGGTGTTTGTTGTGGTGTTTATGTGGTTGTGTGTTTTACTTGTGTGTGTTTATTGTGGTGTTTTTACTGTGGTGTTTGTTGTGGTGTTTATTGTGGTGTTTTACTGTGTCGTTTATTGTGGTGTTTTACTGTGGTGTTTGTTGTGGTGTTTATTTTTGGTGTTTTTTGTGGTGTTTTACTGTGGTGTTTTACTGTGGTGTTTATTGTTGTGGTGTTAGCTGTGGTGTTAACTGTGGTGTTTGTTGTGGCATTAGTTGTGGTGTTTGTTGTGGTGTTTTACTGTGGTGTTTTACTGTGGTGTTTATTGTTGTGGTGTTAGTTGTGGCATTTGTTGTGGCGTTAGCTGTGGTGTTTGTTGTGGTGTTTGTTGTGGTGTTAGCTGTGGTGTTTATTGTGGTGTTTGTTGTAGTGTTCAGAAAAGAAAAGAGAAGTATAAATGAGAGGAGAATGTTAAAAACAAAAAAGAAAAGAGGAAAAGAATTAAGGAATTGCGGATGATCATAGCTATAAAAGATGAAACGGATCCAGAAAGCTAAAAATAGAACCGTAATTTTATAAACAATTCACCTCTTCATGTTTACTGTTATATCATTTAATCTATAAAGCTGACAATAGAAACAGGATGGATAGATAGCTAGATAGCTAGATAGATAGATAGATAAATAAATAAATAAATAAATAAATAAGGGCACGGTGGCTTAGTGGTTAGTACGTTTGTCTCACACCTCCAGGGTTGGGGGTTCGATTCCCACCTCCGCCGTGTGTGTGGAGTTTGCATGTTCTCCCTGTGCCTCGGGGGTTTCCTCCGGGTGCTCCGGTTTCCTCCCCCGGTCCAAAGACATGCGTGGTAGGTTGATTGGCATCTCTAAATTGTCTGTAGTGTGTGAATGAGAGTGTGAGTGTGTGTGTGCCCTGTGATGGGTTGGCACTCCGTCCAGGGTGTATCCTGCCTTGATGCCCAATGACGCCTGAGATAGGCACAGGCTCCCCGTGACCCGAGTGTAGTTCGGATAAGCGGTACACAATGAATGAATGAATAAATAGAAAGAAGTTGCAGGACTTATGAGTAATTATATCATAAGTTCACAAAAGTTCTCATATTAGTTTATGATATTAATAAGAGCTGGAGCTGTTTGTTTACACATAAAAATTATATTTCATTTTATTTATTTTATTTTATTTATTTAAATGTAACCATATTCACGGTGCCAATAATTATGCAGTGGACTCTTATATTAAAATATAAATATTTAAATGTGTGTAAACTCTGCACATGTGTATCCCTGTGGTGTGTGTGTGTGTGTGTGTGTGTGTGTGTGTGTTTGCATGTGTGTGTGTGTCTAACAGTGTCTCTGAGATGCTCCATCTCTCATAAATTTCTTGCCATCTTTCTGACCTCTGTTCTGCTTTTCCCAGCAGTCATTAATTACACATTTAGCTGAGGTCCATTTGTGTGTGTGTGTGTGTGTGTGTGCACGCAGCACTCTCATTACACAACCCACAGGAGAGGAGAGAAAAACAAAGATAAAAGAAGAGAAAGTATGTGTGTGTGAGAGAGAGAGAGAGAGAGAGAGAGAGAGAGAGAGAGAGAGAGAAAGAGGGAGGAAAAGACAGATTGCACTCGTCTTTGGGCACTACATCAGAAGACTTTAATAGCAGTAATGTAAAAGCTCTCACAGAGTGATATTCCCCTCCACACACACACACACACACACACACACACACACTGCACTGTCTCCTCTTTAGACACTGAACACAGATGTGGTTTATGATGGTGTTTTTATGCACACACACACACACACACACACACACACACACACACACACACACACAATGTAATTACAGAACAACGTTGTATGCAAATGAAACAAAACAAGCAATTAGTTATTCATCATTCTGTAACCGATCCAATTAGATTAAGAAGAGACGACTTCAGAAGCCGAGTTGATTTAAAGCTAACGATCCTCTCAGGGTTTATTACAAACCTCTACATACTGATGTGAACAAAACCATCTCTATAAACTCCAAACCTCATCAACTCTATACACTCATACACACACTTTAACAAAACATGAATCAGTTTATTATCAGCGGAGCATACACTGTACACGTTCATGTGAATGAGCTGTTGCTATGGAAACAATAATGCATTAGAAGAGGTGTGTTCTAGAGTCAGAGCTGCTGTTCATAAAATCCGAACAAAACTCTCTTTAAATCATCTGAGACGTCATTCAGCTGAGATTCTCTTGACCCGTAAACTTTCCATGATGGAGTGATGTATATCTGCTTGTGTGTGTGTGTGTGTGTGTGTGTGTGTGTGTGTGTCAGAGAGCGGAGTGTTCATTAATCTAATCAGCAGTTTCACATTCAGACCCGGGGCTTCTGTCCCTAATGGATGGTTGGAGTGTGTGTGAATCCGGTCCTCTTTAGGGAGGATGTGCCTCCCTCGTTAATTAGGTTTTCAGGATCATGTTAGCAAGAGAGGCATCTGGTCAAAGAAGACTATCATTGAGCTACACACACTTATCTACACACACTCATCTCCACTCATCTGAAGGGTCTGGAAATACATCGCAGGCTCAGATGCTGAGGGATTTCTCCTCGTGTTTATTTCACTTAACTTTGTACATGACCAGAAATATTTACTGTGGAGATAAAAAATAAAATAAAGTTCCATTATGAAGCTGACTCATGACTGAAGTCACTCCGTTATGTCAGAGTTTACCTGCTGAATGTTCCTCATGTTCAGAGTGGACATACACAGCTGCTTCAGTGGAGCTTCTGACCTTCACATTCATCATCTGGTTCAGAAAATATTCCTCCTCCAGATAATGGCCCTGGCTGCAGGTGTGTCTGTGTGTGTGTGTGTGTGTGTGTGTGTGTGTGTGTGTGTGTGTGTGTGTGTATGTATGTGTGTGTGTGTGTGTGTGTGTGTGTTTACAGGCACAACATAAACTTCAGCCTGCTTATGGTAACGACATCAAGTGTCAGACAGCAGTGCTGGACTTAACACTGCTCCTCCCTCGAGACACGCCCTCTTTTACATAAACTCCACCCCCACATCTCTAACTCTCACCTAACTTCTGAATAGAGCTGAAGTCAGTAGTTACATCTGAGCTTTGAACACTGATGTGTGTGTGTGTGTGTGTGTGTGTGTTTTCAGTATTTAATCAGTGTTAGTAAATCTCTGTATGTATTATTACTAAACTCTGAATACAGATCTTTTTACACAAAGTCACTTTCTTCTCCAGTGTTTATTGAGTCTTTTGTCATGTTAAAGTCACAGATTTCAGAAGGTGATGTGGGGAAAATGTCACAATTAAAAAATATCACCAATTATAAAAATAACCTGTTACAGTACTTTTTCAACATGCCCTTTATCATCTTCTGCTCAGGACTTACCCACATCACTTAAATCACACACACACACACACACACACACACCTCATTTACATTACATATAGGTGAGTCATAACAGGAAGTCAAGTGTGTGCGTGTGTGTGTGTGTGTGTGTGTGTGTGTGTGTTTCTATGATTGTGCTGAAGGACAGAGACCAAATCAGGTGATTATTTATATGTCACATCCCTAAAAGTTTTATTCCTCTCAAACTACTGCAACTTACCAACAATTGCAATTTATTCTTTATTAAAGAACAAACACATCACAGTTTTTATCCATTAATAGTTACATTTAATGTCTGGTATCAGAGTGAGTACATTAATATAAACCTGCACTAAGGTCAGAGCTGCTGTTAGAGAGAATTAATTAACACCTTCTGACCACTCAAAGTCCAGAACTCAGACTTTATGAATATATTTGGATGAAACCGTTCTGCTGCTTCTTGTCATTTTACAACTTTCACATTTTATTTTTTCCTACACACACACACACACACACACACACACACATATACACACACACACGGCCTTTCGGAGCAACAAAAAATCATTTTATGGTGGTGAAGTCAGCATGGCAAACAAACAGCCAGTAGGGAGCTAGTGTGTGTGTGTGTGTTTGTGTCTGTGTGTGTGTGTGTGTGTGTGTGTGTGTATGTGTGTGTGTGTGTGTGTGTGAGAGATAAAATGGCTGATAAACCCTTGCAAACCCCTTGGCATTCTGCTCTCCATCTCTCTTGCTGAGTTATTAAAATCAGCTGAACCCATTATACAGGTTAATTAGTACAAAAAACGCTAAATCTCCCAGAATTCCCTGCTCTGACCTCGACCATGCTGCTACACACTTCAAGTGCGCACTCTCAAAACATCTCACTTTTTTCCCTTGTACCCTTTCTAGGGGCCTAAATGCCAGCTGTCACTCAAAACAATCAAAACATGAATGCGCTCAAACTCAAACTCAGAAATATCCTTCAGCTCGGCATCAAAACCCACACTCACTCACTACATCTAGTGCCCTAGCTTACAGTCCTGACGAGTTCCCTTAATCATGTCTTATTAAATTATTCTTTTAGTCTTCCCTAATCTATAAGTTCATTTCCCTAAACCTTTTTATTCACATTTTTTCCCTTTTTAAATTTATCCGGTCCTAGTTGTAGTGTAGTGTCAGTGTAGTGTAGTGTTAGTGTAGTGTTAGTGTAGTGTTAGTGTAGTGTAGTGTTAGTGTAGTGTAGTGTAGTGTTAGTGTAGTGTTAGTGTAGTGTTAGTGTAGTGTAGTGTAGTGTTAGTGTAGTGTTAGTGTAGTGTAGTGTTAGTGTAGTGTAGTGTAGTGTTAGTGTAGTGTTAGTGTAGGTTGTTAGTGTAGTGTAGTGTAGGTTGTTAGTGTAGTGTTAGTGTAGTGTTAGGGGTAGTGTAATGTAGTGTAGTGTCAGTGTAGTGTAGGTTTTTAGTGTAGTGTAGTGTTAGTGTTAGTGTAGTGTAGTGTTTGTGTAGTATAGTGTAGTGTAGTGTTTGTGTAGTGTAATGTAGTGTAGTGTCAGTGTAGTGTTAGTGTAGTGTAGTGTTAGTGTAGTGTTAGTGTAGTGTAGTGTTAGCGTAGTATAGTGTAGTGTAGTGTTAGTGTAGTGTTAATGTAGAATAGTGTAGTGTAGTGTAGTGTTAGTGTAGTATAGTGTAGTGTAGTGTTAGTGTAGTGTATTGTAGTGTAGTGTAATGTAGTGTAGTGTAGTGTAGTGTTAGTGTAGTGTAGTGTAATGTAGTGTAGTGTAGTGTTAGTGTAGTATAGTGTAGTGTTAGTGTAGTGTATTGTAGTGTAGTGTAATGTAGTGTAGTGTAGTGTAGTGTTAGTGTAGTATAGTGTAGTGTAGTGTTAGTGTAGTGTATTGTAGTGTAGTGTAATGTAGTGTAGTGTTAGTGTAGTATAGTGTAATGTAGTGTAGTGTAGTGTAGTGTAGTGTAGTGTAATGTAGTGTAGTGTAGTGTTAGTGTAGTATAGTGTAGTGTAGTGTTAGTGTAGTGTATTGTAGTGTAGTATAGTGTAGTGTAGTGTAATGTAGTGTAGTGTAGTGTAGTGTAGTGTAATGTAGTGTAGTGTTAATGTAGTGTTAGTGTAGTATAGTGTAGTGTAGTGTAGTGTTAGTGTAGTATAGTGTAGTGCAGTGTTAGTGTAGTGTATTGTAGTGTAGTATAGTGTAGTGTAGTGTAGTGTAGTGTAATGTAGTGTAGTGTAGTGTATTGTAGTGTAGTGTAGTGTAGTGTTAGTGTAGTATAGTGTAGTGTAGTGTTAGTGTAGTATAGTGTAGTGTAGTGTTAGTGTAGTGTATTGTAGTGTAGTATAGTGTAGTGTAGTGTAGTGTAATGTAGTGTAGTGTAGTGTAGTGTAGTGTAGTGTAATGTAGTGTAGTGTTAATGTAGTGTTAGTGTAGTATAGTGTAGTGTAGTGTAGTGTTAGTGTAGTATAGTGTAGTGCAGTGTTAGTGTAGTGTAGTGTAGTGTAGTGTAGTGTAATGTAGTGTAGTGTAGTGTAGTGTTAGTGTAGTATAGTGTAGTGTAGTGTTAGTGTAGTGTAATGTAGTGTAGTGTAATGTAGTGTAGTGTAGTGTAGTGTTAGTGTAGTGTAGTATAGTGTAGTGTAGTGTTAGTGTAGTGTTAGTGTAGTATAGTGTAGTGTAGTGTACTGTAGTGTAGTGTAGTGTAGTGTTAGTGTTGTATAGTGTAGTGTAGTGTAGTGTAGTATAGTGTAGTGTAGTGTTAGTGTAGTGTATTGTAGTGTAGTATAGTGTAGTGTAGTGTAGTGTAGTGTAATGTAGTGTAGTGTAGTGTTAGTGTAGTATAGTGTAGTGCAGTGTTAGTGTAGTGTACTGTAGTGTAATGTAGTGTAGTGTAGTGTAGTGTAATGTAGTGTAGTGTAGTGTAGGGGTTAGTGTAGTATAGTGTAGTGTAGTGTTAGTGTAGTGTACTGTAGTGTAATGTAGTGTAGTGTAGTGTAGTGTAATGTAGTGTAGTGTAGTGTAGTGTTAGTGTAGTGTTAGTGTAGTGTAGTATAGTGTAGTGTTAGTGTAGTGTACTGTAGTGTAATGTAGTGTAGTGTAGTGTAGTGTAATGTAGTGTAGTATAGCGTAGTGTTAGTGTAGTATAGTGTAGTGCAGTGTTAGTGTAGTGTATTGTAGTGTAGTGTAGTGTAGTGTAATGTAGTGTAGTATAGTGTAGTGTAGTTTAGTGTAATGTAGTGTAGTGTAGTGTAGTGTTAGTGTAGTATAGTGTAGTGTAGTGTAGTGTAGTGTTAGTGTAGTATAGTGTTAGTGTAGTATAGTGTAGTGTAGTGTTAGTGTAGTGTATTGTAGTGTAGTGTAGTGTAGTGTTAGTGTAGTGTAGTATAGTGTAGTGTAGTGTTAGTGTAGTGTACTGTAGTGTAGTGTAGTGTTAGTGTAGTGTAGTATAGTGTAGTGTAGTGTTAGTGTAGTGTACTGTAGTGTAATGTAGTGTAGTGTAGTGTAGTGTAATGTAGTGTAGTGTAGTGTTAGTGTAGTATAGTGTAGTGTAGTGTAGTGTAGTATAGTGTAGTTTAGTGTAGTGTAATGTAGTGTAGTGTAGTGTAGTGTTAGTGTAGTATAGTGTAGTGTAGTATAGTGTAGTGTAGTGTTAGTGTAGTGTAGTGTAGTGTTAGTGTTGTATAGTGTAGTGTAGTGTTAGTGTAGTGTTAGTGTAGTATAGTGTAGTGTAGTGTTAGTGTAGTGTTAGTGTAGTATAGTGTAGTGTAGTGTAGTGTAGTGTAATGTAGTGTAGTGTAGTGTTAGTGTAGTGTTAGTGTAATGTAATGTAGTGTAGTGTAGTGTTAGTGTAGTATAGTGTAGTGTAATGTAGTGTAGTGTATTGTAGTGTAGTATAGTGTAGTGTAGTGTAGTGTAGTGTAATGTAGTGTAGTGTAGTGTTAGTGTAGTATAGTGTAGTGTAGTGTACTGTAGTGTAATGTAGTGTAGTGTATTGTAGTGTAGTATAGTGTAGTGTAGTGTAGTGTAGTGTAATGTAGTGTAATGTAGTGTAGTGTAGTGTTAGTGTAGTATAGTGTAGTGTAGTGTTAGTGTAGTGTTAGTGTAGTATAGTGTAGTGTAATGTAGTGTAGTGTTTGTATAGTGTAGTGTAGTGTAGTGTAATGTAGTGTAGTGTAGTGTAGTGTTAGTGTAGTATAGTGTAGTGTAGTGTTAGTGTAGTGTTAGTGTAGTATAGTGTAGTGTAGTGTTAGTGTAGTGTTAGTGTAGTGTAGTGTAGTGTAATGTAGTATAGTGTAGTGTAGTGTAGTGTTAGTGTAGTATAGTGTAGTGTTAGTGTAGTGTTAATGTAGAATAGTGTAGTGTAGTGTAGTGTTAGTGTAGTGTAGTGTTAGTGTAGTGTTAGTGTAGTGTAGTGTAGTGTTAGTGTAGTGTAGTGTAGTGTTAGTGTAGTGTAGTGTAGTGTTAGTGTAGTATAGTGTAGTGTAGTGTAGTGTAGTGTAATGTAATGTAGTGTAGTGTAGTGTAATGTAGTGTAGTGTAGTGTAGTGTAATGTAGTGTAGTGTAGTGCAGTGTTAGTGTAGTGTACTGTAGTGTAATGTAGTGTAGTGTAGTGTAGTGTAATGTAGTGTAGTGTAGTGTAGTGTTAGTGTAGTATAGTGTAGTGTAGTGTTAGTGTAGTGTACTGTAGTGTAATGTAGTGTAGTGTAGTGTAGTGTTAGTGTAGTGTTAGTGTAGTGTTAGTGTAGTGTAGTATAGTGTTAGTGTAGTGTACTGTAGTGTAATGTAGTGTAGTGTAGTGTAGTGTAATGTAGTGTAGTATAGTGTAGTGTTAGTGTAGTATAGTGTAGTGCAGTGTTAGTGTAGTGTATTGTAGTGTAGTGTAGTGTAGTGTAATGTAGTGTAGTGTAGTGTAGTTTAGTGTAATGTAGTGTAGTGTAGTGTAGTGTAGTGTTAGTGTAGTATAGTGTAGTGTAGTGTAGTGTAATGTAGTGTAGTGTAGTGTTAGTGTAGTATAGTGTTAGTGTAGTGTTAGGGGTAGTATAGTGTAGTGTAGTGTTAGTGTAGTGTATTGTAGTGTAGTGTAGTGTAGTGTTAGTGTAGTGTACTGTAGTGTAATGTAGTGTAGTGTAGTGTAGTGTAATGTAGTGTAGTGTTAGTGTAGTGTAGTATAGTGTAGTGTAGTGTACTGTAGTGTAATGTAGTGTAGTGTAGTGTAGTGTAATGTAGTGTAGTATAGTGTAGTGTAGTGTACTGTAGTGTAATGTAGTGTAGTGTAGTGTTAGTGTTGTATAGTGTAGTGTAGTGTAGTATAGTGTAGTGTAGTGTAGTGTAGTGTAATGTAGTGTAGTGTAGTGTAGTGTAATGTAGTGTAGTGTAGTGTAGTGTAATGTAGTGTAGTGTAGTGTTAGTGTAGTGTACTGTAGTGTAATGTAGTGTAGTGTAAAGTAGTGTAATGTAGTGTAGTGTAGTATAGTGTAGTGTAGTGTTAGTGTAGTGTTAGTGTAGTATAGTGTAGTGTAGTGTTAGTGTAGTGTTAGTGTAGTATAGTGTAGTGTAGTGTTAGTGTAGTGTATTGTAGTGTAGTATAGTGTAGTGTAGTGTAATGTAGTGTAGTGTAGTGTAGTGTAGTGTAATGTAGTGTAGTGTAGTGTTAGTGTAGTATAGTGTAGTGCAGTGTTAGTGTAGTGTACTGTAGTGTAATGTAGTGTAGTGTAGTGTAGTGTAATGTAGTGTAGTGTAGTGTAGTGTAGTGTTAGTGTAGTATAGTGTAGTGTAGTGTTAGTGTAGTGTACTGTAGTGTAATGTAGTGTAGTGTAGTGTAGTGTTAGTGTAGTGTTAGTGTAGTGTTAGTGTAGTGTAGTATAGTGTAGTGTAGTGTTAGTGTAGTGTGCTGTAGTGTAATGTAGTGTAGTGTAGTGTAGTGTAATGTAGTGTAGTATAGTGTAGTGTTAGTGTAGTATAGTGTAGTGCAGTGTTAGTGTAGTGTAAATTTTAGTGTAGTGTAGTGTAGTGTAATGTAGTGTAGTGTAGTGTAGTTTAGTGTAATGTAGTGTAGTGTAGTGTTAGTGTAGTATAGTGTAGTGTAGTGTAATGTAGTGTAGTGTAGTGTTAGTGTAGTATAGTGTTTTGTGTAGTGTTAGTGTAGTGTAGTGTTAGTGTAGTGTAGTATAGTGTAGTGTACTGTAGTGTAATGTAGTGTAGTGTAGTGTAATGTAGGGAGTATAGTGTAGTGTAGTGTACTGTAGTGTAATGTAGTGTAGTGTAGTGTTAGTGTTGTATAGTGTAGTGTAGTGTAGTATAGTGTAGTGTAGTGTAGTGTAGTGTAATGTAGTGTAGTGTAGTGTAGTGTAATGTAGTGTAGTGTAGTGTAGTGTAGTGTAATGTAGTGTAGTGTTAGTGTAGTGTACTGTAGTGTAAAGTAGTGTAGTGTAGTGTAGTGTAATGTAGTGTAATGTAGTGTTAGTGTAGTATAGTGTAGTGTAGTGTTAGTGTAGTGTTAGTGTAGTATAGTGTAGTGTAGTGTTAGTGTAGTGTTAGTGTAGTATAGTGTAGTGTAGTGTTAGTGTAGTGTATTGTAGTATAGTGTAGTGTAGTGTAATGTAGTGTAGTGTAGTGTTAGTGTAGTATAGTGTAGTGTAGTGTTAGTGTAGTGTTAGTGTAGTATAGTGTAGTGTAGTGTTAGTGTAGTATAGTGTAGTGTAGTGTAGTGTAATGTAGTGTAGTGTAGTGTAATGTAGTGTAGTGTAGTGTAGTGTAGTGTAATGTAGTGTAGTGTTAGTGTAATGTAATGTAGTGTAGTGTAGTGTTAGTGTAGTATAGTGTAGTGTAGTGTAGTGTATTGTAAATGTAGTATAGTGTAGTGTAGTGTAATGTAGTGTAGTGTTAGTGTAGTATAGTGTAGTGTAGTGTACTGTAGTGTAATGTAGTGTAGTGTATTGTAGTGTAGTATAGTGTAGTGTAGTGTAGTGTAGTGTAATGTAGTGTAATGTAGTGTAGTGTAGTGTTAGTGTAGTATAGTGTAGTGTAGTGTTAGTGTAGTGTTAGTGTAGTATAGTGTAGTGTAGTGTTAGTGTAGTTTTAGTGTAGTATAGTGTAGTGTAGTGTTAGTGTAGTGTTAGTGTAGTATAGTGTAGTGTAATGTAGTGTAGTGTATTGTAGTGTAGTATAGTGTAGTGTAGTGTTTGTGTAGTGTTAGTGTAGTGTTAGTGTAGTATAGTGTAGTGTAGTGTAGTGTAGTGTAATGTAGTGTAGTGTAGTGTAGTGTAAATGTAGTGTAGTGTAGTGTAGTGTAGTGTAATGTAGTGTAGTGTAGTGTAGTGTAGTGTAGTGTTAGTGTAATGTAATGTAGTGTAGTGTAGTGTTAGTGTAGTATAGTGTAGTGTAGTTTTAGTGTATTGTAGTGTAGTATAGTGTAGTGTAGTATAGTGTAGTGTAGTGTAGTGTTAGTGTAATGTAGTGTAATGTAGTGTAGTGTAGTGTTAGTGTAGTGTAGTGTAGTGTAGTGTAGTGTAGTGTATTGTAGTGTAGTATAGTGTAGTGTAGTGTAGTGTAATGTAGTGTAGTGTAGTGTACTGTAGTGTAATGTAGTGTAGTGTATTTTAGTGTAGTATAGTGTAGTGTACTGTAGTGTAGTGTAATGTAGTGTAGTGTAGTGTAGTGTACTGTAGTGTAATGTAGTGTAGTGTAGTGTTAGTGTAGTGTAGTGTAGTGTATTGTAGTGTAGTATAGTGTAGTGTAGTGTAGTGTAATGTAGTGTAGTGTAGTGTACTGTAGTGTAATGTAGTGTAGTGTAGTGTAGTGTAATGTAGTGTAATGTAGTGTAGTGTAGTGTTAGTGTAGTGTTAGTGTAGTGTAGTGTTAGTGTAATGTAGTGTAGTGTAGTGTTAGTGTAGTGTAGTGTTAGTGTAGTGTTAGTGTAGTATAGTGTAGTGTAGTGTAGTGTAGTGTAATGTAGTGTAGTGTAGTGTAATGTAGTGTAGTGTACTGTAGTGTAGTGTAATGTAGTGTAGTGTAATGTAATGTAGTGTAGTGTAGTGTTAGTGTAGTATAGTGTAGTGTAGTGTAGTGTATTGTAGTGTAGTATAGTGTGGTGTTAGTGTAGTATAGTGTAGTGTTAGTGTAGTGTTAGTGTAGTGTTAGTGTAGTATAGTGTAGTGTAGTGTTAGTGTAGTGTTAGTGTAGTATAGTATAGTGTAGTGTAGTATAGTGTAGTGTAGTGTTAGTGTAGTGTTAGTGTAGTATAGTGTAGTGTAGTGTTAGTGTAGTGTTAGTGTAGTGTAGTGTAGTGTAGTGTAATGTAGTGTAGTGTATTGTAGTGTAGTATAGTGTAGTGTACTGTAGTGTAATGTAGTGTAGTGTAGTGTAGTGTAATGTAGTGTAGTGTTAGTGTAGTATAGTGTAGTGTAGTGTACTGTAGTGTAATGTAGTGTAGTGTAGTGTTAGTGTAGTATAGTGTAGTGTAGTGAAGTGTAGTGTAGTGTTAGTGTAGTGTAGTGTAATGTAGTGTAGTGTACTGTAGTGTAATGTAGTGTAGTGTTAGTGTAGTGTAGTGTAGTATAGTGTAGTGTAGTGTAGTGTAGTGTAATGTAGTGTAGTGTTAGTGTAGTATAGTGTAGTGTAGTGTAGTGTAATGTAGTGTAGTGTAGTGTAATGTAGTGTAGTGTAGTGTAGTGTAGTGTAGTGTAGTGTAATGTAGTGTAGTGTAGTGTAGTGTAGTGTTAGTGTAGTGTTAGTGTAATGTAATGTAGTGTAGTGTAGTGTTAGTGTAGTATAGTGTAGTGTAGTGTAGTGTAGTGTATTGTAGTGTAGTATAGTGTAGTGTAGTGTAGTGTACTGTAGTGTAATGTAGTGTAGTGTAGTGTTTTGTGTAGTATAGTGTAGTGTAGTGTACTGTAGTGTAATGTAGTGTAGTGTAGTGTTAGTGTAGTATAGTGTAGTGTAGTGAAGTGTAGTGTAGTGTTAGTGTAGTGTAGTGTACTGTAGTGTAATGTAGTGTAGTATAGTGTAGTGTAGTGTAGTGTAGTATAGTGTAGTGTAGTGTAATGTAGTGTAGTGTTAGTGTAGTATAGTGTAGTGTAGTGTACTGTAGTGTAGTGTAGTGTAGTGTTAGTGTAGTGTAGTATAGTGTAAGTGTAGTGTACTGTAGTGTAATGTAGTGTTAGTGTAGTGTTAGTGTAGTGTTAGTGTTAGTGTAGTATAGTGTAGTGTAGTGTAGTGTAGTGTAGTGTTAGTGTAGTGTAGTGTAATGTAGTGTAGTGTAGTGTAGTGTTATTGTAGTGTAGTGTAGTATAGTGTAGTGTTAGTGTAGTGTACTGTAGTGTAATGTAGTGTAGTGTAGTGTAGTGTTAGTGTAGTGTTAGTGTAGTGTATTGTAGTGTAGTGTAGTGTAGTGTAATGTAGTGTAGTGTAGTTTAGTGTAATGTAGTGTAGTGTAGTGTTAGTGTAGTATAGTGTAGTGTAGTGTAATGTAGTGTAGTGTAGTGTTAGTGTAGTATAGTGTTAGTGTAGTGTTAGTGTAGTGTAGTGTTAGTGTAGTGTATTGTAGTGTAGTGTAGTGTAGTGTTAGTGTAGTGTACTGTAGTGTAATGTAGTGTAGTGTAGTGTTAGTGTAGTGTAGTATAGTGTAGTGTACTGTAGTTAATGTAGTGTAGTGTAGTGTAATTTGTTAGTGTAGTGTAGTTTAGTGTAATGTAGTGTAGTGTAGTGTAGTGTAGTGTTAGTGTAGTATAGTGTAGTGTAGTGTAGTGTAATGTAGTGTAGTGTAGTGTTAGTGTAGTATAGTGTTAGTGTAGTGTTAGTGTAGTATAGTGTAGTGTAGTGTTAGTGTAGTGTATTGTAGTGTAGTGTAGTGTAGTGTTAGTGTAGTGTACTGTAGTGTAATGTAGTGTAGTGTAGTGTAGTGTAATGTAGTGTTAGTGTAGTGTACTGTAGTGTAATGTAGTGTAGTGTAGTGTAGTGTAGTGTATTGTAGTGAGTATAGTGTAGTGTAGTGTAGTGTAATGTAGTGTAGTGTAGTGTACTGTAGTGTAATGTAGTGTAGTGTAGTGTAGTGTAATGTAGTGTAATGTAGTGTAGTGTAGTGTTAGTGTAGTGTTAGTGTAGTGTAGTGTTAGTGTAATGTAGTGTAGTGTAGTGTTAGTGTAGTGTAGTGTTAGTGTAGTGTTAGTGTAGTTTTAGTGTAGTGTAGTGTAGTGTAATGTAGTGTAGTGTAGTGTAATGTAGTGTAGTGTACTGTAGTGTAGTGTAATGTAGTGTAGTGTAATGTAATGTAGTGTAGTGTAGTGTTAGTGTAGTATAGTGTAGTGTAGTGTAGTGTATTGTAGTGTAGTATAGTGTGGTGTTAGTGTAGTATAGTGTAGTGTTTGTGTAGTGTTAGTGTAGTGTTAGTGTAGTATAGTGTAGTGTAGTGTTAGTGTAGTGTTAGTGTAGTATAGTATAGTGTAGTGTAGTATAGTGTAGTGTAGTGTTTGTGTAGTGTTAGTGTAGTATAGTGTAGTGTAGTGTTAGTGTAGTGTTAGTGTAGTGTAGTGTAGTGTAGTGTAATGTAGTGTAGTGTAGTGTAATGTAGTGTAGTGTAGTGTAGTGTAATGTAGTGTAGTGTTAGTGTAGTGTTAGTGTAATGTAATGTAGTGTAGTGTAGTGTTAGTGTAGTATAGTGTAGTGTATTGTAGTGTAGTATAGTGTAGTGTAGTGTAGTGTAATGTAGTGTAGTGTAGTGTACTGTAGTGTAATGTAGTGTAGTGTAGTGTAGTGTAATGTAGTGTAATGTAGTGTAGTGTAGTGTTAGTGTAGTGTTAGTGTAGTGTAGTGTTAGTGTAATGTAGTGTAGTGTAGTGTTAGTGTAGTGTAGTGTTAGTGTAGTGTTAGTGTAGTATAGTGTAGTGTAGTGTAGTGTAATGTAGTGTAGTGTAGTGTAATGTAGTGTAGTGTACTGGGAGTGGGAGTGTAATGTAGTGTAGTGTAATGTAATGTAGTGTAGTGTAGTGTTAGTGTAGTATAGTGTAGTGTAGTGTAGTGTATTGTAGTGTAGTATAGTGTGGTGTTAGTGTAGTATAGTGTAGTGTTAGTGTAGTGTTAGTGTAGGGGTTAGTGTAGTATAGTGTAGTGTAGTGTTAGTGTAGTGTTAGTGTAGTATAGTATAGTGTAAATGTAGTATAGTGTAGTGTAGTGTTAGTGTAGTGTTAGGGGTAGTATAGTGTAGTGTAGTGTTAGTGTAGTGTTAGTGTAGTGTAGTGTAAATGTAGTTGGGAATGTAGTGTAGTGTAGTGTAATGTAGTGTAGTGTAGTGTAGTGTAAAAGTAGTGTAGTGTTAGTGTAGTGTTAGTGTAATGTAATGTAGTGTAGTGTAGTGTTAGTGTAGTATAGTGTAGTGTAGTGTATTGTAGTGTAGTATAGTGTAGTGTACTGTAGTGTAATGTAGTGTAGTGTAGTGTAGTGTAATGTAGTGTAGTGTTAGTGTAGTATAGTGTAGTGTAGTGTACTGTAGTGTAATGTAGTGTAGTGTAGTGTTAGTGTAGTATAGTGTAGTGTAGTGAAGTGTAGTGTAGTGTTAGTGTAGTGTAGTGTAATGTAGTGTAGTGTACTGTAGTGTAATGTAGTGTAGTGTTAGTGTAGTGTAGTGTAGTATAGTGTAGTGTAGTGTAGTGTAGTGTAATGTAGTGTAGTGTTAGTGTAGTATAGTGTAGTGTAGTGTA
>JAUCMX010000009.1:541767-579267 GCA_033459395.1 Hemibagrus guttatus | reverse complement strand
GATTAGACATGATGTGGTTAGATGTAGGATCACTCCATCACTGCTTCATTATTGTTTAAAATAAAATAAACGTCAAGTTTGTGGAAATGATTTCAAACACTTTAGATCGGATCAGTGACCCAGTGAAGGGGCGGAGCTAACAGGTACACTCTTTCTCTGTTTATTAGAATTTTTCTGTGTGTCTGTATTCCTGAAGCTTTCACCTTTCACCTACAGAGACACACAGAGACACAGAGACACACAGAGACACACAGGGACACAGACACACACAGAGACACAGACACACACAGAGACACACAGGGACACAGACACACACAGAGACATGCAGAGACACAGACACACAGAGACACACAGATACACACAGAGACACAGGGACACACAGAGACATGCAGAGACACAGACACACAGAGATACACACAGAGACACAGAGACACACAGAGACACAGACACACAGAGACACACAGAGACACAGACACACAGACACACACAGAGACACACAGAGACACAGACACACACAGAGACACACAGAGACACACAGAGACACAGACACACAGAGACACACAGAGACACAGAAACAACTCTCTTCTCTTTATTTCTCTCATTTACAGTGAATCGTGTAAAAGTTCAGAAGCAGCAAACTGGAAAATAAGGTTTTTTAAGAATGATTACAGATGTTGTGCTGCTGTTTCTGACCTTTAACAGGGTCATGACTACAAAATCCCTCTGATCCACAGCGCAAACTATTTTATTCCATCGTTTGAACCCTCCACAGCCTGCATTTTACCTCTCCCTCTCTCTCTCTCTCTCTCTCTCTCTCTCTCTCTCTCTCTCACACACACACACACACACACACACACACACACACACACAGAGCAGAGTTAAAAGCTTTAAAAACTTTAACAGGAAATACTCGATTAATCTCCACATCACTGTTACAGTAAAAAGAAGAAAAAAAGGAAGAATCATGACATCATCAGCTTCAGAGGAAACTTTAATGTCTCTAAAGTGAATTTTAATGAACAAAACATACTACAGTTAAAGTTTTCAGTGTTTCATCTCTTTACCAACAAGTAAAAGTTTGTGTGTGTGTGTGTGTGTGTGTGTGTGTGTGTGTGTGCTCTAAGCCAATCAGAAGGCGGTGTACCGGAGCTGTGTTAGTGCAGGCTGATGGGATCGTGTCTGAGAGTCAGAAAGTGGACAAAGGTAGAAAAAAAGTAATCTTAAGTTTCTGTTGAAAAGAATGAAATATGAGCACATTAATCTTGTGTCCAGTGTGTGTGTGTTAGCGTGACCTTATCAGCTGCGATAACTCACGCCGAATGTTCTGGTATTAGCAAACGCAGCAGACGTTTCGGTAATGAGGTGATTTTTTACCTTTCCTGTCACCTCTGACGATATCTGTAAAAACTCATTTCCGAGAAAATGAAAAGCAGCTTGTGAAAAAATATAAAAATAAAACAGCAGACAGGTCGTGAGGTGATCGCAGACAGAGCCAAGAATTTACAATAATTAGGAGATCATGTGGAACTTTCTCTAATTAGACGTTTTAATGGCTCGCTGGATCGTTCTGTCTTTTGTGAAATGAAAGGAAAATCAGAATAAAGTCCCTCTGACGGACCGAGAGAGAGAAACACAGAGACGGCGCAGATCTAACGAGGTCACTACCGAATATTACACTTGCTGTTACAGCCCGAGCACAAGCACATCAGAGTTAGTGCTCTAAATAAAACACTAGAACATCGCCCAGTTTACGCTGGAACACTCTCTGAGCCATGAGGAAGGAAGACTTCTGATTTATATGAATGGAAAGAAAAGAAACAAATAATACAGTGCATCCGGAAATTATGTGTACCTTTCCAAATCATGTCCAATCAACCGAACTGACCACAGGTGGACTCCAGTCAAGTTGTAGAAACATCTCAAGGATGATCAGTGGAAACAGGAAGCACCTGAGATCAATACTGAGGGTCATGGCAAAGGCTGTGATACTTATGTACATGGGATTTTTTATTTTTAATAAATTTAGAAAGATTTCAAACAAACTTCTTTCATGTTGTCATTATGGGGTATTGTTTGTAGAGTTTTGAGGAAAATAATGAATTTAATCCATTTTGGAATAAAGCTGTAACATAACAACATGTGGAGAAAGTGAAGCGCTGGGAATACTTTCTGGATGCTCTGTAACAGGATGAACAACAAAGACAAGAAATGTGATAAAAAGCAGTGAGAAGAAGGAAGGAGAAGAGTCTGCACTCACTGCTGCTGAATTTTAAACACAGGACTAAAAGATTCAGAGTGTTGACTGGAAACAGACGAAACACCAGCAGATGATGAGCTCATTAAACTGATAAAGAGTAAAGAAAGTTAGAATTCTCACTGGACGTGTAGACACCCTGATCCTGCAGCACACCGTTACCCATAATGCTCAGTTTCACACTGCAGAGCGACTGCTTCAGGTTTTTTCTGGAGTGGAATAGATTTCTTCTTCATCAGACTTCTTCAACTCTTTAATTTAAATATTTTCTAAAGGTATAAACTCAGCTCCCAAACACACACACACACACACACACACACACACACACACACACACACACACTGCTCACATGTGGATGAGTTATTGATCTTTATCATTTCACTCAATGCGATGTCTTTGATCCTTCTCCTGACGCTGATCCAGGTTACATTTACAGATGGTTGCCATGGTTGCATCTGTCACAGCCGTTATCCTGCTACGATCTCGTCACTGTTTAGTCGTAGCTTATAATGAAAGAAGTTTCATTTCGATGTAAATCTGTGCTGCTCGCTCTTCTTACACCGCAACCACAAAAACACAGACTCGTCTCTGATTGGCCGACGCCTTGGAAAGAAGATTCGATCAGAAATGTAATGATGTTTGACTGTAACCATGACAACCTGCATAAACAGCAGTGAGAGGTCGATGCGTCGCAGGGCTCCTGGCTGCTGCGGCTCTAAATGAAAGTAAGAGAAGGGAATGGATTACAGCGTCAGTGTGAATGGGTCTGGAGCGAGCCGCGTGAGTTAGCAGAGTTAGCAGAGCGCTTCATCACGTTAAACAGAAACCCACTTCTGATTTCCAAACAGCGCCGGCTTTTAATGAACACTTTCCCCTCGCTGATAGAAATCTAATTCTTTAAAATGTGGTGTTTGTTATAGAAACTGATGCGAGTGAGTGAAGATTCCTGTTATTAAAATGTGAAATAGAAGAGGACCGGATCGTTCACTCGGAGAGCTCACACACGCGCCGCTGAGTGACGTTTATGCGTGTAAAGAGATTACACAGATCCAATGTGCTTCTGTAATAAAATGACATTTATTCCTGAAACGGGACGAAAAGACACGAGGAGACGCCACACGAGAGACTCTGAACCTGCTGAAGAGCCATGTCAGGGTTCTCCACCTCTTCTGATGCCTGTGAGTGATGTGTGACAGATTAATGATCGGGGATTTATAATAACAAAAAACAGACAGACAGACAGATGGACAGACAGCTATATGTGTGTACAGAGAGATTAAAAGACAGTCAGGCAGACAGACAGACAGACAGACAGACAGGCAGGCAGACAGACAAAAAGACAGTCAGGCAGACAGACAGGCAGACAGACTAAAAGACAGTCAGGCAGACAGACAGACAGGCAGACAGACTAAAAGACAGTCAGGCAGACAGACAGACAGGCAGACAGACAGACAGGCAGTCAGGCAGACAGACAGACAGACAGACAGGCAGGCAGGCAGACAGACTAAAAGACAGTCAGGCAGACAGACAGGCAGACAGACTAAAAGACAGTCAGGCAGACAGACAGACAGCTATATGTGTGTACAGAGAGATTAAAAGACAGTCAGGCAGACAGACAGACAGACAGGCAGACAGACTAAAAGACAGTCAGGCTGACAGACAGATAGACAGCTATATGTGTGTACAGAGAGATTAAAAGACAGTCAGGCAGACAGACAGACAGGCAGAAAGACAGGCAGACAGACTAAAAGACAGTCAGGCTGACAGACAGACAGACAGGCAGACAGACTAAAAGACAGTCAGGCTGACAGACAGATAGACAGCTATATGTGTGTACAGAAAGATTAAAAGACAGTCAGGCAGACAGACAGACAGGCAGACAGACAGGCAGACAGACTAAAAGACAGTCAGGCAGACAGACAGACAGCTATATGTGTGTACAGAGAGATTAAAAGACAGTCAGGCAGACAGACAGACAGGCAGAAAGACAGGCAGACAGACTAAAAGACAGTCAGGCTGACAGACAGATAGACAGCTATATGTGTGTACAGAAAGATTAAAAGACAGTCAGGCAGACAGACAGACAGGCAGACAGACAGACAGGCAGACAGACAGGCAGACAGACTAAAAGACAGTCAGGCAGACAGACAGACAGACAGGCAGACAGACTAAAAGACAGTCAGGCTGACAGACAGATAGACAGCTATATGTGTGTACAGAGAGATTAAAAGACAGTCAGACAGGCAGGCAGACAGGCAGACAGACAGGTGATGATGACCCAGTGAAAGGTTATTTGAGGTCACAGGAACGCAGTATTTTTGAGAAGAAAGTGAAGAATAAAGTTTTGAATTCAGAGCAGAACGGCTGTACGAGAACGTGGAGGCGTTTAATTCAATCTGTCTGCACTTTCAGTGCACAGCGTCTGCGAGCGGCGGCCATTTTTAGCCACTATTGATTTTGCCTAGTGCTTGAAAGAGTCATTTATTACAAAAGCTTACATTTTTATAAAACGAGCCACTTAACTGAGGATGCACATTAATCACAAACTCTTTATGGCATTTCTCATCCTCTCTCTCTCTCTCTCTCTCTCTCTCTCTCTCTCTCTCTCTTCCTGTCTCTCTTTCAATCTCTCTCTCTCTCTCTCTCTCTCTCTCTCTCTGTCTTCCTGTCTCTCTTTCAATCTCTCTCTCTCTCTCTCTCTCTCTCTCTCTCACCCTCTCTCTCTCTCTCTCTCTCTCTCTCTCTCTCTCTCTCTCTCTCTCTCTCTCTCTCTCATCCTCTCTCTCTCTCATCCTCTCTCTCTCTCTCTCTCTCTCTCTTCCTGTCAGACTAAATTAGAAAAATAGAAGTAACTGCTTTTCTTCTTCCAGCACAGAAAGCTCACAGGTTCCTTCGCCGTCCTGAAAGTGTGGGTCAGAGAAACGTGTTCTTCTTTTTCTGCTCGTCAGAAACTCTGTGCTATTAAAAGGACAGACCAAGAAACAAACTTTTCCACTCTTCTCCACTCCATCAGTAGGTAGTTTTTTTTTTTTTTTTTGTGGTTTCATTACAGGAGCTGTCTCTAACACACACACACACACACACACATATACTCACACACATTAATTTTTGAGATTATTTCAAAATAAATAATAAAAGAATGTTATGCAGCATGTGGGTGTGGGAGGATAGTTAAAATATTCATGGATTGGATATTTGTGAGTGTAAGAGAGAAGAGAGGAGAAATCTCAGAACTAGCAGCAAATTTCATTTGTTTTTAATATTTCATAGTTCAAATAAAGGTCTTTATAAAACAAGCATTTTTACATGTGTGCAGATACGACACTGCTTCATCACACACTAGTGTACAGGCACTCCTCCTCCTCCTCCTCCTCCTCCTCCTCCTCCTCCTCCTTCTTCTTCTTTTCCTTCTTGATATATATACTGATATATTATATTTTTATTTATATAATTGAAATATTAATCATATGTATAACATATTTAGTTTTTTTTATATTATTAAAAACATCTTATACAGGATGACAGATGAGGATTTCCATGAACTTTTAGAGAATTTATTTATTTATTTGTTTATTTATTCATTCCTACAAATGAATGCTACATTTTTCTGTTTGTGTTGTGAGATAAAGAGGTCGTGACCTCACAAGCCAAAGGTCTCTTCACGCCTGGTGTCCGTATCGGAGCTAGAGTAATGTCTCGGTGTGAAGGTCTGGATCCAGAGCACTTCTTCTGTAGCTCCTGTATCTTCTCAAGTCACAGAGAGTTGAGTTTTTTCTCCTGCACTGCACTGTGCTGTTATTATCACTACAGCAGAACATCCTGTTTATGGAGCTCTATTTGTGCAGAATGTCGTTTTAGAGATATAATTTTACAGAGGCTGTGTTAGCGTTCTGATAACTGATGGATTAAAAGCGGTTCCTGCCAGCAGACTCCGGGTTTTGGACCAGACTGTACACGCTTCCTTCCAAAATGACACTCAGTCCTGATGAAAACGTCCTCTTGCTGTCTTTTAGTTTTTCTCTCATCACGTCTCTGAAGCCGAGCGTGAAATGGGTTTACAGAGAGATTGAATGATGTAATACGGCCATGAGGCTGAGAAACCCACCGCACTTTTCTTCTCAGCTCAGAGATGAATAATGCGCTGGATTTATCTTAGACTTTGTAAGAAAATACGTATTACACTATCGATAGTTTTATTGTAAGGTTAATACGATTAGGGATTACAGATAAAACGAACAGCTCTGTCTGTACAGGAGGTTACAATGCTGTGACTTTACATTATTTAGTTTATTTGTAGTTTTAGTGATTTTAAAGCCTCACATAATGCACTTTATTTGCTGAAACCTCAGTCTGGTCAGTGATGAACTGCTGGTCAGTGATGAACTGCTGTCAGAATCAGATGTGACCGGTGTATGAAGTTATTGAGGTGTAATGTTTTCTCTCACTGAAAGCTTTTCTTCAGGCTGAAACCTCCTACACTTTAGTGTACAGAAGATGGCGACTGCGTGTACCTGCGGTCATCTGGATTCATCCTCAGAAACCAACACTACTCCTCAGTGTGTTGCAGTACCATCAGTAAACACTAGAGGCAGTATAGTGACACAAATGAGTACACAAACTAGCCTTGTGATTTAACCTGCACACTCATGCGCTGTTGCGGAGCATGATTGACAAGAACCGGGTTTCCTCTTACAGTGAGGATTGAAGTTTAAACTCATCTCATGTCACTTTCAAACCTAACGAATGCTGGATTCTGTGCTGCAGCCTTCAGGATGGCAATCACGCCGCTGAGGGACGGTTTAGAGAGAGACAGAATTCATTAAAACTCCTGACCTCACTGTGCTGATCTTTATAAACAGTAGAGTTCAACTGCTGGATGTTGCTTTTAATTCTCCGGATGTGGAAACGCAGACATTCATATTCACTTTTAGTGATTTTTTTTTGGTGTTAATTTCCATAATTTTGTAAAATACTTGACTGTAATTATGTCTTGTGAGAATAGTCAGAATATTTAGATCTGCAGAAAAAACTGGTGCTTTAAGGGAAAAAGAACATGTCAGAGACCTTGATGTTCAGAGTTAAGCAAAGACCATGAACTCACACACACACACACACACACACACACACACACACACACACAGACATATACACACACACACACACACATGTGTGTGTATGTGCAGCTCGAGGTAAGCATCTCAGTTCTGAGAATTGGAGAAGTTTGCTGGAACAGAAAGGTCAGCTTCTCGCCTGAAGCAAATCTTCAGCCGATGCTGAAAAGGTCACGAAGTGTTTCTGTTCACATCACCTTCAGAGACGAGAGAACTATAGCTCATACAGCACCACCTCTTCACACACACACACACACACACATACATTTTACACTCATTTATTTAAAACTAATAATTATTTTATTATTTTATTAATTGATTTCTTTATTTAATCCAGATGAAATCTCTCAGCAGGTCTGAGCAGGACTTGAACTTCATCTCGCTCATCTAATGTCCTAAGGGATTTTCTTTTTTGGGGGTTTATCCTCTGTGGGAACCTTTAAAGATTCTGTCTAGAAGCTTATGACTGAAGGTTTCCCCTTTTAGAAAGTGCTCGGAGTGAAACACCTTAGGAGAGTCAGCTCCAGTGATGAGCAGAGAGCAGAGCAACCCTCACAGCAGGATGAAGCAGACTCCATGACATGGGACTTTAAAGATCTGTACACAGTGTGTGTTCTGAACAGCTGAACTCTGGATTCTGATTGGTCAGAATCTGCAGAATATATACATTCATTCATTCTCTACCGTTTATCCCATCTATACTCAGGTCACAGGGAGCCTGTGCCTCTCTCATCTCCCTCATCTCAGGCGTCATTGGGCATCACGGCAGGATACACCCTGGACGGAGTGCCAACCCATCACAGGGCACACACACACTCTCATTCACTCACACACTACGGACAATTTAGAGATGCCAATCAACCTACAATGCATGTCTTTGGACGGGGGGAGGAAACCAGAGTACCCGGAGGAAACCCCCGAGGCACGGGGAGAACATTCAAACTACACACACACACACACACACACACACACACACACACACACACACACACACGGCGGAGGCGGGAATCGAACCCCCAACCCTGGAGGTGTGAGGCAAACGTGCTAACCACTAAGCCACCGTGCCCCTCGGAATATATACATATTTTTTTACATCTTTAAATTGTATATTAATGTGCAAGTTTTGTAATATCTTAGCGTTTCCATAGTAACAACTCCGTCACAGGGACGTGTACAGCACACACTCCACTGATAATAAACAACTTAAACTTAAACATATCTGATGTGTGTGTGTGTGTGTGTGTGTGTGTGTGTGTGTGTCTGTTTGTGTGTGTGTGTTTGTGGAGCGTCTGAGATGATCTGACCTCTAAAACATTCTCCTTGCTCTCAGTAGATGTTTATTCTGTTCAGCTGCCTGACCGTCTCACTCCGTGAGCATCTTAAGATAAAGTCAAGGTCAGATGGAGAAAAATCTGCTTCAGCGGTGAACACGGCTCAGTACAGCACGTAAAACTGTGAAGGAGAAGGAGATGAATCACAATAAACATTTACTATTCAATTATTCACTCTGTATTCTGCAGAATAATGTTTAAAACAGTTTAAGCAAATTTCTTTTCTAGCCAACAAAGAGAGAAAGAAAAATGTCATTTCAGATAAATAATAGAGAGTTCAGTAATGTTAAAGTGAACTGTGATGATGATGATGATGATGATGATGATGATGATGATGTTAATCAGTTAAAAAACATCAGTCACATACACAGACTGGTGAGACTCCTCTGGAGGTCTGAGGACATCAGCAGTTTTCTGACTGAAATGTGAGGAGAGATAATCACTTCATCTTTCAGACAGCTTTACAGCTTCTGATCTTATCTACTCTTATTTACACATGCTTTCTTTTCGGTGATGCTCGATGTGAAAAAAACAGAGTTTCTGCAGAGAAACGTCTTCAGTCCTGAGCGCAGCCGTGCTGCAGGCCATGTGCAGGGTTTTCTCTTCTCTTTACGCTGCGCTCGTGTCTCTGATCTTTATATAAACATGATAATGTGTCTGTACATCAGAACCCGTGTTAGAGAGCAAGTCGGGAGCGCTGAAGCACAAGACCCAAGTCAAGAACATCTTCCAGCTACAAGAAGATTCAAGAAGAAAATTCTAACTGATTGAAGCTGAGAGTCAACAGAGCGAAGATCTAAGCTCCGGTCGTCTTGAGCTCAGCCTCAGAAAGCTGAAAGGTTTGAGAATTATCTCTGCTCTTCTCCTCATAAGAAAATGAAACGTCGATCTCGATACGACATTTATGTCAGATAAAGCTCCTCTGAACGTCATGCTGAAGAGTCGTGGATGTTGTTCAGCGTTAATGCTCTACTCTGTGTCCTTAAACTCGTCAAATTCACACCTGCTGTTTAATAATAAACGATTTCAGAACTACAAACTGAATAGAATGTGTAGATTGTGATGGGATGTTAATGTAACGGTGGTTGCTATGGTTACAAGCACACCCTTTGCCACACACAATACCTTCACCACACACACTCCTGCAAGCACTCGTAACTGTTCCCAAAGGTGTTCTTAACACACACACACACACACACACACACACACACACACACACCTGATATGTATTATATATCTGTAGTTCAGGTGATATGGAATTATCCAGACAAACAACATAACTGACTGTTCTATGTCCAAACTTAACCATTTACCCGGAATTATTGCACTTTTCACTTTTAGTAAAAGAACATTAGAACATGTCGTTCTGATCCGAACACAGCCCTCGGGAATAGTTGTGTGATTTAGTAGCCGAGCGGAAACGTTGCCAAGCCGCACTTAATCATAATTATTTCCTGGAGCTCCATTTTCACTGATGCTGAGTCAGCAACTTGGTCAGACACAAAGGGAACTTCAGTGTCTTCATACACACGCGCACACACACGCACACACACACACACACACACACACACACACACACACACACACACACACTGTCAGGTCTAGGATAACACAGGATAAAAACACCAGTCCTGTAAGATGATGGATGAGTAGATGATGCACAGGAACGTCACTGGGTGCTAATCCAGTTTGCTAGCTATCTTAGCCAATTTTAGCAATGTAGGGATGGTGGTTGTCATGGTAACACTGCATTTATATTCTGATCTAGTTCACCAGCAGGTAAGCCAACCGGCTAGGTAATGCTGGTGATTAGGAATGGAAGGCCATGGGGGCGGTGCTGATTTGCATATTCATGCATATTCATAGCTCCTTCAGAGAGCCTGGAGTCACTCGGCTGAAGTCTTCATCAATTCAGAAGGAGAGTTTTGTTAAAATTTGCCTGCAGAACTCTCGGATGCGGTGTGAAGTGTGAAGTGTTGTGCTTTTGTAGACAGTGTGTACTACCCGCTGTGACCAGAGTGTTTAAAATCCAATGAAAAATAGCTACGAGTCGGTCCTTTGATCGCGGCGTGACCGAAACATGAGCTCACGTGTCTGTCATAAACCCTGTTCCACATTTAGACCCGACAAACGCCGGCGCCGTTTTCCTGCGAGACACGCAATCCAACCAGAACGGAGGTGTGTGAAGTGTGAAGTGTCACGGTGGTGTGTTTCTCTCCACAGGTGTTGATGGAATTACCACGGTGCAGGTAATGCCAACAACACAGCTCTCCATTTTCTTATTTTCTCCACAGCTGAGCGCGCAGCATCAGTTTTACACACTGCACACTTTAATAAATATATAAATGAATAAACAAATGAATAAAACACACCAGCTGTCCTTTCACACTGACAGGATTTCTGATTTTTTATTAATGCGAGTAGAACTTTTTATTTCAAAACCCACATGAGAACAATCACAGAGCCTTGCAGTCCCAAAGCCTCAGGGTTCGATCCTTTCCCATTTTAAACGCGTGTAAATACACACACTGGTGTCTGATAGTGAGAACCCGCTTTTGTTTCTCTCACACTAATGAAATGACGGATTAGTTTCCTGATTAGATTCAAACTATTCCGTATCTGTCTCTGGACTTCTGTTATTTTATGAAGGATTCTGAACGGCACAAAACACTATAACTAACCAGAAAACACAAGGATGAATCAGGCGAAGAGGAAAAGCTAGGTGTAGTTAGCGTATGGAATTCTTCCCTCTGATTGGACGAGACATCTGTCACTCAGGATATACAGGAAGTAGGAAATTGTGTATCTAACTTTATTTCTTGTACATGTGTGGAGTTCTGCCTTCACTTCAAACCATTTTTTTTCGATAGTGAAACTTTAAATCTTTTAAAGAAAATAACAAACGTTTATATTTATCTTTAAAAGAAAATAGAGTTCATTCAGCGCTACTTTGAGGAAAGACCAAACTATTCCAGATTAAAGGATGTAAGGAGCGCTATAAGAGCAGAGCTGTGTTCATACACACACCAATCCACTTTCTACTGCTGCAGCCTGCTGGACTTCCTGTATATCCTGAGTGACCGATGTCTCGTCCAATCAGAGGGAAGAATTCTATTCACACACTATTCCCACCTTTTCCGGTTTGTCTGAATTGTCCTTTGTTTTTGGATTTGTTATTGTGTTTTGAACTTCTCGCCCACCGTAATTCTGTCCTAATGATCAACCCAAAAGTCCAAAATCTAAATCAGAACTCTGTAAAAACTCTGTAAAATCCATAAAGCATGGAACCTGAAACCTCATGTTCAGTTCCGCTGTTCAGTTTTAGAGCAATTTTCTGCGAGTAGACTAAAAAGCAAACATTTTAGCCCTGAGAACTTGCAGAGAATCATCCAGGTATAGGTTAGACCCTGGAGAAATCAAAGCACGCGGCTGCCGTCTCAGTCATTTGTTCAGCTGGTCACTGAACTGTAATGGTTCGGCGGCGTACAAAAGAGCAAGCACGCTGGAAAGGATTTGTTTCCTCTGAAAGTGCATTTTTGTGCCGAGTCTTTCAATGGCAAGGACGTGTTATTGCAATCCGATTGCACAACATCGTAGAAAAAAAAATCCAAAATTCTTTCTTTCCTCACAACTTCACGCTTCTTCTTTTTTCATCTTCTCTCATTAAAACTTCTCTTTAAAAAAGCCCACTGATGATCATCTGAGATACGGAAACACACCCAATTACTGACGGAGGAGACAGAAGTGTGCACTTTCACTACATCAAGGGGCCTTCAGACTCTGTTCCAGGCATTTTCTATTCTGCGCCGAGGCTCGCCGACCCCTCACACGCTTGTTTGTTTTTTGTTTGTTTCTCTGGCAGTAAATGGCAAATAAATGTGGCGAGCGTTTGAGGTTGTGTTTCGTGTGAAATGTGAGGTTTAGTGTTTTAGAGGAAAAGCACAGGAAGTTCTCGCCTTACTGTCATTAAGGAGGATTTTCACCGTAAACAGTTGGAAGAGCTTCTGTTCTTTTCATCTCTTCTGAAATTGGACAAACACACACACACACACACACACACACACACGCACACACACTCACTTTTTCTCCTCGGAGTGAAACTCAGTGATGGAGAGCATGACGATGCTGAAGAAGGACAAAATAAACCCTTTTAAAAGCATCAACTTAGAGAGGAAAGTAAACTTCCTTTCATTCTCGTTAAGCCGCAGCTTTTAGCTCTCTCTCTGCGGTGAATTAATGACTTGTGCTGTAATTACAGATCTGTCAATTCATCACTTTACAAAATGACATTTTTTAAAAAACATTACGATTATTTTTTGCACTCGATTCAGTTTCCGTAAAAAACATTAGACAGATTATTTTTTGAAAAGTACAGCGATGACGTTCAGAGTAAAGCAGCGGAAAAGAAAAGAATTCGGCTAAATGCAAAAAAAACAGGACAGGAAAATAAAGAAGGAGGGAATAAAAGAAGAAATGTATACAACAGGAAAAGAAAAAGAAAGAAAGAAAGAAAGAAAGAAAGAAAGAAAGACCTAAAGGCAAAGAGACATGTGGGTTGGAAGGGAAATAAACAGACTAATAACGACTAAACAAACAAACAAACAAACAAACAAATGAATGAAGTGTCTGAGTTGAAGCGCAGCTGCTGATTGGTCGAGATCTGTCGTTATAACGGTCGTTATGACATCATCAGCTGTTTGATAAAGTTCATAAAGCAATAATCTCTTCACAGTCTGCACTGAACAGTGGGAATTATGAGATAATTTCCGTTATAAATTTAATCATAAAAAACACACACACACACACACACACACACACACACACACACACACACTACATCTAACACTGCAGTAGATCTGACCTGTACTCGCCTGACCACACCAGAGAGCCCTGAAAAGGTCATGTGACATGTTCTCTATGTTTCTCTTCACTTTACACGTTAATAACAGGAAGTGAAGCGGCTCGAGGATGCGAGCGCTAATAATAAACGGCGAGCGAGTGGAGGGACGCAGTGTGTCGCCTCTGAGGCTCTCTGAAGAACAAACTTCCTGAATCTCTGCTCATTAAACTCATTTTCTCTCCTCGGTTTTTTCCTTCTCTCCTCTAATGAGGGAACAGATTAATTGAATTAGCTTTGTGAGCTACGTTGCTAATCCAGGCTTAGAGTGGGAGAGAAAATATGTTTCTGTTCCTCCAGAGAAAAGTCATTTTTTTCTGAAAGGTAGATGTTTAAAAAGCTTGGAGTTTAATCTGTAACCCACTTCAACCTCACGGTTTTATTTATTTATTTATTTATTTGAATTAAAACACTTAAAAAAACAAAAATGCAGTGTACATTTCACGCTAATGTTATTACTCACAGTAGTGCAGTTGGTCTTTCTTTCTTTTTTCTTTCTTTCTTTCTTCTTTCTTTCTTTCTTTCTTTTTTCTTTCTTTCTTTCTTTCTTTCTTACTTTCTGTCTGTCTGTCTGTCTTTCCTATATTTTATTGATTTTTTTAATAGTCACTCTTATTAAATATTCTTTCTGGTCACTTTTTTTTCTTTCTTTCTTTCTGTTCACGTTATAGCAGCTATAAAAAGTCGCTCCAGTCGTGTTCATAAAGCAGTGTTTTTTATCAGTGGAGCGCCCGCTCTACACGACTGAGCCGTTGCTATGGAAACGATTGCATTAATATAAACCTGTGCTCCGGTCAGAGCTGCTCTTAGAGAGAATTAATCACCACCTTCTGACCAATTAGAGTCCAGAACTCAGCAGCAGCTCTGTGGATTCACTCTAAACTGTTAAACAGTCTTTAACTTCAGTCGCTTGGCTTTATGAACTTTTTTGAATTTGCAGATTTAGGTGTCTGTTTCATTTTGTCCGTTTTTTTCCCAGACATTAGCGTTCGGAGTAAAGGATCTGTATCTATCAGGATCAATCGGATATTATTCCCGTTGCTACAGAAGGCTGTAAGCGTGGAGCAGGATGTCTGGACCAACAGGATCCACATTGTCGAGTTTTATTCCCTCACTCAGTCCTACTAATCGCTCCATCACTCATCAGCGCAGGCGGAGAGGTCGAGCCCCGAGTCCTGGATGATGGAGGGATTTCCTTCACTCTTTCGTGTTGATTGCGTCAGTGTAATTAGTGCCTGTGAAATCCCTTTTGTCTGTGCCGAGGAGGCCGATAAAGTCTCTTTTATACCCGCAGCACCTTTTATTTCCTGTTAACAAGTTTATAAAGCGCCGTGTCTGGCTTCACACCGCCATTTGTGTTCCAGCTCTGATAACTTGAGGGATTTTTTTCCCCCTCTCACTCCTTTTATTTCTCCTTTCATTCTTTCTTCACACTCTATCATCCAGAACGTAATTAACTGTTATCACACACACACATCATCTTCCTGTTGAGGGTTTCGCTCGTGGAGCACTTCACTGAAGTTAACGTCTTTTAAAAGATGAAGCAAACTTTCAAATTGTTTTTATTTCATCAGAAATTAAGAACTGATGCCAAATTTTACCTTCTGAAGTTCTGAGATCTGTCTGAACTTCCTGTTTGTTTCAAGCAGGTTTAAATAGATTTCATTAGAGCAGCAATAAGAGTTATACCCCAAATCTCACACTACACACTGTGTACTTGGGTCTGGTTCCTGGAAACGTGACTGAGAACCAAGATGAATTCTCAACTTTCATGTTTGTTTTCTTCAGAAGTCAAAAACATCACAGTGTCCTCACTCATCTCATCCTCTCCTTCTCTCAGATTCTGCTCAGATCTCAGCAGACATCTCATCATCATCAGCTGAAGCCTAAACTGAACTGCTGTCCATCCCAAAGGTCTTCTCAGCGCCTGCTCTGCTCCTTGCTCCCTCAGATCCTCCAGCACTGCTCCACTGATCCACCATCTCTCAGGGTAGGAGGAGGACCTGCATCCACACGCTTCTCTGTTCTGCATCCCAGCAGGTACAGTGAACTTCCTCTAGGAGTCTGAGTCACAGTCAGTCTTCAAACCATGTCTGAAGATCCTCCTCTTCCTGAAGTTCTTTACTGATAGAGATCATCTTTGTATACTTTCCTGGTGAAGTGTTTATTGATTTAAGATGCCATGAATGTAAATGTAAGAATTAGGAACTATGTCATGTGACTCACCAGAGGAGAAGCTGATTGGTTGATGTGACCCTTTAAAGCTTGTGATTTTAAGTTAATTTGCAGATTTTGTGGCTTCACAAATTGTGCAAATTAACTTAAAAACACAAGCTTTAAAATGAATTAGTGCATTGAACAAACATGGAGCAAAACGCTGCTGGAAAATAAAGCTTTTCATTTTAAATGTCACTCTGAGCAAAAAAGAATGTTAAAAAATGATGGAGAAATATTTCATTAGTATTTGCTAAACGATTAACTGATTAAAATTGACGTGAAAGTCATTCCAGTGGAGCGTGACCCTGTGCGGCCGCCTGAGATCTCCACACTGAAAAATGTACTAAATTATACATTTAATTACTTTATACACTGAGAATTGTGACATATAATTAATTCAAAGACTCCAATCAGTGCTAATGTTTTTATCAAGGTCTATTTACCATCACACACACAAACACACACACACACACACACACACACACACACACACACACACACACACACACATTCTGCTCAAGACGGCAAAGTGGCTGCTTTCAGAACAAACCCTAAAAGGCACTTTTAATCACTCGCTGGCGTAATGTAGACGCGGCCGCTGAAATGCCACCGCGGTGTTGGACCTTGCACATAATTGCATCATTGTAGAATAAACAAAGAAACAAAGGCACAGAGAAACAGGGCATCATGGGAAACGGTCTCCAGTCATTCAGGGCTTTTTTCAGTCTTATCGCCGCTCTTCTGAGCATTCTCAATTGCTTTTCTGATTTTATGTTTTCCCTTTTCTCTGTTTTTTTCTTTTATTTTTGATTTTTTTCTCTCACTCCTTTTCCCCAGGGTCCGTCTCTGTTGATGTCCGAGGGTGAGTCCGAGTCTTCCAGATGGTCTCTCGAGGCGTCCTTCTGCTCCTCCGAGCCATCCAAGGCCGATCTTTTGAATTCCGAGCCATGCCTTTTCTCTCCTGGCATCTCTCTTTTTTCTCTCCCTTTGCTCTGATGGAAAAAGGGGAGCGAGCGTTCCCTCTCTTCACCCCCCCCACCCGCCCCCCCTCCCCTGGCAACTCTAAATCCCAACCCAGATCTCAGTTTGCCGACACAATGGAGCTCGGAGAATTGGACTTGAGATAATTGTGTTGCTATTTCCCATTTCGGCTGTAATGGAATCTCACGTCGTGGCTTTGGGGCCCTGAGCAATCCGCCATTTTGGAGATTGGCCTAGCTGCTGCGGTTTTGCTTTCTTTTCTTTTTTTTGATTACTTTTTCCGTAGACTCTCTCGTCCCTGTGATTTGTCTCTCTTCCATCTCCAGGAAAATAGACCCTTCAGTCAGAGACGAGTGAAAGACAAGGCTCTATCTCACTGATGGAGTCTCGCTCGGGATTTTAAAGAAGACGTCTACGACATGTTAAACTGAAATTTGCTCGGCTCTAAGGTTCGAATCAAACGCCAGCTTCCTGTCTTTGTAGCGGCACAAAAAATATACGAGGTGAAAAAAACAATAGGAATTAAAATGCGTCAGATATATACATATAATTCTGAGATTTCTGACTCTGGCTCCGCCCCCTCTCAAGATCTTCATTGTATAATCTGACACAGAGGTCATGCCATCACACAGTCTGGAGAGAAGTCTAGTGTGATCTTCTGCAGTGTGATGAGGAATAATCTGAACACACAGCCCTGAAATCACACAAACTCCTAACAAACTCCACGGAAGTCCAACAACCAGAGTAAAGAGATTCTAAACTCTCGACCTAACTCTGAACTTTAACCTTCAACTTTAACCCTAAGCTCTAACTCAAACTCAGAACGCTTTAGTATTTCTTTAGCTTTAGCTAAGCTTCACCGTGTCGCTGAACGCTAGAACTCCGGGTCTCCATCATAGACAAATAAAATCACTTTGTTCCTCTGTGCTGTTTGGCTTTACTTCACCCCATATGCCCCGCCCTGTAGGCACCGCCCCCAGACCCTGCTCATAAAGGTGAATTAAGGTTTGTAGCATGAAGCAGGAAGTGATTTTAAGAATCTACTCACTGAACATTCGGGGTTATTTTCTCCTTCTTTTTTGCATTAGCCCCCTTCACCCTGCAGAGCGAGCGAACACCACACCACACGTCTTGTCTGATGGACTAAACTTGTGCTAAGCAGAGATAAATTGTGTACATTTACATTTTCACTCAAGCGTTTCTTTGGGAAATGCTGCAGGGCTTTAAATCGCTCTTCCTAATTAGCTGCTAACTAACTATTGGCTAAGCTTAGTGGGAAAAAATGAGAAAAAAAACTAAGTGAAAGAGTGGAGGAGAAATTTGATGGGCAGCTGCAGTTTGTGCTGCAGTCAGCAATCCGTGTGTGCTTGATTATGCGATCTCCCCCGGCTATGTTCCATTTAAATACTGTCTCGCAGTAATATAGAGAACCGTAATGTGAACATGATGCAATCCGGAGCCACTGAACGATGTCGCTCAAATCGGACGAGTTTCTAATGGAGCTAGCCGTAAACCATCAGAAAGAGTGTGTGTTAAAACCACGGAGTGTTTGACAGCGATCAGTCAGAGGCCTAGACCAGGACGTGTACTCAAATTAAACTGGTGTACACTTCAAACTTCTACACCTTCATCTCTGACACCAGGAACTCATCGCTTTACAGTCTGAATAGATCTCTCAGCTGGAGACCAGGAGCTTCTCCACACACAGTCTCAGAGAGTACATAATCTCTTCTTTAACACTGAGACAGGAAACGTGTTTAAAATATGAATATTAAACTGAAATGAATCTGAATATTCTCTTCTCTTTTTTTTCATGTCATCGTGAGTCTAATATTTCATTTCAACTAGACTTAAATCTCAAAACATCTCGAAGCCGTAATCCTAAAACTCTCACTCTGTCCAACCCTAAAGCTTAAACCCCAGACACCATAACCCTTCATTTAAATAGAAAAATGTAGCCCTTAATCCTAATTCCAATCTGAAGTATCTCTAATCTTTATCTGATAATTCTAATCTCTAATCCAAATCAGGAACAAACCCTGCCGTAACCGTAAACACTCTAACTCAAAGCCCTGAACCCTTAACCTTAGATCTTAAGCTCTAATCCTGACCCCGATCTTAACCAGCCTTAAATATTCAGCTCTAATACTTAATGGTCATCCTTAAACCTTAGACTTAGCTGTTAAACCTAAACTTTATCATAAATCTGTAAAAAACTATTCTCTAATCACAAACACACCCACAGCCCTAAACCCTTAATCCTGTTCCATATCTAGTCCCAAACTGTCTGACCTTAATCTGAAGCTCAAACCCTTAATCCCTTCACCATAATCCTAAACCCTGACTCATTAAATCTTAATTCTGTTCCCCATCTAGACCATAATCTTCAACCTAAATCACTAACCCCTAATCCCAAACCAGATCCAGAACACTAAATTAAAGTTTTCTAACCCTTAATCCTTAATCCTAAATAACGCTCCATCCTCATCTCGTAACTCTAAACTCTAACAGGAATCTAATCCTTACACACTAACCCTAAATCTTAATCTCTAATCCTAAATCCCTGATGATTACTAACCCCAGCTCAATCACTGTGTCAGAGCTGTGTATGAGTGTGTGTGTGTGTGTGTGTGTGTGTGTGTGTGTGTGTAAGGAGTCTCCGTTGTCAGCGCTGTGTATCAGTGTGTGTGTGTGTGTGTGTGTGTGTGTGTGTGTGTAAGGAGTCTCCGTTGTCAGCGCTGTGTATCAGTGTGTGTGTGTGTGTGTGTGTGTGTGTGTGAGTGTGTGTGTATATGAGTCAGAGGTGAAGCTGGAACAGATGTTGTATAAGTTTGTAAGTTTGTTGTGGTTATAACATATTAGTAACAAGTGTATATTTTTGGTTTGCAAGCCACAGACAGGTTTATTCTTCATTAAAACAACACAAAAAAAGAAAAGATGGCCGTGTGGAGGAGTGTCACGTCACGTAGAGGAGTGTCACGTCACGTGGAGGAGTGTCACGTCACGTAGAGGAGTGTCACGTCACGTGGAGGAGCGTCACGTCACGTAGAGGAGTGTCACGTCACGTGGAGGAGCGTCACGTCATCTGAAATCTGCTACAAGATTTTTTTGACAGAATTTCATGACTCTTTGTCTAAACTACTGAAGGCTCTTATAGTGAGCTCAAAACAACAAGGCTCGTTTCTCATGCCGTGTTTTTATCTCATGCTGCCAAAAGGGGGCAATGTGGCGCTGCTGCTCTGTGAAAAATAAATAAATAAAATACTGCTTTAAAATCAGTTTTATGGCTTGTGTATGAAAAAAAAACCTCTTCAACGTGGAACATTACTGCTGAGCTGCCTAATGTATCTGCCCAGCACATATCATATTACACAGGAGGGGAAGAGTGTGTGTGTGTGTGTCTGTGTGTGTGTGTGTGTGTGTGTTCACTCTGGTGAACTCTGGGTCCTGATGCAGGTGGTGATTGTGCACATCGTCGTGATAATCAGGAATGGAAGCTGAGAGAAGAGACGTGAGATCAGATCTGTCACATTTATCAGATCCGCACGTCTTTATGATTTTATTTCACAAACATGACGCTAAAAACATCGTGTGAGATCCGTAACCTCATGGGCTCGACGCCGAAGGATCACTGCGGCAGTCCGAATTAATCCGATCTTCACATTTTATATTCCGCATTTTTCATCAGGAAAAAAACACTTCCATGTTTCAGTAATGGAGCTCTTGAAGATCTTACGTTTCTTCGACATTTTTGGATGAATAACTTGTTGAACTTTCTGTATGAAAACACTTCTGCCACTAGGGGTCAGTAGAGAGGTCACAAGACCTTCATCCAGCTCTCTAAAGCAGCTGATGCTAATCCTTGAAAATCCGTCGATTCTGAATGTGTTGATCCAAAATTCACAAATTCAAGCTGCAGACCGTTTCTATGGCAACGTCTTTAAATATAAGAGCGTAACTATAACGGCGTGGATATTTACTAACAGGTGATTATTAGCGATTATTACCGCCGCCAAACTCTTTACTGATAAATCTGTTTCTGAGCTCATCCTGATTCCTTTAAACGTCTTTCTGTTTAAAAAAACTTCAGCAGTAAGGAAATGTTTCATTATACGGTTATGTTGATCTCAGGTCATGAACAAGCAACAGGAAGATTTTTAAACCCTTACTGTATATGTAATTACACACTCATTAATATTCATCACGCTCATTAATATTCATCACGCTCATTAATATTCATCACGCTCATTAATATTCATCACGCATGCAAATACTTTACTGAGTAATGTTAACCTTTAAATCTCATTTCAATACTTTGTCAGTGCAAAATAAGAAATAAACTTTATCTCTATTTCATTATAACCAAAAACTAGAACAGAAAATGTTCTCCGCAATCAGAACTTTGTGGGTGTGTCTGGAAGTGCAGCGTCTCCACGGCAACATAAACACCTCGTCATCAGCGTTAGAGCTAGAGCAGCCGTAATGACAGAGGATCCTGGAAAAATCCTGGAATCTGTGCTTTTAATGTGCAGCGTGAGATAAACAGGAAGTGCTTGTTGTTGTTGTTGTTGTTGTTGTTGTTGTTGCAGGACCCAGCATTGAGAAGGAGACAGAAATTGGCATCTAATTGTGATTGGTCACTTGGTCTCTGTGACTCAGTATCATTTCTACTGAATATAATCTCACTCTTATTGGATCATCATGATGAAAATCTCAGAAAAAAAAAGAAACAGAAAGTGAAAAAGCAGCAGCGTTCTTTCTCCTCCGTCAGCGGTGAAGCTAACAATGAGAAGCTCTGGAAATAAATTGACGGGGAGTTTAAGGGAATTTGACAGCTCAAGTGTTCAATAAGCGCACTGAATAAACATCTTTATCGAAGAGCACTAGACTGCCAATGCAGGAACACACTCATTTCTCTCCGAGCGTGTGTGTGTGTGTGTGTGTGTTTTCATTTCTGCTGTGCTGTTATCTGTTGAGGTGATCGATGACTCGTGCACCTCGCGGTTGTGTTGTTATTGTGTATTACTGTGATTATTGCAGGTTAGCCTTCTCCTGCGTGCATTTATTCACCTGGCAGATTCTTTCATCCAAAACGACTTACAAGAGAAGCAGAATTCAATCCAAACACAGAGCCGTTAAAGGAACAGTTTGGACGAAAATTAACTCCCAACGTAGTCGATCAGCCGAGACGTGTCTGCTGTGTGCAGTCTGCTGGTTTCATTTTGCACCGGAGCGACCAGGCTGAGGCAGGAAGCACGTGGCCTATGGTTTAGCTTCATAGCAATAAATCTGCATGTGTTCATCATCTCTCAGCAGCATCTCCAGGACAGTGGAGGTGTTACCGTCGACTTAGCCAAAAATAATTAAGTTAAATAATTAGCTGGTCAGCTGGAACCTGAGGAACCCAGAAAGGAACCCTGTGGGGTCTGATTTATTTCGTTGTTTTAAAGTCACATGACCCTTCTCAGTAACAGGGAGCAGACCATCAGAGTGGTTTGAGATTAAATGGACCGTTATCTTTAAGGCTGGAGGTCAGGAACGAGACGGTATTCAGCATCAGTGGGAGGGGGCGTGGCATAAAAATTAAAGGTGGAGTTGTGTGCGGTTTAGACGGTTAAATAATTTACAATTCATTTGCATATTTATTTATTTATTTATTACACTGCACTGTTTTCAATAATGATGTAGCTCTCTCTCTCTCTCTCTGTTTCTTTTTCTTTTTCTGTTGAATGAATGTAAAAGAGATTCTCATTTAAATATTTGCCGTTTGTCCCTGAGAGGATCAGCGCTCATCTTTTTTCCTCATCATTCAGCCTCTCGCTCACCTTAATGAACACGCTGAGTCGAAGGCCGAGCTTCATTTAGACGCGCTGAGGGTGAAGAATGAACAGAGCTCCATTACAGGGAGCAGACAGAGAGAGAGAGAGAGAGAGAGAGAGAGAGAGAGAGAGAGAGAGAGAGAGAAAAATGCTACAGAAGCTGGAAGAGAAAAAAGAGAAAGAATCTTCAAAGCTGGAGATTTGTAGCACTTGATAGAGCAGAATATTTTCTATTTCTATTTTCTTTCTCTTTATTGCTGCATGAAGGTGAAGTGGAACGTTTCAGGGCGTTCACTTTCAGGAGAAACGCTTCTTTAAAGGTTCGAGAGATAATAAAGGGACACACTCTAGTGTAGGGATCTACACAGAACCTTTTGGGCTCTCCAACAGGGACGACTGAAGAAGCCTTAACATAAATATTCTAAAAAAGGAGGAAACTTCTACTTCAGCATCACTCTGACTCCTTCACTCTGGGAGAAAGAGCTCTACAGAGGTTCTTCAAGTGCCTGTTAGATTATTAAGGGTTCTTAGCCTCCAAACTACATCTACAGAGAACCTTTATAGGGTTTCCAAAAGCAGTGACTGAAGATCCTTTCAGTTATACGTTCAGAATGTTCTCAGACAAATCTGTTTTCAGCATGGGCTCGTAGTCTGCAGTCTTAGAAAACAGGTTCATCAGTTCTTCAGGATGATGTTCTTTTAGGATTATTTTCTTCAGGATGATGTTCTTTTAGGATTATATTCTTCAGGATGATGTTCTTTTAGGATTATATTCTTCAGGATGATGTTCTTTTAGGATTATATTCTTCAGGATGATGTTCTTTTAGGATTATATTCTTCAGGATGATGTTCTTTTAGGATTATATTCTTCAGGATGATGTTCTTTTAGGATTATATTCTTCAGGATGATGTTCTTTTAGGATTATATTCTTCAGGATGATGTTCTTTTAGGATTATATTCTTCAGGATGATGTTCTTTTAGGTGGTGTTCTTTAAGATGATGTTCTTTATGATGTTCTTTGGGATTATATTCTTTATGATAATGTTCCTCAGGATGACGTTCTTTAGGATGGTGTTCTTTGAGAAGATGTTCTTTGTGATCTTCACCTGAACTAGAGATGTAATGTAGATCTTTCTTCTGCTTGTCTTATCTCTTGCTTGTGTTTTTGTGTAAAAGTGTGAACTGTGTGAAAGCTCTTTAATATTCACGTGGTGGTGTAATTAGTGCTCGCTCTCTCTGCATGTCTGATTTTTTATTTTGCCTCGGGCAGCTTCGCTCGTGTAAATGCTCTGAAGTGAGAAGTAGGAAGTCCCAAGTCGGGAAAACACAGAGATCCCCCGTTGTAGTGGAGCAGCAGAACTGTCATTACAGAGCCGATTCATTTAAGGTGAGAACTTTTCTTTAATTAATTTAGCTCAGATCATTTAAAGTAGCATCTCTGTTTAAACTTTGTTTTGTTGATCACTTCACTTCAACTTTCTCATGAAACACTAAATCCTCCAGTCTTAGAAAAACACCTCGTTAAGGGTTTGCTGGATAATTAAGTGTTCGTAGCTTTCAAAGAATGATCTACAGAGAACCTTCTGAAGCTGAAGAAACATTATTAAAGAATGCAGAGAAAATCTATTTCAGCAGTATTCCATCTCCTAATTTCTACACTTCACACGTTCTTTAAAAGTCTGTTAGAAGATTGAGAGTTCTTATAGGTTTTTTGTGAAATTTAGATAGAAGTTTTATGAGTTCTACAACACAGAGAACTGAATTTTGAAAAGATTCAGTTTTATGGCACTCCGGTTCCTGCGTTCTTTTCAAAATGGGTCCTTCAAAGGTTCTTCAGGTTTTTGTTGGATAACTCCTGCACACATTCAGTTAACATTTAAAAAAAACAAAAAAAAAACACTGTGTAGGCCACGCCCACATTAGACTGAAAGCCTGCATGACTTCCTGTAGCTCTCTGATTGGCTAACCGATACGAGATAAAAGCTGAGGGGTTCTCTGGGTTTTGTTCGATCTCCTCAGTGAAGGTTGGAGAAGTTTTTTCAGGAAAACTTTTAAACGTTCAGTGAGTATTTTTTTCTCCAGCCTCCAGCCGTTTAACCCGGATACATCATAAAAATACACATCTGATTATCACCGTGAACCTGCGAGGGCACTTTTAATTAACATCCTGCATATTAAACCATTTGGGTCCTGAGCTTAAGGAAGTCCACAGGGTCTGCATGGATTTTTCAATATTTAGCTTAACTAATAATTCAGCTTTATCTATAATTTAGTCCCAAATGACATCACGTATAGAAAAATGGAGCCGAGGTCCTATTTAAGCAATCAAAACATTCCTCATGCACAGCAGTATAGCCATTAATAATTTACTGAAGGGTCAAGAGTGCAGAGAGACGCAGTTCTTTTACATTACGCTGATCAAATCTGAGCGGAGGAGAGAAAGAGGACGAGGAAAGACACAGAACACAGCCAGGACAAGTCAAACACTCACAACTGCAACAAATACACAACATTTATAAAGTCTTTTATTCCAGAGCTCATCAAAAAACAATATATATTCATAAATATATAAATTATACACATAGCCAAGCAGCCTGAAAATTATTCTCTCTCTCTCTCTCTCTCTCTCTCTCTCTCTCTCTCTCCCTTTCTCTGTCTCGTATTTTTAATGAACACCTCTGTCACAAACTGTCCTCATGATGTACAGGAATAAATGAAACCCCTGGAGATGTCATTTAAGCCACTAAAATATAATTATATGTTAAATAATAAAATGTTTAACATGTTATGCCCAGTAAAGAGCTAAAAATAGGAACATCTCTACACATTTACCCTGATAAAGTATTCCAGTATCTATGAATGTTAATGAATATGCAGAAACGCCTCCATGTCCTCAGGGCAGCGCTGCAGCGTTTATATCATTACATTATTTTACATGTAGAGTTTCAGGAAAAACTCACCAACAAAACTAACCACGCTTCCAGAAGTTTCTGCAAAACTGTTCCAACCCAGTCACTGAACAACACCTGACCAATCACAGCAAAGGGAGGGAGGGAGGGAGGGAGGGACGGATACAAACAAATAAATAATCTTGGATCTGATGACAGATACAAGAAGAAGAAGAAGACAGAAAGCAGAGGTTAAGTAAAGGAGCTGATTGGTCCGTGTGTCTCAGGTGTGAGAGATCAGTGTCATGTGACACGCCGGGGCTGATGGGTAATATAGTTCAGTACTGATTCCTGTATAATGAAACAGAAGGTTTGTATATAAAACAGATGGTTTATGTGTACAATGAAAACAAACATCAGCTTTTCCCTCAGACGTGCTGGAAAATGTACAAAAATACTGACCGCTAATCAAACCTCCGCTAATCAAACCTCTGGGCTTTACTGTATTGAACATGGAGATAAAAACAAAATAAATAAAAATGGACTGTGTGATTAGTGAAGAGAAAAATCGAGGATCAGCTCCATGGACATTGATGAACACAGAAGCTGAAGGAGGAAGTGGAAGTGATTTCGTGTGATTCTGGACGCTGCACATTAATGATTCATTCGTTACACTGACATAGATTTGATTTTCTTTTGCTGCTGAACATGATGCTGAATTTTTAGCAGTGTTTGACGAACAGATGTATAAGTTATATAAAAAGTCCAAGAGATTTTTTTTCCTCATCCGGGAGAATAAAAGTTTTAGATCCGGAGATCCGTCACAGTGGAAAAGAGAAGTGAGTAAGGTTGTTGTGAATGAAGAGAGTTTGGACACAGCCTCCGGTGCGTCCTGTCAGCTCCCGTTTTTATCACACGCTAACAACCGGCGCTCTTCGGAGAAATAAATTAGCACATTGTTAGACGCAGATTTGTCACTGCCAGCGTAATTACGGCTAATGCATCCGCCAGGCTTCAGACGCAGCCTTATTCGGTTAGGGATTTTAAACCGGGCCGGTCCGACATCCCAAATGTAATTTAACCTTAAAGATAAATCGTTAGCGCTGCACTGTAACTCTCCCTGAACGACAGTCCATAAATTCTCACAAGTACATTAGCAAGTAAATAGTCTTAAACACTCTAAGCAGGTCATTTGGTTTCATTTAAATCAGAGCAGGCGCTGTTGGACTTTTCTAAATCACATGTTCCTTCCTGGCCTTCCATTCTTCTTCATCCTCCTGTAGCTTTTCATTAGAGACCTGGTTCTGCACGGACTTTCTGAATTTAAACCCCTGAGCTTGTAAAATAACACCGAAAAACCCATTCCGCTCTGTGTTCTTATCTCTCCATCACATTAACACTGAGCGCTAACTCACTTACACACACAACAGACAGTGCTGTGAGTTACTGAGCATGTGTGTGTGTGTGTGTGTGTGTGAGTGTGTGTGTGAGTGTGTAGTACACATAATCAAGATCTCAAGATATTATTATTGCTTATCTTGATTATGTGTAGTACACACAGTACAGACAGCCTGTAGCATCACAACACCACCAGGTCACAGAGCTCAGAACATCATGCTAGGCTAGGCTACGCTACACCACGGATCCGCAAAATGAACACAGACACACATGAGCACTGAGCGCTAAGAATCCTGACACCGCTCCAATCTCCACACTATCCTCCACCCACTATAGAGACACAAGCTGGAGTCCAGAACCATCAAACATCGCGCATGATGGATCAAAGCCTGGAGAAACCCATGCTCGAACACACACAGTGTTCTCTCACCCTGAAATACACACTGCTCAGAGGATCACTCAGGGTTTAAACCTTCATCACCATGCAGGAGCCTCCTCCAGATATCACCACAAACAGCAAGAAAACCACAAAGAAAGAAAGAAAGAAAGAAAGATGGAGGTTAGTGTAGAGGTGGATGGTGTGGTTTATTTCATCATTAATCCATTGAAACAGAGTCGAGAGACATGGTGAGAGCAGATGATGATGGTAATGTTCTCATGTTCTCACCTGAGTGTGTGTGTGTATTTGTGTGTGTGTGTGTGTGTGTGTGGGGGGGGGGGTGTTTAATGATGCAGGATAACAGAACATTACCGCTGGAACAGGACACATAATGAGCTCAGGAGCACAAGCGCCAGATTCTCCTTACTGTAAAACTATCAGCCATGACATATCACAGATCCAGGATCAGTCAGGTTCAGTGTTTGAGCAGAAGCAGTGAGGTTCTCAGCAGTGACTCGGTTCTCAGAGTAAAGCACCTCCGCTCGACTCGGTGGTGATTTCTTTTAGCTCGGTTGGAAAGTGATCGGTTCGTTATCACCTGCTGCTCCTCGGCAGTCTGGAGTCATTAATCACGCCTCCCTCCATCACACCATCCCTTTGTCCCTCTGCACTCCTTCTCCCTCTCCTCCCCTGCACCTACATCGTGCCTCCTGGTTTTAAATGTTCTGCTGTCAGGGTGGAGAACCGCTGGGCCCAGAACATCAAAATACTCAGTGTGGACTCATCAAATCATGTGGACCAATCAGGAGCAGCGCTGCATCAGGGAGTAGAACAACATGGGAAAGAAAGAAAGAAAGAAAGAAAGAAAGAAAGAAGAAAGAAAGAAAGAGGACATGTGATGAGATGAGATAATGGAACATGTGGAAATAAATGTGTAGACTATCAGGCTGAAGGACTGGACCAGAGTTGCCATGGAGATGGAGAATGATGGACAGCTTTGTGTTTAAAGCAGGAATTTAAAAATGTGTTACTTTAATGTTTAATGAAATAAACGAGTGATCATGAAAGAGATCGTTTCTCTCCATCTGCACCCGAGTCGTTATCTCGTCCGTCTCTGTCGCCACTTTGATGACGAAATCATTCAGAACGTCTGTTTGAAGTTCACTCAGGAGAACTCGACTTCCTGTCCTTCAGAGACACAAGAGCAATGCTAACTAACCCGTGGCTAATGATCACACGTAGTCACGCAGAGTGGAGTGTTAGCAGTGCGTTAGCTGTGCGTTAACAGTGTGTTAGTGGCATGTTAGCTGTGTGTTAGCAGTGTGTTAACAGTGTGTTAGCAATGTGTTAGCAGTGTGTTAACAGTGTGTTAACAGTGTGTTAGCTGTGTGTTAGCAGTGTGTTAACAGTGTGTTAGCAATGTGTTAGCAGTGTGTTAACAGTGTGTTAACAGTGTGTTAGCAATGTGTTAGCAGTGTGTTAACAGTGTGTTAACAGTGTGTTAGCAGTGTGTTAGTGGCATGTTAGCTGTGTGTTAGCAGTGTGTTAACAGTGTGTTAACAGTGTGTTAGCAATGTGTTAACAGTGTGTTAGCAGTGTGTTAACAGTGTGTTAGCTGTGCGTTAGCTGTGCGTTAGCAGTGTGTTAGCAGTGTGTTAGTGGCATGTTAGCAGTGTGTTAACAGTGTGTTAGCTGTGCGTTAGCTGTGCGTTAGCAGTGTGTTAGTGGCATGTTAGCTGTGTGTTAACAGTGTGTTAACAGTTTGTTAGCAGTGTGTTAACAGTGTGTTAGCAGTGTGTTAGCAGTGTGTTAACAGTGTGTTAACAGTTTGTTAGCAGTGTGTTAACAGTGTGTTAGCAGTGTGTTAACAGTGTGTTAGCTGTGCGTTAGCGGTGTGTTAGCAGTGTGTTAGTGGCATGTTAGCAGTGTGTTAACAGTGTGTTAGCTGTGCGTTAGCTGTGCGTTAGCAGTGTGTTAGTGGCATGTTAGCTGTGTGTTAACAGTGTGTTAACAGTGTGTTAGCAGTGTGTTAACAGTGTGTTAACAGTTTGTTAGCAGTGTGTTAACAGTGTGTTAGCAGTGTGTTAACAGTGTGTTAGCTGTGCGTTAGCGGTGTGTTAGTGGCATGTTAGCTGTGTGTTAGCAGTGTGTTAACAGTGTGTTAGCAATGTGTTAGCAGTGTGTTAACAGTGTGTTAACAGTGTGTTAGCAATGTGTTAGCAGTGTGTTAACAGTGTGTTAACAGTGTGTTAGCAGTGTGTTAGTGGCATGTTAGCTGTGTGTTAGCAGTGTGTTAACAGTGTGTTAACAGTGTGTTAGCAATGTGTTAACAGTGTGTTAGCAGTGTGTTAACAGTGTGTTAGCTGTGCGTTAGCTGTGCGTTAGCAGTGTGTTAGCAGTGTGTTAGTGGCATGTTAGCAGTGTGTTAACAGTGTGTTAGCTGTGCGTTAGCTGTGCGTTAGCAGTGTGTTAGTGGCATGTTAGCTGTGTGTTAACAGTGTGTTAACAGTTTGTTAGCAGTGTGTTAACAGTGTGTTAGCAGTGTGTTAGCAGTGTGTTAACAGTGTGTTAACAGTTTGTTAGCAGTGTGTTAACAGTGTGTTAGCAGTGTGTTAACAGTGTGTTAGCTGTGCGTTAGCGGTGTGTTAGCAGTGTGTTAGTGGCATGTTAGCAGTGTGTTAACAGTGTGTTAGCTGTGCGTTAGCTGTGCGTTAGCAGTGTGTTAGTGGCATGTTAGCTGTGTGTTAACAGTGTGCTAACAGTGTGTTAGCAGTGTGTTAACAGTGTGTTAACAGTTTGTTAGCAGTGTGTTAACAGTGTGTTAGCAGTGTGTTAACAGTGTGTTAGCTGTGCGTTAGCGGTGTGTTAGTGGCATGTTAGCAGTGTGTTAACAGTGTGTTAACAGTGTGTTAGCAGTGTGTTAACAGTGTGTTAGCAGTGTGTTAACAGTGTGTTAGCAGTGTGTTAGCAGTGTGTTAACAGTGTGTTAACAGTGTGTTAGCAGTGTGTTAACAATGTGTTAGCAGTGTGTTAGCAGTGTGTTAACAGTGTGTTAGCAGTGTGTTAGCAGTGTGTTAACAGTGTGTTAACAGTTTGTTAGCAGTGTGTTAACAGTGTGTTAGCAGTGTGTTATCAGTGTGTTAGCAGTGTGTTAGCTGTGTATTAACAGTGTGTTAACAGTGTGTTAGCAGTGTGTTAGCAGTGTGTTAGCTGTGTATTAACAGTGTGTTAGCAGTGTGTTAGCAGTGTGTTAACAGTGTGTTAACAGTGTGTTAGCTGTGTATTATCAGTGTGTTATCAGTGTGTTAGCAGTGTGTTATCAGTGTGTTAGCAGTGTGTTAGCTGTGTGTTAACAGTGTGTTAGCAGTGTGTTAGCAGTGTATTAACAGTGTGTTAACAGTGTGTTAGCAGTGTGTTAGCAGTGTGTTAGCTGTGTATTAACAGTGTGTTAACAGTGTGTTAACAGTGTGTTAGCAGTGTGTTAGCAGTGTGTTAGCTGTGTATTAACAGTGTGTTAGCAGTGTGTTAGCAGTGTGTTAACAGTGTGTTAACAGTGTGTTAGCTGTGTATTATCAGTGTGTTATCAGTGTGTTAGCAGTGTGTTATCAGTGTGTTAGCTGTGTATTAACAGTGTGTTAGCAGTGTGTTAGCAGTGTGTTAACAGTGTGTTAACAGTGTGTTAGCTGTGTATTATCAGTGTGTTATCAGTGTGTTAGCAGTGTGTTATCAGTGTGTTAGCTGTGTATTAACAGTGTGTTAGCAGTGTGTTAGCAGTGTGTTAACAGTGTGTTAACAGTGTGTTAGCTGTGTATTATCAGTGTGTTATCAGTGTGTTAGCAGTGTGTTATCAGTGTGTTATCAGTGTGTTAGCAGTGTGTTAACAGTGTGTTAGCAGTGTGTTAGCAGTGTGTTAACAGTGTGTTAACAGTGTGTTAGCTGTGTATTATCAGTGTGTTATCAGTGTGTTAGCAGTGTGTTAACAGTGTGTTAACAGTGTGTTAACAGTGTGTTAGCAGTGTGTTAACAGTGTGTTAACAGTGTGTTAGCTGTGTGTTAACAGTGTGTTATCAGTGTGTTAGCAGTGTGTTAACAGTGTGTTAGCTGTGTGTTAACAGTGTGTTATCAGTGTGTTAGCAGTGTGTTAACAGTGTGTTAGCTGTGTGTTAGCAGTGTGTTAACAGTGTGTTAGCTGTGTGTTAGCAGTGTGTTAACAGTGTGTTAGCAGTGTGTTAACAGTGTGTTAAAAGTGTGTTAGCGGTGTGTTAGCTGTGTATTAACAGTGTGTTAACAGTGTGTTAGCAGTGTGTTAACAGTGTGTTAACAGTGTGTTAGCTGTGTATTAACAGTGTGTTAGCAGTGTGTTAACATTGTGTTAACAGTGTGTTAGCAGTGTGTTAACAGTGTGTTATCAGTGTGTTAACAGTGTGTTAACAGTGTTAGCAGTGTGTTAGCAGTGTGTTAACAGTGTGTTAACAGTGTGTTAGCTGTGTATTAACAGTGTGTTATCAGTGTGTTAGCAGTGTGTTATCAGTGTGTTAGCAGTGTGTTAACAGTGTGTTAGCAGTGTGTTAGCAGTATGTTAACAGTGTGTTAACAGTGTGTTAGCTGTGTTTTAACAGTGTGTTATCAGTGTGTTAGCAGTGTGTTATCAGTGTGTTAGCAGTGTGTTAACAGTGTGTTAGCAGTGTGTTAGCAGTGTGTTAACAGTGTGTTAGCAGTGTGTTAGCAGTATGTTAACAGTGTGTTAACAGTGTGTTAGCTGTGTTTTAACAGTGTGTTATCAGTGTGTTAGCAGTGTGTTAACAGTGTGTTAGCAGTGTGTTAACAGTGTGTTAGCAGTGTGTTAACAGTGTGTTAACAGTGTGTTAGCTGTGTATTAACAGTGTGTTATCAGTGTGTTAGCAGTGTGTTATCAGTGTGTTAGCAGTGTGTTAGCTGTGTATTAACAGTGTGTTAACAGTGTGTTAGCTGTTTATTAACAGTGTGTTATCAGTGTGTTAGCAGTGTGTTAGCAGTGTGTTAGCAATGTGTTAACAGTGTGTTAGCTGTGTATTAACAGTGTGTTAGCAGTGTGTTAGCAGTGTGTTAACAGTGTGTTAGCTGTGTGTTAGTGGCATGTTAGCTGCGTTTAGTGGTGTGCTAGCAGCATGTTAGTGGGGTGTTAGCTGTGTTGGAAGTGTGTTAGTAGTTTGTTAGCAGTATGTTAGCTGTGTGTTAGCTGTGGGTTATCAGTGTGTTAGCAGTGTGTTATCAGTGTGTTAGCAGTGTGTTAACAGTGTGTTAGCTGTGTATTAACAGTGTGTTAACAGTGTGTTAGCAGTGTGTTAGCAGTGTGTTAGCTGTGTATTAACAGTGTGTTAACAGTGTGTTAACAGTGTGTTAGCAGTGTGTTAGCAGTGTGTTAGCTGTGTATTAACAGTGTGTTAGCAGTGTGTTAGCAGTGTGTTAACAGTGTGTTAGCAGTGTGTTAGCTGTGTGTTAACAGTGTGTTAGCAGTGTGTTAGCTGTGTATTAACAGTGTGTTATCAGTGTGTTAGCAGTGTGTTATCAGTGTGTTAGCAGTGTGTTAACAGTGTGTTAGCAGTGTGTTAGCAGTATGTTAACAGTGTGTTAACAGTGTGTTAGCTGTGTTTTAACAGTGTGTTATCAGTGTGTTAGCAGTGTGTTATCAGTGTGTTAGCAGTGTGTTAACAGTGTGTTAGCAGTGTGTTAGCAGTGTGTTAACAGTGTGTTAACAGTGTGTTAGCTGTGTATTAACAGTGTGTTATCAGTGTGTTAGCAGTGTGTTATCAGTGTGTTAGCAGTGTGTTAGCTGTGTATTAACAGTGTGTTAACAGTGTGTTAGCAGTGTGTTAGCAGTGTGTTAGCTGTGTATTAACAGTGTGTTAACAGTGTGTTAGCTGTTTATTAACAGTGTGTTATCAGTGTGTTAGCAGTGTGTTAGCAATGTGTTAACAGTGTGTTAGCTGTGTATTAACAGTGTGTTAGCAGTGTGTTAGCAGTGTGTTAACAGTGTGTTAGCTGTGTGTTAGTGGCATGTTAGCTGCGTTTAGTGGTGTGCTAGCAGCATGTTAGTGGGGTGTTAGCTGTGTTGGAAGTGTGTTAGTAGTTTGTTAGCAGTATGTTAGCTGTGTGTTAGCTGTGGGTTAGCAGCCTGTTAGAGATGTGCTAGCAGCATGTTAGCAAGTTGTGTGTGTTGGCGGTGTGTTAACTGTGCAAAGATAAAGACAAAGCGCTAGCTGCTAGTGTATCTTAAATTAAATTGGAACATGAAGAGAGAGAGAAAGGAGAGAGAGAGAATGGAGAGATACAAAGTGGGAGAGACAGAGAGACAAAGGGAGAGAGAGAGCAATGGGGTCTATTACAGCAGACAGACAGACAGATAGAGGGGCAGACAGACAGGCAGATAGAGAGAGGGTCAGACAGACAGACAGATAGAGACAGACAGGCAGAAGAATCTAAAATGACACTAACCCTCACGCTGGAGTAACAGATTGTGAAACTGAGAGAGAGAATGGACAGATGATGTTCTAGTATCTAAGAGAGCTTTGGGAAGGACAGCAGGTTCCTGGAAGGCGTGGTGTTGGAGCTAGCAGCTCTGTGGAGGTAGGGTGACCACCTGGCTAAGGCTCTGTTGCAGGACACCAGACGTGATTTTGCGGGACAATGCGGGACACGGGCGAGGGATAGTTTACTATTAGTATTGTGTGTAAATAAATGTCAGTGATGTTAACTCTATTTCAATTCAAATCAGGAATAGATTTAAAAATGTTAATGAAGGCGCTGTATGCAGACGTCATGAACGTACGTATGTCACTCAGTTGTGCACAGGTAAGTGATTTTAACAGCACATACCTATTCCATCTAAATATAACGGAGTGAAAATAATAATCTAATCAGTAAAAGCACATTTCCAAATAAAGAAGTAAACTCATTTAAAAGGACATATGCGTTCTTCCCGGATTCAGTGCATCGTGAATGGATATTTTCTGTCTGATCTGGCAGCTTGGAGTCTGGCCTTCTCATGTACATGTCTGTAGAACTCCTGACAGGTGTAGCGGCACTTCACTTACACAACAAGTTCACTTTTTATGAGGTCCAGAGTTGCTCGGTTCCTTGTCTCTGTCCACGCTGCGGTCATCAGTGAAAACCGCCTCTCCACGAAGGCATTAGTGACAGGAAGCTCCGTGTGTGATGGTGAAACTTCGGAGGCGTACACTGCACTCTCCTTTTTTAGGGTCGTCCGTTACTGGTTTTAACCGTGTATATTTTTCTCCCATTCTTTATTATAGGAACAAAGTGTTTTTTCTTCTCGGGAATTCCCATTTGATCCACTTTTTCTTCTGTTGATGTTGTGTCTGTTTTCCCGCTCTCACTTACGAGCACGTACGAGGCTGCGCTGCACAGATTCAGTGTCATCTTTTTCATTGTTTTTTTTATTGTGCAATTATAATTTAAAGGAAGATGAAAATAATGTTACAGAAGTAATCATAATGAAAATATATTACAGACAAAATTGAAATGCAGGACGCTAATTAGGAAGCGGGACAAAGCCTTTGATTTCAGGTGGTCACTCTATGTGGTGGTGTGGGGGCATTGGTGGCTCAGTGGTAGGTTTCTCGCCTATCATGCGGAAGGCCCGGGTTCGATTCCAGCCAATACCTCAACCCCAGCCACTGGACGCAGTGCCGGTCCCAAGCCCGGAAAAATGGGAGGGTTGCGTCGGGAAGAGCATCCGGCGTAAAATATTTGCCAAGTTGTTGTGCGGACCAGTTGGTCTGTTGTGGCGACCCCGAACAGGGAGCAGCCGAAAGCAACTTCACTCTATGTGGAGGTGAACAGGTTTAGGTTTAAAGGCAAAAGATAGGATTTGAGACAGTTTCTGTCTGTGAGGAACCATTTAGAGACAACTATTCCTCTGAAGAGACCAAAGCAGGAGAGATGTGAGGTGAAAGGCTTCTGAAGAATCAAGTGTGTTTCACCTCCAGCGTTTATCAGCAGGGCCTGAAGAATACAGCCTGAGGAGGAACATCAACATCACATTCATCTGCACTCAGGGAAAAGGTGAAACAGGCAAAGGGTGAGGTCACACACACTGTGTTTTGATGAGTGTGTGTGTGTGTATGTGTGTAGTGTGACAGTGAGTGGTTTTGAGGCTTTTTGTCTGTACGCTCATCAAAACACCTTTTTGTGCTTTAAGAGGTTTAGAATGCGCCATTTGGGACCCGGTTGTTACTATAGCAACTACGGGGAGGAGAGCGAATAATGAAGGGAAAACGTGTGTGTGTGATACCATCATAGAATATGTGTGAGTGTGTGTAAGAGAGAGAGACAGAGAAAGAGAGCGAGAGAAAGAGAGAGAGACATGAAATGACATTTTTCTGTGTGTATGATTGATTTATTGATTGATGCGCAGTGATTTTTGCAATTATTAACAACAAAAGACATTAATATCTGTGTTTCCAGACAGGGAGAGAGAATGAAAGAGAGAGAGAGAGAGAGAGAGAGAGAGAGAGAACTTTTTTTGACTTTTACACTCCTTTATTTACACCAGTCACATTATACAGTAAAGTGCAAGTGCCTCAGCAGATAAATAAATAAATAAATAAATAAATAAATAAATAAATAAATAAATGAATAGGTGAATAATAAAATATATAAATAATATTAATACCCATTTCAATAAATTAAGGAGATTCATAAAACTCTTTAAAATGTCTGAGTGTAAAAGTGTATTAAAACCAGTTCACCTTCATCAATAACACAGATAATATTCTCACAGCACCATCTCAGTGTAAAAGTGTTGAAGTCGTTCATCGATTTAAAAAAATTAAAATCCACTTTAACTCGAGCTTTCACTAGAGCTCTGAACACAGAGGTGGGACTGACCACTCGTCTCCTCTCCACCTGGTGTTTACGAGTTATGTAGATGTAGACCGGGGTGAAGCCACTATCATCTATGGTCATGTCTGTTCCTTCACACTCCTCTGTGTTTTGGCTGTTAGCTAACTGTGTGCTGTCCTCAGTGTCTTTAGTCATGTCACCCTGAGACTGTTCGTTTCCTGACTCCATGTGATTTACCTCTGTCTCTGTGTCTTTCCTTCCTTCTAGACTTTCTGTGGTTGTTTCTTGCTGTTTGTTCTCCTCCTGATCCTCTGTCTATAACGTTGAGATCTTCATCTCTGTTATTGAGAATCATAAAGGCCTGTCACCTATAGGAGTAGATATGTCTGAGTTCTGGGTCTTTACAGCCTGTAGGTATCATTTTAACAGGAGACACTACTTTTCCGAACCTGGACAACAGTGTACAGAGATCATCATCAATAAAGGGGAGACATTAGAGAGGATCACACGTCTAGCGGGAATACCGAGGGGAAAACTTTCACCAAAGTCCCGTTAACAACAACACCAGTCTCAGCCTTGCTAACATCATCCACAAACATGACCACAGACTTATTCATCCGAGCGGCAGTGACAATGCTCTTCACCCCGATCAGTTTATCCACCGCCGCAGCGCACTCCTCTACCGGACACGCCGCTGCGGCGCACTCCTCTACCGGACACACCGCCGCGACGCACTCCTCTACCGGACACACCGCCGCGACGCACTCCTCTACCGGACACACCGCCGCGACGCACTCCTCTACCGGACACACCGCCGCGACGCACTCCTCTACCGGACACACCGCCGCGACGCACTCCTCTACCGGACACACCGCCGCGGCACACTCCTCTACCGGACACACCGCCGCGACGCACTCCTCTACCGGACACACCGCCGCGGACGCACTCCTCTACCGGACACACCGCCGCGGCACACTCCTCTACCGGACACACACCGCCGCGGTGCACTCCTCTACCGGACACACCGCCGCGGTGCACTCCTCTACCGGACACACCGCCGCGACGCACTCCTCTACTGGACACACACCGCCGCAGTGCACTCCTCTACCGGACACACCGCCGCGGCACACTCCTCTACCGGACACACACCGCCGCGGCACACTCCTCTACCGGACACACCGCCGCGACGCACTCCTCTACCGGACACACACCGCCGCGGTGCACTCCTCTACCGGACACACACCGCCGCGGTGCACTCCTCTACCGGACACACCGCCGCGGCACACTCCTCTACCGGACACACCGCCGCGACGCACTCCTCTACCGGACACACCGCCGCGACGCACTCCTCTACCGGACACACACCGCCGCGGCTAACAC
>JAUCMX010000009.1:531767-536767 GCA_033459395.1 Hemibagrus guttatus | reverse complement strand
CGCCCACAGTGCGCTGATGGACACTGATGATGCTTATTCCCCTCTTTCATTTTTTCCAGAAAGCCGTAATAAAGGACTCGGAGGACTGGTGAGGATTATCAGATTCCAGACACGGAGAACGACCTGGAACCTGTTTAAAGAGTTTCTAGAGGAAGACAGATGAGGAACCTGAGGGAGCTTCTACAATACACTAGAACCCATCTGATATTAAAAAACACAGCTGATTAATGAGACGCAGAATCTGTAAATGAATCTAGAACGAGTGGGCTCTTGGAAAACTTTCAAAGCATTAGATCCTGATGGGAAAATGATGAATGGAAACCATTAGGACAATTCCCATTAGGGAATAAAATAATATTACTAATAGCAGAGAGAGAGAGAGAGAGAGAGAGAGAGAGAGAGAGAGAGGGAGAGAGAGAGAGAGAGAGAGAGAGAGAGAGAGAGAGAGAGAGAGAACTGTGAACAATAGCCTTTGGGACAGAGCTTCCCCGCTTCCCCCCGCCTTCTCCCCCACTCTCTCCCTCTCTCCCTCTCCCTCTCTCTCTCTCTCTCTCTCTCTCTCTCTCTCTCTCTCTCACAATTTCAGTTTCAGAAAGTTTTATGGTCATGACCGTATACATGTAGAGTATTGCTAAAGCATTATGGTGAAGAGAAGAACATTTCTTATTAACACACACATTACTGAGAGCAGTGAGTTTCCAGGAACATAAATATGATAGAATATAAATAAATATAATTATTAAGATCTTAAGACAAACAGGGCTGTGTGTGTGTGTGTGTGTGTGTGTGTGTGTGTGTGTGTTTGTCACTCACTGTCCCTCAGCTTGTGACAGGCAGATACGTACTGTCCTGCTAGGACGCAGCTCTCCTTCCTCTCCCCCAGCAGGAAGGGCAGTGTGTCAGTGTTGGTCAGGAGAGAGAACTGGGGATGGGGATGTTGGAATTTTTTTGAAATATATATGACGTAGATGTTGGAATTTTTTACATTCTTTTAGGAAGTGCAGCTCTGTCTCCACTGTGTTGCTGTTGCACTGTGTACACACTCTCTGTCTAGAAAGGTGTGTAACAGTGTAGAACTTCCTGGCTGCGTGCTGCTTTCTGGAACAGTTCTGTGCTGTTTTGGGTCCATCTGTATGGTTTCTGTACAGCTTACTGGGCTGTGTGTGTGTAGTGGGGTCGGTTTCTGTCCTATTAATGAACACAGTAATTTGGCTGTGGTCAGACAGAGGGGTCAGTGGCTTAACAGTGAATGCGCTGACAGAGAAAGGGTCTAAATCTGTTCTCATGTAGTCTACTGTACTGTTACCGAGAGGTGAGCAGAAGGTGTACCTGCCTGAAGAGTCTCCTCGTGTACAGACCCAGGCTTTGGCAGAGCTGTAGCAGGTCCTGTCCATTTTTATTGACCTGTGAGTCGAAGTTGTGGTGGGGAAGGTCGGTCAGGTTTCTTGGGTAATGTTGTCCAAATATAAAATTATTTCCATCCTCTGTGTTAAGGTCAGGGAGAGCCCCGGTGCGGGCGTTCAGGTCTCCACAGATCAGCACGTTTCCCTGGGCCTGGAAGCTGCAGGTCTCAGTGTGGAGCTGGGGGAAGATCTCCTCATCATAATAAAGGGGGTCACTGGGGGGATATATACTGTACACAGGAACATGTCTTTAGTAGAATTTAAAATATCTTTTTTAATTCTAAGCCAAATGTGTGATTTGTTTAATTTTTGGGGTGCTATGGAATCTGATAGCTCAGATTTGAACCAGATGATAATCCACCTGAGTTTCTCCGTTGTTTAATAGCAGGATGTGTAACGGATGGGATGATTACCTCGTTATAGTTAGAGGGACAGTGAGTGAGTGATTTACTCCAGGTTTCCTGGACCATGATGATGTCTGTGTCTTCTGTGTTATTCTGGAATCCACAGCTTTTAGTTTTGCACCCAGAAAAGTGAAGATGTAATGCCCTGAATGTTCCACACACACACTGAACATGGTTTCATATCAGGAGAGGAGATGACATCAGATTACAAATACTAACAGTTTTAAGGCAGAGATAAACCTGTATGGATTAATGCATTTAAACATGGACTGGTGTATGTAAGCAAACTATAGAAACACATACATACTGTGTGTAATGTGTGTGTGTGTGCGTGTGTGTGTGTGTGTGTGTGTGTGTGTGCGTGTGTGTGTGTGGGGGGGTGTGTGTGTGGGTGCGTGTGTGTGTGTGCGCGTGTGTGTGTGCGTGTGTGTGTGTGGGGGGGGTGCGTGTGTGTGTGTGTGTGTGCGTGTGTGTGTGTGGGGGGGGGTGGGTGCGTGTGTGTGTGTGTGTGCGTGTGTGTGCGCGTGTGTGTGCGCGTGTGTGTGTGGGGGGGGGGGTGTGTGGGTGTGTGAGTGCACCATTGTTCTTAGTGGATATGTTCAGCACTTCAGCACACCCATCAGTCTGGTGTATATGAGGTTGAGCAGGTGTTTGGTTTCTCCCAGGTCTGCTGGACTACTTGGTGTGGTCACTGCAGCAGCGTAGCTCTGTCTGTTGAGTGGATCTGGCTGGTGGTGGGGTCATTGGGCTGGTACTGGGGTGTCTAGGTGAGGTGGACCGTTGTACTTGGGCTGCTCTGGGTGTATGATAGGGATGTTGGTGCCGAGGGGGTGGATACTGGGTTGGTGCTGAGGGGCTGAATCTTTATTGGTGGTGAGTAGGGTTGTCTGAGGAGGCGGGGTTGTTTGTTGTTCTTCTGGGGGCTATCTGGGTTGCGTCCAAGGGCGGCATCTTTAAGGTTCTTTGCAAACATGCCCACCACGTCCTTGTGTAGGTGGACGTGATCATGGAGGCTGTGGATGTTAAGGTTGGGGTGGTGTGCCAGGTGAACGTTTGCCATCGATGCACAGCCGCGGGTGATCTCTGCATCGACCCGTTGGATGGTGGCAGGGTGAAAATCTCTCCTGGGTAGAAGGGTAGAGATTATTATTTTGGAGGAAGGGAATTTGTTTATAGCAGCTTGCGCCACTCTTTTGATGGATTCAGCCACTCTTTCCTGTTGTGATCTTAGATCATTAGTACCGGTGTGAATAATCATGTGGCTTGGCTCATTGGAGATGGTCTTGGTGATGAGCTCAAGTCCGTTGCTGGTCCTAGGACACCACAGTTTAGTGACTCGACGACCGGGGAACAGCTTTCCTTCAGCTAGGAATTTTCCATTTGAGTCGATTAATATGACAAAGTCTGCATTGGTGTATGTGTGTGTTGGGGATTTTGTGGGAGGTTTTTCTGAGACAGTACCTGTTTTCCCATCAGAATTATGTGGTTCTATCTGGGGTTTTGGTGGCTCTGTCTGGGGCTTTTGGTGGCTCTGTCTGGGGCTTTGGTGGTTCTGTCAGGGGTTTTGGTGGTTCTGTCTGGGGTTTTGGTGGTTCTGTCAGGGGTTTTGGTGGTTCTGTCTCGGGTTTTGGTGGCTCTGTCTGGGGTTTTGGTGGTTCTGTCTGGGGTTTTGGTGGCTCTGTCTGGGGCTTTGGTGGCTCTGTCTGGGGTTTTGGTGGCTCTGTCTGGGGTTTTGGTGGTTCTGTCAGGGGTTTTGGTGGCTCTGTCTGGGGTTTTGGTGGCTCTGTCAGGGGTTTTGGTGGCTCTGTTGTGGTGTTTGGTGGCTGTGGTTGAGGGTTTGATGGTCCTGGATGTGAGTTTAGGAGCTGCATGTGAGGTGGCCTGTCCTCTGCTAGTTTGGGTGGCTCCTGACTGGCTTTGAGTTCCTTTAGCTGCTCTCTCAGGGTATTTATTGTCTGATCCCTGAGGTGGAGCTCTTCTCTTATGGTATTAAGCTCAGTCCTCAGCGTGTCTTTGTCTTCTCGTATATTTTCAAGTTCTACTTTCAGTTCTAGCATGGCAGTGTTGAGCTCAGTTTTTATAAGGCTCAGCTGATCTTTTAGATAATTATGATTTTGATTAGGGTGAAGATTGGAGAGTACCATCTCTTTGAGATCTATCAGCTCCACCTCTTGTAGAGAAAAGTTCTCTTTGATTTGGGACACTGTCTTCTCCAGCTGTCTGGTCTGTTGTAGACTGTAGAGTGGTGAAGGCTCCTCCCCCTGCTCCTCTTCTTGCTCCTCCTCCAAGCTCAGGTCTACACTGCTGCCTGTCCCTGTCTTCTGTCCCTCCCCCTCACTGTGTGTAACTGCCTTCTGCTCCTCCCCCTCTCTGTGTGTAACTGCCTTCTGCTCCTCCCCCTCTCTGTGTGTAACTGCCTTCTGCTCCTCCCCCTCTCTGTGTGTAACTGCCTTCTGCTCCTCCCCCTCACTGTGTGTAACTGTCCTCCGCCCCTCCCCCTCACTGTGTGTAACTGTCCACCGCCCCTCCCCCTCACTGTGTGTAACTGTCCTCCGCCCCTCCCCCTCACTGTGTGTAACTGTCCTCCGCCCCTCCCCCTCACTGTGTGTAACTGTCCTCCGCCCCTCCCCCTCACTGTGTGTAACTGCCTTCTGCTCCTCCCCCTCACTGTGTGTAACTGCCTTCTGCTCCTCCCCCTCACTGTGTGTGACTGTAACTGTCCTCCGCCCCTCCCCCTCCTTCTCCTCATGACTGTCTCTCAGGATGTTTATGGTGTTAAAGTCATCCTGTACAGAGCTGAGGCTGGCTTCACTGCCCTGAAACATGACTGTCCCATTGTGGTAGACATTTACAGTCAGAAAGGTGCTGTCACTGTCCTTCTCCTGTATGACAATCTGCCTGCCATTACATATTCCTCTCTTTTTATGGTGAGTGTAGTGGGAACAGAGAGCCCTGTGCCACGCCTCAGTGTGGTCAGTGTAGGACAGGAGATTTGTGATGGTGATGTCGGCTCCTGTTTGAATAAAATCTGCTCTAAGAGATTCTGGGATTTCTTTTAGTAGTTTGTGTTTGTAGGCTTTTTTAGCCTGTGCGTTTTTTACTTCATTTGGGTTTTCTTGTTATTGCATCAGCCACGGCTCACACTTTGTTGCTAGCTTTGTTAGCTGTGTTAGCAGAGAAGAAGCTAAAATGT
>JAUCMX010000009.1:514267-521767 GCA_033459395.1 Hemibagrus guttatus | reverse complement strand
CATAAGGCAGCTTTATAACCAAAACATCTTCATGTATAGAAAAAGAGTTAGTGTTTTAATTTATAATAAAAAATAAAAGTCATTAAAATCCTTATTTTTGCTAAGTTAAGATCGTAAACCATGCATAAACAATCATCTCCAGAACAACTTTGGTTGTTGTTAATACTGACCTGAGATTCTGATGGCAGCGTGAGCTAAACGGGTGTTTGATCTGAGTTTAAAAGTGTTTGAGTGGTGTTTGAGCGGCGTTTTTAGGGTGTTTAAGGGTGTATGAGCGGTGTTTAAGGGTGTTTAAGCAGTGTTTGAGCGGTGTTTAAAGGTGTGTAAGAGTGTTTGAGGGAGTTTGAGTGGTGTTTAAGGGTGTGTAAGAGTGTTTAAGGGTGTATGAGTGGTGTTTAAGGGTGTTTGAGTGGTTTTTGAGCGGTGTTTAAAGGTGTTTTGAGGGTGCTTGAGTGGTGTTTAAGGGTGTGTAAGAGTTTTTAAGGGTGTATGAGTGGTGTTTAAGGGTGTTTGAGTGGTTTTTGAGCAGTGTTTAAGGTGTTTGAGCGGTGTTTAAAGGTGTTTTGAGGGTGTTTGAGTGGTGTTTAAGGGTGTGTAAGAGTGATTAAGGGTGTTTGAGTGGTGTTTAAGGTGTTTGAGTGGTTTTTGCGCGGTGTTTAAAGGTGTTTTGAGGGTGTTTGAGTGGTGTTTAAGGGTGTGTAAGAGTGTTTAAGGGTGTATGAGTGGTGTTTAAGGGTGTTTGAGTGGTTTTTGAGCGGTGTTTAAAGGTGTTTTGAGGGTGTTTGAGTGGTGTTTAAGGGTGTTTGAGTGGTTTTTGAGCGGTGTTTAAAGGTGTTTTGAGGGTGTTTGAGTGGTGTTTAAGGGTGTGTAAGAGTGTTTAAGGGTGTGTGAGTGGTGTTTAAGAGTGTGTAAGGGTGTTTGAGGGTGTTTGAGCAGTGTTTAAGGGTGTTCAAGTGCTGTTTAATGGTGTTTAAGAGTGTTTTAGGGTGTATAAGGGTGATTGAGGGTATTTAAATGTGTTTGAGGGTGTTTGAGTGGTTGTTTGAGCGGTGTTTAAGGGTGTGGGGTTTTAGTGGTGTTTGAGGGTGCCTAAGGGTGTTTAAGGTGAGTTTGTGTGGTGTTTGAGCGGGTGTTTAGTGAGACCGAGGCCGTGTCAGTTTGTCGTTTGCTTGTTAACACAGAGACACACTCGACTCACATCACAGTCACATTACAGGAATGATGTAGGCGTTAAGTGTGATGTAGAAGTGATGTATGTAACGTATAAACTATGAAGAAAATCTCTTTCTGTTTGTTTATAAAGACTTTACTTCACACTGTTCACATACACATGATACCTTTTCTAATCTTTTTCATCTTTTTCAACACAAAGATTCCTCCACACGATGCTAACTTTAATTTAGCTCTCTGAAGCGAAAAAGGGGTTAAAGATCCGTCAATTAAAAGTGGTTCACGTATGTGGTTCATCGCTCTACAGAACCTTTTTTTGGTGCTTTATTTTTTTTAAAAATGTGAAGCAATTAAATTTGCCTTTGGGGACGAGTAACGCTAATCTCAAACACAGTGACAGGGAAAAGGGGCCGATGTTAAGCACTTAAAAAGCTGCGATGAATTATAAAAATGACCCATCACTCACACACACACACACACACACACACACACACACACACACACTGACACTGTCAGGTTTTTTTTGTATTTTTTACTTCCTTCTTTTTTAGCACATGCCAGACGGGAGTCATTAGTGTCTCCGCGTCCCGGAGCGACGGAGCGAGTGATGGAGTGATCTTTAACTGGAATAGATGTCAGATTTTAGCGAGACCCTCTTCATAAGTGCCAATCTGAACGAGTGCAGGTAGTGGAGAGGTGGAGAGGAATAATGATGAAGGAGGAGAAGAGAGAGAGAGAGAGAGAGAGAGAGAGAGAGAGAGAGAGAGAGAGAGAGATGACTTGCTTATCACCAAACAAAGCCTCTCTTGCTTTATGTGAAGGCCGAAGTCATTTTATATGAGCAGAGGTGGAGAAGAATAATGATGAAGGGATGACAGAGGGGGGTATGAGAGCTGTAAAGTCATTATTCTTTCTTGATGCTGCGCAAATCAAGAATGTTAAGGTTTGCTTTTATTACCACACACACACACACACACACAAAGGCTTTTCTAACACTAATGCTGCTAAAATAAACGTGTGTAATATGTTTTGTTTACTGTGTGAAAGCTCTGATGTAGATTTTCACACACACACACACACACACACACACACACACACACACACACACTGTTAATTATTTTGTCCATGAAGCACTTTAGCGATTCTGCTGGTTTCTGCATCAGAAAAGATTTTAAACAGAATAGAGACGTAATAAAGGTTCACTTTAACCAAACTGTCCTCACAGCACGGGAAGATACACAAGACTGGGAGACAGACACACCCCCTCAGTACAAACACCCCCCTCAGTACAGACACACCCCCTCAGTACAAACAGCCCCCCTCAGTACAGACACACCCCCTCAGTACAGACACACCCCCTCAGTACAGACACACTCTCTCAGTACAGACACGCCCTCTGAGTACAGACACACCCCCTCCGTACAGACACACCCCCTCAGTACAGACACACCCCCTCAGTACAAACACCCCCCCTCAGTACAGACACACCCCCTCAGTACAAACACCCCCCCTCAGTACAGACACACCCCCTCAGTACAAACACCCCCCCTCAGTACAGACACACCCCCTCAGTACAGACACACTCTCTCAGTACAAACACACCCCCTCAGTACAGACACACCCCCTCAGTACAAACACCCCCCCTCAGTACAGACACACCCCCTCAGTACAGACACACTCTCTCAGTACAAACACACCCCCTCAGTACAGACACACTATCTCAGTACAGACACGCCCTCTCAGTACAGACACACCCCCTCAGTACAGACACACTCTCTCAGTACAGACACGCCCCTCTCAGTACAGACACACCCCCTCAGTACAAACACACCCCCTCAGTACAGACATACTCTCTCAGTACAGACATGCCCTCTCAGTGCAGACACACCCCCTCAGTACAAACACACCCCCTTAGTACAGACACACTCTCTCAGTACAGACACGCCCTCTCAGTACAGACACACCCTCTCAGTACAGACACACCCCCTCAGTACAGACACACTCTCTCAGTACAGACACACCCTCTCAGTACAGACACACCCCCTCAGTACAAACACACCCCCTCAGTACAGACACACTCTCTCAGTACAAACACACCCTGTCAGTACAGATATGCTCACTCACTCTCAGAACAAACACACCCCCTCAGTACAGACACACTCTCTCAGTACAAACACACCCTCTCAGTACAGATACACCCCCTCAGTACAAACACACCCCCTTAGTACAGACATGCCCTCTCAGTACAGACATGCCCTCTCAGTACAGACATGCCCTCTCATTACAAACACACCCCCTTAGTACAGACACACCCTTTCAGTACAGACACACCCCTCAGTACAGACACACCCCCTCAGTACAAACACACCCTTTCAGTACAGACATGCCCTCTCAGTACAGACACGCCCTCTCAGTACAGACATGCCCTGTCAGTACAGACATGCCCTGTCAGTACAAACACACCCCCTTAGTACAAACACACCCTTTCAGTACAGACACGCCCTCTCAGTACAGACACACCCCCTCAGTACAGACATGCCCTCTCAGTACAGACATGCCCTCTCAGTACAGACACGCCCTCTCAGTACAGACATGCCCTGTCAGTACAAACACACCCCCTTAGTACAAACACACCCTTTCAGTACAGACACGCCCTCTCAGTGCAGACATGCCCTGTCAGTACAAACACACACCCTTAGTACAAACACACCCTCTCAGTACAGACATGCGCTCTCAGTACAGACATGCCCTCTCAGTACACACATGCCCTGTCAGTACAAACACACCCCCTTAGTACAGACACACCCTTTCAGTACAGACACGCCCTCTCAGTACAGACATGCCCTCTCAGTACAGACACACCCCCTCAGTACAGACATGCCCTCTCAGTACAGACACACCCTTTCAGTACAGACATGCCCTCTCAGTACAGACACACCCTCTCAGTACAGACACACCCCCTCAGTACAGACACACCCCCTCAGTACAGACACACCCTCTCAGTACAGACACATGCCCTCTTGGTACAGACACAATATATATATTTATTCTGTGTTTTTAAACTCGTTCCTCGTGTGTTCACTGAAAGCTTCATCGCTAATGTGTTTTTAGCGAATCAGATGGTGAAGCTTCTGAAATCTCACACTGACATTTGCACTTTGGAAATGAAGTAAAAAAGGTCTGTGGCTGAGGAGAAAAAAACAGAAAATAAATTATAAAGAAGAACAAAATGATGGGGTCTGAGTTTGACTCACGCTGTTGCTGCTCTTCTGACCTGCAGCTCGCTCGGTTCAGACGTCTCAAACTGCCAATTTCTGCTCATTTTTATTCTCAGCTTGATCGTAACCTCGTATTCCACACCGTGATTCTGACTGATTACGAATCTGAATAAAAGATAAAAAAACACACACACACACACACACACACACACACACACACACACACACACACCAACCACCATTTTACAGCAGAGATGCAGAGGGTTAGACAAAGACTGCTGCTCAAAACACACACAGGAAGCAGAGGAGCCTGGATAATCAAAAATAATCCAAAATAAAATGAGCATTCTCTAGGGATCTGAAGGCGGGCATGTGCACTCTAACTAACCTAGCAAACTACAGCTAGCATCCCAAGTGAGAGCCATCATTGTGATTGAAGGCTAATCTAGCTAATTTATTTAACTAGTGAATGTTAACCTAGTAATTAAAAACTAGCTAGCAGGTGAAAATCCATGTTAACTAGCCAAATAAAACTCATGTAGAAAATAAAACCTAAGCTACAAATTTTAAGCTAATTACTGAGACAAAGCTAAACCAGTAAATGAAACCTAACTATCTAAAGTAAGGCTAACTAGCAAGATAAACTGAACCTAACAAGCTAACGATAACTTTGTCAGAGAAAATGAGGCTAACAAATGAAAGCTATCAAGAGAAAACAAATGAAGCAAGTTAAAGCTAACTACTGGGTGAAAACTGACCTAGCAAAAGAAACCTAAATAGCAGGTAAAAGCAGGTGTAGCTAGTTAGGCTTAGCTAACTCTATTTATTTTGTTCTAGCTAATTCTATTTATTTTGAATAGAAATAAATGAGTCATAAGCCCATTATTTCTGTTTGTGTTATTTTGGGTAGAATGTGTACGTTAGCATGCACACTGAGGAATGTCATGAAGAACGTCATGAGTTCACACAATGTGTTGGATCCACCCCCTACGCTACCTGGAACAGCTCATTGCTAACAGCTGAGTGCAAAACTGTCCACAGCTTCTTCAGAGAATTTCTGGCAGTTTCAGTGAGATCCAGATGCATTGATGATGTCATAAAATATAAAAATGAGTGCAGTGACTTGTGGATAAAGCGAGACATCTGTAGCTTGGTGTTTTTTCCTCCTGCTGAGGGGAAGGAGGACGGTGAAAAGCCCTGATTGTAGGGGGTAGAGACTAATTTAGCTCTTACACACACACACACACACACACACACACACACACACACACACACACACTGCTACCACACAGGGACACTTTGGCCTGTGACGAGGTGGAAAAGAGCAGAAAGAGAAGCAGAAAAATCAGGAGAAAGTCCAAGCGTTCCTTTTTCCTTCATTATCAGACTTTAATCCGACTTCCTCCTCGTCTCATCCTTAATATTTAATTAAAAATTAATCCTTGTATCAGAAATCCGTCGGAATCTCCCGTAAACCTCATTTCTCAACAGCGTAGAGCAAAATAGCAATTTTTAATCAGTTTTATAAAATTTGTCATTTTAATCAATGAATCATTTTAAAATAATAATCAGTTTTTAATACCAAGAAAAATCTCTGAAGATTTGTCTAGTAACATCATAATTACCAAGATTTCACTTCAGCCCCATACCTGACTCTGATATAGACTCATATCACTGCTCTGTCTGCACCTTCACATCCATGTGGATCTTCTCCAAACTCTTCACACACACTCTTCCTCACACAGGTGTACAGAAGGTCTCTGTGTGTGGAGCTTTACACTGGAACTCAGAGTCCAGTCCCTGCTCCAGCATGACCATGTCCCTGTGCACAGAGCAGCTCCATGAAGACATGGTGTGGAGGTGAAGGTTCAAATCAACAAATAAGTTAAATTCATGTAGCAAATAAAACTGAATCTAGAAACTGAAAGCTAATTAGATAGACAAAGCTAAACCAGCAAATAAAGCTTAACTAGCAAGTTAAGGATAACTAGTCAAACATAGCAAACAAAAGCTAGCTATCAAGAGAAAACTAATCCTTAAAGAGTGAAACTTAGCAAGTCTCTGACATCCACCATCTAATCATTGCTATTAGCTTAGCTTAGCCAATTGATGAGCTTAGCATGCAGGTGTTGCATTTGGCAGTTTCCAGTTTTGCCATCTTGTAATAATTAGCATATTTCAGCATATCATACACAATGTTCTGTATTCCAGGGCCATGTTTCTCAAAGTCTTAATTGTCCATAAGTCCTGTTCTTCTTCAGGTTCCTGTGTCCACGATTCCCATGCTCCTCTCGCTCTTTTCAGTGTGAATTTTTACCGATTTATATTTACAGAGTTCTGGAGCTTCATTTCAGACATCATAAACAGAGTGTATATGTAGCTCTGCCCCCAAATTCACATACAGAAGTTTGACCTGAATATTCAGAAGCAGAATCAGAGGAGTGATTAGTGTCGAAATAATAAAGTATTGATTGTGAAATGTAATTTCTTGTTGTTTTACTGGCTGCTGCGGTGCTGCGGTGCTGCTGGAGGTGTTGCAGCTCCTGTGCACCGCAGTCAGAGCTTTAACTGATAGAACAGAGGAAGAAGGAACAGATGGAGAAGAAGATGGAGATGGTCATGTTGACTCGGTGTAACCACACTTCCTGTCTCGTCTAGTTCAGATTTGAAAGATTTGGAGGGTGAGAAATTGGCTCCGTGACACCAACGTCAAGGAAATGACAGCTAACGAAAGAGTTCAGGGAAGGAGTTTTAACTTAAATTAAGACTCTGTCAGTCTGAGGCGAGCTTCAAGAAGTCCACTCAGGAGGAGAAATGAAGCGAGAGAACACTTTTCTCTCACTGCTGAAAGATGCGGATTTATATTAAAACTAGTGAGCGAGCAGAAAATGAACGCTTTAATGATTGAGGAAAATACGTACTTTTATTCTGGTGAATTTCTGCTCATTAATCTGTGTTTTCTTTACTTCCGGTCACTTATGGCTTCAAAGTGAAAACTGACCGAAATATCGGCTAAGTATTTCTTTTTAAAATGAAAAACGTGTGACACTAATTTAGTCTTTTTCACGTCCATGTTTCTCTTCATCATTTTGTAAAACTTGTAGGGGGGATT
>JAUCMX010000009.1:496767-501767 GCA_033459395.1 Hemibagrus guttatus | reverse complement strand
TTACACACGTGTTCCACACGGAGCCGAGATCTCAGAGAGGTTCCTCGTTCCTCAGACTGATCCTAGTTTGTGTTTAATGGAAGAGAAGCGTGCGGTTTCTCCTGCTGTCAGATTCCAGCTCTCGTTATCATGAAGGAAGGAAGGAGTGGAGATGGCTGGAGGTCTCTGTGCTGTGTGTTTTCACACTCATTAGTGTGTTATCTAATCTCTGCTTTATCTTGGTATCTTTAGAAGGTACGCATAGGCCACGCCCCCAGAGACACACACTGTGAAATTAAACAGTTGCATCCTTCTGGTTCTAAGAGTTCGAATTCCATCTGCATGAAAATGAAGCTGTAAGCATGTCAGGTCTGATGGTGTGTGTGTGGTGTGTGTGTGTGTGTGTGTGTGTGTGTGTCTTTATTTTGCAGTGTGTGACAAACTCGACTTGTCTGATCTCGACACAGTGCGTGTTTGTGTTATTTTCTCCTCCGTGTTTCTCTTTCACCCACGCCTTGTTTTTTCCTTTTCACAGAGAAAAGATGGGAAAAGTCACAAACACGACTTACCCATCATGCATTGCACCATAGAAAAGCAAACACACACACACACACACACACACACACACACACACACACACACACACACACACACACACACACACACACACAGAGCTTGTGTGTTTGCTTTGCTGTGGTCCCCAAATCCCTGTTTCTGTTTTACATGAAAGCAAGGCAAGAGCTCAAAAAGTTACACAATAGATATACAGAAACAGGGGAAGTGTGTGTGTGTGTGTGTGTGTGTGTGTGTGTGTGTGTGTGTGTGGTGTGTGAGAGGATGAGAATTGATTTGTGGTTTTTAAATACAGTAAAATAAGCACATGTAAAGTAGAGAAACAACAAAAGAGCTTCTACTGAGGATTGTATTGATATTGAGGAACCCACAAGAGCAGCAATAAAGGGGAATAAACGATTGTGTGTGTGTGTGTGTGTGTGTGTGTGTTGTGTGTGTGTGTGTGGCTCATGGGAAAGCTTTATTGTGCTGAGGAGGCTTTTAAAAGTGCATTGATTGCTAATCCGCAGAGTGAAAATGTGCAACCTTTACCCTGCAAAATAAATAATATCCAAAAATAAATAATCTAGTGAAAATAAATAATGTCCTTCTGTCAGAAGTCTTCAGCTCCATAAATAATTCATCGCCACGGCGACGCCCATCTTCATATCACACGCAATCATTTATCCAGCATGCGTGTCAGGTGCAGCGCTGCAAAAGAAAAACAATGCGACTGCATGATGAAATCCTACTCACACACACACACACACAACACACACACACACACACACACACACCTTTCCAGCAGATGAGGAAGATAAATCTGTTGTTGCCGTTTATCTTTCCCACAGCCACATTTTCACGACTTCGCAGATAATCAGAGGCCGAGCGCAATATTGGATCTCTTTTGTCAGTTTTGACGCAGCGCGCCGTTTCCACGCCAAAAAAATTCAATAAATTCAGAATAAATTCTCGTAAAAAGACCCTCGCTGAGCTTGCTGTCTCTCTAACTCAATAACCGTAATGACAAAAAAGTCATAGAGAAGCAAGCGAAAAGGTGTGTGTGTGTTAGTGTGTGTGTTAGTGTGTGTTATTGTGTACATAGAAGCGAGTGAAGTGTGTGTTCGTCAGCTCCGAGCAGAGAGATTAAAAACAAAGGAGGTAAATAAATTAAAAACAAAACCATTTAGAATAAAAACACACAAATATTCCAAAAAATATATAAAAGTGTGAATTGTTTGGAAATTTAAACAGAGTGAAGCTGTGTGAGGATTTTACTCTTCTGAACTCACACAGAAACAGAAAGAGCTGCAGACACACACCAAGAAATACACAATACCTCCCCTTCACTTCATTTCAACAACTCAAACATACTAGTGTGTGTTACTGTGTGTTACTGTGTGTGTTAGTGTGCGTTAATGTATATCATTGTATATTAATGTGAAGTATTCTTCTTCTTTCGACTTTTCCCTTCAGGGGTCTCCACAGCGAATCATCTCTCTCCACCTATCCCTATCTTCTGCATCCTCAACACTTGCACCCACTAGCTTCATATCCTCATTAATTCCATCCATATACCTCCTCTTTGGCCTTCCTCTTTGCCTCCTGCCTGGCAGCTCCATGTCCAACATTCTCCTACCAATATACTCACTCTCCCTCCTCTGAACATGTCCAAACCATCTTAATCTGGTCTCCCTAACTTTGTCCCCCAAACGTCCAACATGAGCTGTCCCTCTGATGTACTCGTTCCTAATCCTGTCCAATCTTATCACTCCCAAAGAGAACCTCAACATCTTCAGCTCTGCTACCTCTAGCTCTGACTCCTGTCTCTTCCTCAGTGACACTGTCTCTAAACCATACAGCATGGCCGCTCTCACCACTGTCCTGTACACCTTCCCCTTGATTCTCGCTGATATTTTCCTCTCACACAGAACTCCCCACACCTTTCTCCACCCATTCCAACCTGCCTGCACTCGCTTCTTTACCTCTTTCCCACACTCTCCATTACTCTGGACTGTTGACCCCAAGTACTTAAACTCCTGTACCTTCTTCACCTCTTCACCCTGTAACCTTACTGTTCCACTTCCCTCCCTTTCATTCACACACATGTACTCAGTCTTACTACCACTGACTTTCATTCCTCTTCTCTCCAGCGCAAACCTCCACCTCTCCAGGTTTTCCTCCACCTGCTCCCTGCTCTCACTACAGATCACAATGTCATCTGCAAACATCATTGTCCAAGGAGACTCCTGTCTGACCTCCTCTGACAACTGGTCCATCACTATAGCAAACAGGAAGGGGCTCAGAGCCGATCCCTGATGAAGTCCCACCTCCACTTTGAACTCCTCTGTCTGACCTACAGCACACCTCACCACTGTCCTGCTCCTCTCATACATGTCCTGCACCACTCTGACATACTTCTCTGCTACTCCTGACTTCCTCATACAGTACCACAGCTCTTCTCTTGGCACCCTGTCATACGCTTTCTCCAAGTGTACAAACACACAGTGCAACTCCTTCTGACAATTCCCATGAGTGAGAGAGTGGTGATAGGAGCGTATTTTAATGGACATGTTGGTGAGGGGAACACAGGTGATGAGGAGGTGATGGGCAAGTTTGGAGTTAAGGAAAGGAACCTTGAAGGACAGATGGTAGTGGACTTTGCTAAGAGGATGGACATGGGTGTGGTTAACACTTATTTTCAGAAGAGGGAGGAGCATAGAGTGACTTACAAGAGTGGAGGTAGGAGAACACAGGTAGACTACATCCTATGTAGAAGAGGCAATCTGAAAGAGATTAGTGACTGTAAAGTGGTAGTGGGAGAGAGTGTAGCCAGACAGCATAGGATGGTGGTGTGTAGGATGACTTTGATGGTCTGTAAGAAGAAGAGGTCAAAGATAGAGATAGAGAAGAAAACCAAGTGGTGGAAGCTGAAAAAGCAGGAATGTTGTGAGGAATTTAGACAGAAGTTGAGGCAGGCTCTGGGTGGTCAGGTAGTGCTGCCAGATGACTGGGAAACTACAGCAGAAGTGATCAGGGAGACAGGGAGAAAGGTGCTGGGTGTGTCATCTGGAAGGAGGAAAGAAGATAAGGAGACTTGGTGGTGGAATGAGGAAGTTCAGGATAGTGTCCAGAGGAAGAGGTTAGCCAAGAAGAAGTGGAACATGGACAGGACTGAAGAGAATAGACAGGAATACAAGGAATTACAGCGCAGAGTGAAGAGGGAGGTGTCTAAGGCCAAGCAGAAGGCATATGACGAGTTGTACACTAGGTTAGACACTAGAGAAGGAGAGAAGGACTTGTACAGGTTAGCTAGGCAGAGGGATCGAGATGGGAAGGATGTGCAGCAAGTTAGAGTTATTAAGGATAGAGATGGAAGGGTGCTCACAAGTGAGGAGAGTGTACAGAGGAGATGGAAGGAGTACTTTGAGGAGCTTTATGAATGAGGAAAATGAGAGGGAAAAAAGAGTAGAAGGGGTGAACTCTGTGGAACAGGAAGTAAATAAGATTAGAAAGGATGAAGTCAGGAAGGCTTTGAAGAGGATGAAAAGTGGAAAGGCAGTTGGTCCTGATGACATTCCGGTGGAGGTCGGGAAGTGTCTGGGAGAGGCAGCAGTGGAATTTTTAACTAGTTTGTTCAACAGGGTTTTAGAGAGTGAGAGGATGCCTGAGGAATGGAGAAGAAGTGTGTTAGTGCCGATCTTTAAGAATAAGGGTGACGTGCAGAGTTGCAGTAACTATAGGGGGATAAAGTTGATGAGCCATGCAATGAAGCTATGGGAAAGAGTAGTGGAAGCTAGGTTAAGGAAGGTAGTGGAAATTTGTGAGCAGCAGTATGGCTTCATGCCCAGAAAGAGCACAACAGATGCAATTTTCGCTCTGAGAATTTTGATGGAGAAGGCTGGACAGGATTAGGAACGAGTACATCAGAGGGACAGCTCATGTTGGACGTTTGGGGGACAAAGTTAGGGAGGCCAGATTAAGATGGTTTGGACATGTTCAGAGGAGGGAGAGTGAGTATATTGGTAGGAGAATGTTGGGATAGGTGATAGGGATAGGTGGAGAGAGATGATTCGCTGTGGAGACCCCTGAAGGGAAAAGCCGAAAGAAGAAGAATGGGGTACTGAAGAAGTTGCTTTCGGCTGCTCCCTGTTCAGGGTTGCCACAGTGGACCAACTGGTCCGCACAACAACTTGGCAAATGTTTTACGCCGGATGCCCTTCCTGACGCAACCCTCCCGTTTTTCCGGGCTTGGGACCGGCACTGCATCCAGTGGCTGGGAATCAAACCCGGGCCTGCCGCATGATAGGCGAGAAACCTACCACTGAGCCAACAATGCCGCTGTGTTATTGTGTATTAATGTGTATTATTGTGTGTTATTGTGTATTATTGTGTGTTATTGTGTATTAATATGTATTATTGTGTGTTATTGTGTATTATTGTGTGTTATTGTGTATTAATATGTATTA
>JAUCMX010000009.1:479267-491767 GCA_033459395.1 Hemibagrus guttatus | reverse complement strand
TTTCAGCTTCAGCACTGTGGATCTCCGCAGGATCTCCTGAAGACCAGCTGAAGAGCAGTGTTTTTATACAAGTGCATTTTTTTTTGCTTTTTATAAAACATCATCAAACAAATGATGATGATGATGATGATGATGATGATGATTGTCCAGGATGGTGTGTAGATATGTGCTGAAGACCTCAGGACTTTACACTTGAGGACTTTTTTATCTTGAAGCTCAACACTTTCACCTTGTTTCTGGACATGGAGATTTCCAGCAGCATGCTGTCCTCTGGTTCTTCTCGGCATGGACTTCGTTCCACAGATAGAGAGGTTACGCCCCTCCCACCCAGACATCATGGCCAGATTGCTCTCTTTGTGCTCTCTAGGCTCCAGGCCATGGACATGTGTGACACTGTTGGGATTTGAGCTCATGACCTCCAGATAACAGCATGATGCACACGTTCCTCACACATTTTTGCAATTGCTGATGGAGTGGAGTGATGTAGCTGAGGTTGAGGAACTGTCAGATTTCACACACAGTAGTAATGTATACATTCAATTCTCAACAAATAAACAAACAATAATCCGTTTACTCCTTTCTCTCTGGTTTAGGCCACGCCCACTTTGGGGATGTAAACTGAATAGAGACAGAGATGTTCTGAGCATCGTTACAGATAAAGATGTTGGAGTATCCTGGATTGTGGATCAGATCTGTTTTGGAGTCTGATCTATATCAATGCAAATCTGATCACAAATATATCTGATTAAAAATGAAGCGTTGTGGTTAGAGAAGTAAACGTCTGATTCACCAAGGGAAGGTCGTTAGTGTTAGAACCTGACACGGTTCTGCGAGCCGATTATTCTTCCTTTCACCGCTCCGTCTCTGACTGTAAGTGTGATGTATTTTTACAGGAAATGCATTTTATTCACATTTACAAAATTTTTTCCCTAAAATGTTATTATTATTATTATTATTATTATTATTATTATTATTGTTCCTAAGATTTCTGATGGGTTGTTGCTGATTCTCTCATTAGTATGTTAATCCGTTATAAAGCTCCACGCAGCTGCAGGTTAATGGTATTATTGTGTCTTTGTCTTTAATCCCTGTGTAATTGCGCTCAGTCTCGCCGAATCCTTAATGGCTGACATCCACGTTCATGCATTTAAAGGTCACGTGACCGCAGCTTTAAAAGGCAGCGTTTGGAAATTACAGGCAGATTTGTGATGGTCGAGCAGGTCAGCCATCTCAGCGCCGTAAAAAAGCAGGTCGAATCCAGAATTGATTAGAGCAGAGACGTAAATCCACGGATATAAAAATTAAAGAACAATGTTGTGTCCGGTGTCGGAGCTGTAAATATGTCCCGTGTCAAATCCCTTCTCCGGGAGTGTGTGTGTGTGTGTGTGTGTGTGAATTATAGCCGTGTTGGACATGTTTATGTCTAATCTCGCCTTTCAGAGTCAATTAGCTCTTATTCTCAGCAGGTAAAGTCTACCGTAATGGACTGGGGGTAATTAGACTGCTGAGGATTTACATTTCTGGGGATTAAATGTCATTTTCATTGGCGTTCTTGTTCTTCTTTAATTCTGGAAAAGATTAATATGACACTGGCTCCTTGGCAGATGAGTCACGCTCAGATGCTGCTGAACAGAACACATTTATCAAAGAAACATGAAATACAGCAGTGAGCTCATGCAGCCGGCTCCGTCCCAAACACCGGCACTCACACTCAGTTAGGGTTCTGGTCTCAAACACTAGCACACGCAGAGCAGGTTTAATGAGAGCTGTTTAATGGAGTGGGTATATTACAGGTGTAAATTACCCATAATGCACTAATGTGCTCATGAATATAAGGTTAAATCTCGTATCTGGAACTGGAAGCTGGAGATCACGTGCATTACTCTCACACACTAACGCTGGTTTAGACAGTTAGCTCGCAGGCTGTTAGCAAACAGTCAGTAGAGGATTTGTGTGTGAAACATTTTCATTCGTTACAGAGTTCAAATCAGCTCTAATTAATACTTTCATCTGTGGCTCCAGTTGATCTTAAGTCGTTTTAGCACGTGCATGTGTTCCTCAGCGGCGAGTTCGATGTTCAGTAACGTGTGAAAGCCTGCGAGAGGTCTGCAGATCTGCTCCATGATTCTCTTTCAGGAGGTGTGGAGTTCACTTCCCCTGAAACACCTCATCCACATCAGGTGTAGAAGCTAAGAGCCATGTGCAGAGTAATGGAACTGGATTCTTTTGTCACGTGACTTCCTGCTTGTGAAATTGGAGAAAGATTAGCAATAAATAATAACAGATAATTAATAATGACAGACAGTGCGGATCATCAGATAACAGCAAGGTCAGAAACAGGCAGAAGTTCAGGTGATCATCAAACCACATAACAAAACAAAATCCAAAAATCAATAAACCAGGAAGCAGAACACGATCCGAATCCAGAATAAGAAAACATGCTGAAATTCTCAGTGTGTCAGGGAGGAACCCAGTGAGAAACCCAGTGAGGAACCCACTGAGCTCTGTGCTCTACACCATGACTTCTGGAAACAATTAAAACTATCAAAATAAACAGTTAAACCGAGCTAATAAAACTGACACACGTAGCTGCGAGCTTTGTGATTATAAGCCCTGACTCCAAACGAGCTCAGAATCAGTGGACTGTGTGGACCGGCGTATTCAGACGGAGATGAACAGACTCGGAGGATTTTAATAACTCTCTTATTTGGACTCCTGACAATCAGCTTCCTGCTCTAATGCCTGTCATTGTCACTGTTTTAATGCACACACTGAGTTTTAAAGAAAGCAGGAAAAAGAAAGAAAGTTGGCCGAGGAGAGGCGGAGCGTCGCGTCTGTGGACTGGATATCCAGTGTTTTTCAGAAAGAGTTTTAATTTCATTTTAATTTGAGAAAGTGGCGATATGATCCGGTGTTTAATATCCTGTAAGCAGTTCATTAAAGCAGAAAGAGAAAGAGTGCTGAGATAAATTCATGAATCATCTCCATAAAAAAGGAGTTTTAGGTTTTACTGACGAAGACAGAAGCCAAGAGGAAGTGAGGAGACGGAGAAGAGAACAGGACCTGAAGCTGAAGCGAGAGGAACCGCAGCACCGAGAGTTTCATCTCTCTGATCTGAAGGTTTGAGGTTCGAGGACGAGACGCAGACGAGCGAGTGGGACTGAGATCTGGAGAAAAAAGAATAACGATGAAGTCCGAGTTAAAGATGGCTCCATCATGCTTCTCTTTTACAACACTAATAATGAAACCTGGGAAGCTTTTACCTACAAAGATTTAAAGTGATTTTGATTGAAGTGCTGCACTTAAGATGGACAGGTAAAATGAGTGTCCTCAGAACTCCCTGACCACTACACTACAGGAGGAAGGAGTGAAAATGAGACTGATGGAGAAAACGCTGTTAGTAAAGTAAGAAACTCAGTCGCTTAAAACAAATAAACAAATAAATAAATAAATGCGAAAAAAACAAAACAATAAAAATGCAAATTGTGCATCAACAATTTAAAATGAAAACCCGTATATTTTAGAACTATTAAGAAATCTCATAAATTCAAAATGGAGACAAATCTAGGAGGAATAAATAAATAAATAAACAAACAAACTAATAAATAACTGTCTCATAATGAACGTTTGGTTTTCGTTGTCTTTATTCCTGTGCCTGTAGTTTCCTGCTCATTTCAGCCAGATAGTGACTCCGGATATCGGGGATCAGAGATCGGATCTTTGAGTGAGTGGGACAGATGAGGTCACCGATCGTCCGATAATAATCGTCGTTGATGATAAACAGACGTAGAGCGTGTTATATGATTAATCCTGGACGTTTCTGCTCACATTCTGCAGCTTTAATGAAATATTTGTACAGATGAGAGTGTGGATCATCTGACCAATCAGGACAAGGGGGCAGATCCCCTTACCTGTTACCTGTCAGGTGAGGAAGCTGTGCGGTGCATTTGTGTGTTTAATTAGCACAGTTGGTGTTGAGTTCAAACCCACTGACTGGAGACTCAACTGAGCAACCAATCAGAGCGCAGTGTCACTTTCCTGACCACTACAAGCTCATAATACTCAACAAAGTCTTATTCTAAAAGTCTGTGATTTATAACAGTCTGCAGTTTCGTGTAATCGATATCATAACCATTGTGCTTGAGAAATATGATCAAATTAACAAAATTTCACTGCGCTTATTTATTAAGGTTAAATTAATTAGTTCGGTGCATAAACACGGAACACAGAGAGCGTGTTATTAAATGCATGTTCTTTAAAAGCTTGTTCTGCCTTTTTTCTCCGTTACAGCACTTCTGAATAGGTCCTATTAATTATATTTGACACATCTTTGTTCTGAATTGCTTGTCTTGACACCAAAATAAAAAATAATAAATAAATAACACAGAACCACTGCAGGGTGGGAAATCAGCAGAAAGGGAAATCTGCAAATTAATCATGCTCAGGATTATTCGCTGTGAAAGCAGGAAGAGACGTGCTTCTGTTCACGACCGCAATAATTTACCTCCGAGCAAACACGCGAACAGAGCGCATTACAGAGGAGTCAGTTCATCAAACTGAAATGATTCTCCTGAAAGAAAGCAGAGAGAAAAAACACTACATTTCCTGCCACCTACCTGTGAAAAGATGCATTATGGACACGTTTCCTCCCATGATGCTTTGCGCCTTTCACTGGGGATAATGGCCGCCGGGTCTGGGACGCGCTCCATAAATCACGGCGACGTGTGTCGTGTTTATCCTTCGGAGGCTTGCAGAAATAGTATCTGTAGAGTCCAGCTGTTCTGCTACGGCTAATCGCGGCGCTAAAACTCGCCCGAATTATCGCTCGGCTTTTGTCTCGACTGGAGTTCGGCCAAACCTCGGCAGCGGAGTGTCACCGAGACGAGCGCTGTTTTTAGACTGTGGGTTTAGCAAAGTTAACACAACTTCCTTTCTGCTGTGAGAAGCACTTTTATTTCACCTTCCTACTTTCAGGTCAAAAACAGGAACACACAACATCATTAGATCACTGAGGAAAGGGCGAGCGAGCATCACTTTAAACACTCTCTCTCTCACTTATACTGACCTTCATAGGGTTTTAAAATATATTTGTGGTGTACACAGTCATACAGCCATCACGGCATAGGCATGTGTTTAAAACACACACACACACACACACACACATATACACACTATAGATTATATAAAATGCTTTCGGCTGCTCCCTGTTCGGGGTCGCCACAGCGGACCAACTGGTCCGCACAACAACTTGGCAAATGTTTTACGCCGGATGCCCTTCCTGCCACAACCCTCCCATTTTTCCGGGCTTGGGACCGGCACTGCATTCAGTGGCTGGGGTTGAGGCATTGGCTGGGAATCGAACCCGGGCCTTCCGCATGATAGGCGAGCAACCTACCACTGAGCCACCAATGCCTCATAGATTATATAAAATAAAATGGATAAAAGTTAAATCTAGATCATAAGGGTTCTTTGCTCTGTTGCACAGGGAGACTCTACACCACGGTTCGACTCTAGAGAACAACTTTAGAACCTTCACTGGTTCCCCTACAGGTAAAGCTGAAGGGTTCTATATTAAAGCACAGAACCGATGGAAAGAATCTCCAAGGCTCCAAAGCCTGAGTAAAAAACATCAGGTTCTCCAAATGATTTTTTTCTTAAATAAGATTCTTTTCTTCTCTTTTCTACGATGGGATTTTCACTGATTGAGTGGACGAGTCTTACACTGAGCCTTCATTCATCCTCCTGAGCTGCTGGAACAGCGAGGTCAGCTCCTGTGTTTGTGCTTTACGACAAAAACCTCTGGGTTTCAGATGAAAAGAGGAACATCAGACGAGCCTGTCGTATTAAATGGCCCAATCTTTAGGTGAGGAAAAGTGTATAAACAGAAAAGTCTTGAAGTTACTGAAAGTCTTAATATGAAGAATTCATATTTCGTTGCATTCCTCCCGATCCTCCCCAGTGCATGAAGCCTGACACCACATCCTTTTCATCTGTTAAAGCTACATGTAATGTTGATGTGAGTCAGTTCTTGCTATCCCTCGTTCCTCAGCAGCCTCTCTTTATTCTCTCTCAACAAATATTACATAAATGTCTCCATAAAGAGTATCAATGATTTATTTTTTTTTGAAGATTTTGTTTATTATCAGTGGAGTGTGTGATGTACACGTCTCTGTGAATGAGCTGTTGCTATGGAAACGATAAGGTACCAGCGCATTAATATAAAACTGCGCTACGGTCAGAGCTGCTGTTAGAGGGAATTAATCAACACCGACAAATAATAAGGTCCAACATGTGGAGGATGGTTTTAAATCTCAGACATGAGACATTTACACAAACAACAAAATAAAATCAATATTTTTGTTGGACTTTTGAACCCTGTGCTAACAGAGACGTTTTATTCTTTAAAGTGTTTCCTCAAAGCGCCTTGGGATATTGAAGAATTATCGCCCCATCATTCTTCTCTCTCTCTCTCGCCATCCCTCGGCGTCCATGTTGGACAGATTTGTGCTCTTTGACTCCATTATTATCTCGGCTGAACGATGCTACAGGGGAAAACTTCCTCACTTAACGCCTCAGCGCAATAACATGCTCTTTGTAATTGCTGTTTGCTTCCTGCTGCTGCGCGAGATTTCTCAGCAGGAACGATTCAGCTCTCCTCCATCAGCTGCTTTTTTCTCCTCACATGCAGAGAGATGTCTTTTTAACCACATTTAGACCTGTTTCTGGAGAAAGCTGCTCTTTTTCTTATATTTTAAACATTTTGGCCTCAAAAATATATATTAGCTTAGAAACAGTGTGTGTGTGTGTGTGTGTGTGTGTGTTTCCCTGTTCTCTATATACATAAATATATATCTTTTTATACAGTAGAAAAACAACATTTCATAGAAATAATCTCTGATCCCTAATATATCCGACTTATCAACATGTAATAACACATTTATTAACATCACTCTAACGAATACATTAATTACAGTGTTGTTTGAAAGTATTATTTTAATGCACTGTTATTTTAAATCAGATATATAATAATGTTTATTAATGTTACCATTTTTCATATATTCGGACTTTCTGTCTGCTTTTTATTTGTACATTTGGTTTATTTATTTTTTATTAATGGAACATTTTTTATTTCGTGAGAAACACCAGCATCTTTCTAACACTGCTATCCATCATACAGTCGATACAGAAAAATGACATGAAACTAATAAATTGCTTATAAATAATAAATACATATGTATAACATTTACACATGAGAAATACAAAAGGAAAAAAAATCAGCTAGTTTATTTTTTTTTTTAAATATTGTCTGAAAGTGTTGTATAACATAAACAAGAAATAATGTATAACAAAAACTACCATTTTATACACGCACATAAATTATCCACATTTCACATTTACCTTAAAGCACAGCATATTGTGTACAGTGTGTAGCTAAAACATATGTTTATATAAACACTATTATTTTACAATATAATGTTATTAATATTAATGTGCTCAAGGGGTTTAATATTTGCTGTAAATAAGGATCAGTTCTCAGTGCTGTAATTAACTCATTAAGATAAATTAGCAATATTTAAAAACTTTATATTCCATGGTTTATATTTCTGCCATCAGCTGTGTGCAGGTCTACAATGGAAGTACAGTCATTTTACTAAATGCATATATTTGCATAAATCTGTGTATTTATAGGTGTTTACATTACGTTCGACCTTAAACAGAATCATTAGGAAGATTTTCTACAAACTTTTTCATTATTTCTTAAGAAACTAGTGCCGAAGACGGAGAGGAGCTCAGAAGTGATGTAGTATTTTTCCGTGAGGTTTTATCTTCACAGTAACACACACGTGACGATTTGAACATGTTTCTGTGTTAAAGCCAAAAGGACAAAATGAGTTTTAGACACCAATTTATTCTGAAGATTCACCAGGAGAAAAGATGAGAGAGCAACGAGTTCGAGTGAAGAAAGAGAAATTTATTCTCCTGTATTTCCACCCACAGTTCATCTCTGCTCACACACACACACACACACACACACACACACACACACACAAAAGGAGAAGAAACACAACAAAAGCGTCAAAGTCCTGGGGTCTGCAGTTCCCATGAGCCCCGGCTTTCCCATGATCCTTGGCGTTCTCTATCAATCCGCCTCTGCATGACAAACGGGGTCACTTCAAATAGTGCTCACTCTCTTCCTGTCGATTACCCAGCATTCCCTCTGTCCGCCTACCAGAACTGTTCAATAACACGACTCTTCCTGTTTGAGCTTTAGAGAGATGAAGCTGCTTTAAATGGCTCTCGCGTCGGCCGCGTCGATAAAAACAGAGGCTTCGCTTTATTCAGCCAGAGAATAAAAAAAACACTGAAGGTCTCTGTGGCAGCGAGGACTGGCCACGCCCGCTCCAATGAAATAAATCAACACATCAAATGCAATCAGAGCACGTTTACTCCAAGCTGCAGAAGAATGAATCATGTACTCGCGTAGCCTTTAATAAAAATAATAATAAATACATTAGAGGAACAGAAGGAGTGTGCTCCGCTCCAATAAGTAGGCGTTCCCTACATGTTTAGGCCGCACGATAAGGACCAGAGCTGCCTCTCTCACACACTTATATTAACTACATTCCTCATGTGTCATTTAAGGAGTTATTTATTAGTGTAATTGGATCACTTGAGGGGTCATTTATTAATGTGAGCAAATCACTTGAGGAATCGTTTATTAATGTAATTGAATCAAGTTGTCCATTTGAAACATAAATAAATCACTTGACTCGTTTACAAATATAATTAAATCAATGAGAGAATCATTTAATAATTTAATCTGAGCATTTGTAGGAATCATTTATAATTATAAAAAAAAATTGCTTGATGAATCACTGACCAGTGAATAACTTGAGAGGTCATTTATTAAAATTAGTGATTCGCTCAAGAATTGTTTATTAATGTAACTCATTCACTCAAGGAATATTTTATATGGTAATTAAATCATACAGAGTCGTTTTATAATGCAAATGAATCACTCAAGGTGTTACTCAATAATATAAGTGAGTCACTTAATGAGTCAAAGTTATAGTTAAATATCACTGTAACTGAATCAGTTAAGAAGTCATTTAATAACATAAATGAATCACTTGAGGAGTCATTTATGGTATCAGAAATTATGCTTCCATCATATAACACACGTCTGTTCATTTTATGCCATAACTCTAGTGTGATCTGGTCTAACGATGTGGTGTTCAGCAGCAGAGACGTCATACTTTTTATACTCTGATTTATTAAAAATTAAATTAAAATAATTAATGACCTTCTCCAAAAACAGCAGATTTGCACATACGACACCGGAATTTGACCAATCAGGCACCTTGACATCATGGCTGGAGCACTGAAGACGGATTTAAGCCGAGCCTTTACAGAGATGATCACAAAACCAATAGAAGAGAATAAATCATGCAGAGAAAAGCGGTTTCTGAGCAAAGCCCAGCGCCGGGCCGTGACTCTCCAGAGTGAATCACCAACATCACACGAGTGAGAGGAGGTGTGTGTATCGCAGGAGATTTCAGCAGGAACACACTCGCCCTTGGCTGCAAGAACACTGAAGCTGAAGAGGATTTCCTCTGAGATTTACACTCCGTTTATTCCCCCTCTGTTCCGCCTTTAATAACTCACAAGCACAGGACTCTAATGTGGCTCTACGGTCATCTCACACACACACACACACACACACACACAAGCTGAAATGTAGTATAATTATGATTTGTGTATTTTACACTGAAATGGTGTGTATTAAAGATGTGATGAACTCATGAGTGTGTGTTATATCTGTCCATTATCTATTATATCAGTCCGGAGCCCAAACGGATCAATCGATCGAGACGTGTTCATGTGTGACAAGGATAATGCAGCTTAATTGAATCATTTGAGGAGTCATTTATTAATATAATGAATTGTTTGATGTGTCATTTACAGATGTAAATAAATGACTTGAGGAGTTAATTGTTAAACTAAGTGAATGAGTCAGTTATTAATGTGTGTGAATCACTTACGCTTGTGAGTAAACAGTGAGATTTATGTGGTTCTTGTGGAAGGAATGGCAAGTCGTGATGATGGACAGTGATTCCATCGTCACACTGATGCTAGTCAGTGTTAGTGAAAACCACAGCCATTGTTTTTACCTTGAAAATATAATGTAAGCGTACATCACCTCAAAATAATGTTTCCCCGTCCTCCTGAATTCTCCACCCTGATGTGAAAATCATCCTGAAGTCTACAGCAATGTCAACCAAGTGGCACTTAGACGAGGGCGCTTTAAAAACAGCATTGGAAGACGTCCCAGAGCGAGGGCTTGTTAAAGACAGCAAGATGACAGCATTCACACTCACCTGTCATACACGGTTAAATAATTTACTGAATATTATGAGCAAGACTTTGAGGAAGACAGGAAGAAGTGAGAACGACACTTACATCTCTGTGTGTGTGTGTGTGTGTGTGTGTGTGTGTGTGCATCTGTAATGAATAAAATATAACCATTTCACAGAACAGTGAAGAAGGTGGATGTGTTTTATGGCTGGTTGGAAATGATGCACGTTAGCGCTGAGGTTACGCTACAGAGACAGGAATGGAAATGTTTACGCACATTTCACTGATAGAATGTTTAACAAAAATGAAATGTCCAAAATGTCCACTTCAACTTCAGTGGAGTCAATGAGCTGAGAAGTGATGTGATGCTAACATTGCTAACAAGTAATGTATGTGAATCACACAAGGAGCCATTTTTTTTTTTATTAATGTAAATAAATCACTCAAGGAGTCATTTATTAATGGAACTAAGTCAATTGAGTTATTCACAATTGTAAGCGAGTCACTTGAGGGATCATGTCTTAATGTAAGTGATTCATTCAAGGAATCATTTATTAACTCATATAAATGATTCACTGGATCATTTACACTTGTAAGTAAATCACTTGAGGAATCATTTAATAAAGTCTATGAATCACTCATGGAGTCATTTATCAATGTAAGTGAATCACTTGTGGTTATAAGCATACATTATCTATCATATACATTTGCCTCGTAGCTTCAGAAGTAAACTTCACACAGCGGCTGATGGACTGCACAAGGATGCAACTGACTGATTTATTATTTATTAAACATTTAGATCTTCTGTCCCTTTAAACAATAATAACGCTATTAAAGATTATTCCAAACGAACAGGAGCCTGAGTGCACGAGTCTATTTTTTTTAAATTCGTCATTTATTAAAAATTAGGAGAGATATTAGTGAAGAGTGAAAGTGAAGTTAATGTGAGATGGCAGAAATTCAGGATTTATATTTTGCTCACATTCCCGAGGCGCTTCAGAGGGAATTGAAAACGCGGCTCTTTGTGTGATTGTGAATCAGGAGGCGTCCTCGCAAAGCATGATGGGATTTTAAATGCGATCATGCAGTCAGTGATCAGAAGAGCTCAGGTTCGGCAGTCCTATGTGTATGTGTGTGTGTGTGTGTGTGTGTGTGTGTGTGTGTGTGCGTTTTATTTGTCTTCAGAAGGCTTTTATAATTAGATAATGAGTTTATTTGTGCATTCAGGTGTGTTAAAGCTCTCGGCCTTGCCGCTGCATCTCATCACGTGAACACGAAGAAGAAAAAGAACTAATATGATTCATGAAAATGTTTCTCCAACGAGACTCCATCATTCTTCACTAATAAAAGTCCAATAAAATGTTCCTCAGGTTTAAAGAATCAATTCTTGAAGGAAAATGAATTAGTGGTGGTAACTAATGGAACAATCTCCTGATCAGATTTAACATTATGTTCCATTCTTGCTGATGGAGAATGATGGTCATGTGATAGAGTGAAATAAAAAGTTTTGTTGCAGTGTGTGTGTGTGTGTGTATGTGTTTGTGTGTGTGTTGTGTGTGTGTGTGTGTGTGTGTGTGTGTGTGTGTGTGTGTGTGTGTGTGGAGGGTGGGGTGTGCCTTTAATTTGGTGTAGTGCCTTCTTCCACCTTTCCAATGCAATCTGAGATGAAAAATAAAGGGTTTTTTATGTGTGTGTGTGTGTGTGTGTGTGTGTGTGTGTGTGTGTGTATGTGAGACAGTGTGTGTGTGTGTAAGACAGAGTGTGTGTTGCCAATCACCAACATTGCACTGTTCACAATCCGGAAAAGATGTGCACATGCTCGGCTAACGATAACGACTTTAGTGGAGGAGTTACGCCGCTCCATTGACTTCGTAAACATCTGACTCACCGACACAGTGCAGAAACTAATCAGGAACATTGCCCACTGGGACACACACACACACACACACACACACACACACACACACACACACACACACTCTCTTCTTAGCTGGAGATTTTCACAAGGTTGCTGCGTTTAGCTTCATGGACAGCTAACTCTGTTTATTTTGAATGGCAGGTGACCGTGATGCTTAATTAGCGCTATTATGAAAACCTGTTTACAAATGAGCTGATCCTGATCCCTCTAACAGCACGCTAACACT
>JAUCMX010000009.1:451767-471767 GCA_033459395.1 Hemibagrus guttatus | reverse complement strand
TTTTTAATGCACTCGCTTTGATACCTTATTGTTTCCATAGCAACAGCTGCTTCACAGGGGCGTGTCTGGTGTATGCTGCACTGATAATAAACTGATTTAGAAATCATGGTGAAATGAGGTGTTTGTGTGCCGTGTGTGGAAGGAGTCTCCAGTGTCAGAGTTGTGTAACTTACAGAGACAGGATAAAAGCGAACAGTTTAAAGCTGCTGTGAGGGACGACAGTGCTGTTCTGTAATAAATGGTCAGTTGCTGTGGTGTGAAAGGAATAACACACTCAGGGTCGAGCTGTTAGAGAAAAATAATCAGTTCAGGGTGATATCAGTTACTCCACTCCATCAGACTCGCAGTGTTAATTATTCCTAATGGAATATTCTCCTCTTCCACACTCTCTCTCCCTCTCTCAGGATAATTAGTGAATTTCACTCCTGCTCTGTCTGTAATCATCACCGCAGCCGTGTCTCCGGCTCTCAGCCGTCGCTCCGATCGATGATGTAATACACAATCAGGTGTAATGTGCGTTTGTGGAGAGTGGGCTGGACAATGCTGGAAAAAAATCAGAATGTGGCTTTTACTCAAATCAATGGCATTGTTCTGGTCAGAACCAGGACGGACGAGTCCATTTCCCAAGTGAGGATCACATCAGCCTGATTATTCCACACAAGTGCTCTCAACATCCCTCTATTCCTTCCTCTCACCCCTCCTTCCCCTCATCCCTCCTTCCCCTCATCCCTCCTTCCCCTCATCCCTCATCCTTCCTACCTCTCCTGCTAATATTATATGATTGAGCTCTCGGGCTCTTGGCCTGAAACAGGAAGATTTTAAAACCTTCAATTAGGTTTAGTTTCAAGCTTATATTAAATAATGACAGACACACACACACACACACACACACACACACACACACACACACACACACACATATATAATCATGTGACCACCAAGTGTGTTATATCCTAAACCTAGTGTCATGTCAATTAGACTAAAGTTTATTAAAAATAAAAGAAAAGTTTGATTATTTATATATATATATATATATATACACTGAGTATGTTAAAGGACATTTTTAAGTAGGGGTGCCAATACTTCTGATCTGACTATACACTGACTGAACCTGTGCATGACAGTATAATGTTTTTACTCCATACACTCTCACACTTTACATTCATAACTATTGACAACGATCCAACCAGTATGAAAAGTTAAAACAGACAGATTGGGGGTGGAGCTGGGGGCAGGGATATAGGTGTGATTAGGGGTGTGGTTAGTGGTTCGGCAAACACAAAATATATTCAGGTGATCTGCAGTTTCTCTCTGCATAATAAATAACCGGGGAGAGCGCGGTTCTACATTTAATCTACAAACCCATCATGATGTTAAGCGTTTCCATAGAAACAACTAATTTCCACATCACAGATGAATAGAGACATCATCTCATAATCACCGTAATTCTGACGTGATGAGACGGCACTGATAGAGGATAAAAGACAGATAAAATACTGAGAAACAGATAAAAAAGAAACATGATGATGTACTGGACATTGTTCTATAATGTACTGAAAGATGTTGAGAAGCGGTGCAGCAGGGGGCGCTGTGGAGAACGCTCCAGTACACATCCCTCAGATTGTCTCACAATTATTTACGCTTTTAATAAACACACTATATGAATAATTAAAGAAGACAAATGCTTTATATTTATATATACAGTATATGGATGAAGTTTTGTCTCAGTGGCGTAAAAAACCCTCAGACAAGTTTCATTTGAGATCCGGAGGAAAATATTTCTCATCCGAGCGCAGACGAACGTTCGGCTTTTCACAACCTCAAACACACACGACTGCGGAGACAAACATACAAAAATATTCATCAGCTGCTTTTTATTTCAGTCTGTAAACAAGTTCAGGTGAAGCAGAAGGAAATAAAAACCCCTCCTGCATTATTAAAACAAAATAAACCTGTGGAAGTGAAACACAGTGCGGGCGGAGTTTAAATAACACCAACACCTCCACCTACAGAAATATAAACACACACACACACACACACACACACACACAGCCGTGAGATTCTTTAACATCAGCGGACATCAGGCTCTAATGATAGCAGTGTTAGCATCGCTAGGCGTTACCATAGCAACGGGATAGTTATTAGGAGAGTTATTTAGCTATTAGTGTTTTACTTTAAACACAATGGATTATGAAATAAAAGACCACATACACACACACACACACACACACACACACACACACACACACACACGACTCAGTTATGATAAAGATTAAAATTCTTAGAAAAGTCACAAGTGAAAATGTTCATCTTATATATAAAATGTAAACATTTTGTTGTAGACATTGGTACAGAGTTAGAAACATGAACGACACAATAAACACACAAACACTAACACACAAACACACAAACACACAGCACTGAAACAATTACACACTCCTGCAGTTACAGTCAACAAAGAGCATTATATATATATATATATATATAAACAATATACATATTAAATAACCTTTAAATAAATAGAGTAAATTTAAAGGTTAGATTCAACATGAAATAAAGTGGATTAAAACAGAGACGTTTCTTTAAATGAAATTTCTTTCAATTTCATTAAAAATTATTTTTTATTCCATTTGTACCAAAGGTGGCAAAACTATTTATTAGTCTGCATCTAAATTCAGACCTGAAAATTAAAATGAAATGTTTTCTGAAGTAAAGTGGATTATGATGAAGAGCACATTACATGTAACATACTATTACACTGTTATTACTATTTATTAATATGTTATTACATGTTTATTAAGCAGTCATGACAACTCCACAATCATCATTTCTTCCATAATCCAGATATTTTTACAGATTTGATTTTATAAATAAATAAAACCATGTCAGCTGTCACTGTGTCTCAGTGCACACGCACACACACACACACACACACACACACACACACACACTGGTTTATATCATTAACATAACTTTACTCCTGCATTTTTTTGTGCTGAGATCAGAAGAGGATATTGCGGGTGGTGACACTCAGTACATCAGCAAAACGTCAGCATGCAGATTTAAAAGCAGCCCAACAGGAAACTTTATAAACACACACACACACACACACACACACACACACACACACACACACGTGTGAAGGTTGCGTGTAATGCTGCTGAGACGTGTTTTCCGCCACACAGTGCGACTCGTTCCAGCACACGGCCTCAGGAAATGAACAGAGCTGCCAGTTTTGTGGACGCAGGAAAAGCACCTGAGCGTGTAATTGGTAGAAGACAGATTTAAAATATACGTGTGACGTGCAAATAAACACAGAGCATGGGGTGATGAGGGGGCGGAGTCTGAGGAAAATATTAAATACTGCAGGATCACCACTCCCCCCCCCTTCTCTTTCTCTCTTTCTCTCTCTCACCCCCCCCACCTTCTCCCCCTTCTCTTTCTCTCTTTCTGTCTCTGTCACTCTCTCTCTCTCTTTCTCTCTCTCTCTCACACACACACACACATCCCCCCTTCTCCCCCTCTCCCCCTCTCCCCCCCTTCTCTTTCTCTCTTTCTGTCTCTGTCACTCTCTCTCTCTCTTTCTCTCTCTCTCTCTCACACACACACACACATCCCCCCTTCTCCCCCTCTCCCCCTCTCCCCCCCTTCTCTTTCTCTCTTTCTGTCTCTGTCACTCTCTCTCTCTCTTTCTCTCTCTCTCTCTCACACACACACACACATCCCCCCTTCTCCCCCTCTCCCCCTCTCTCTTTTTCTCTTTCTGTCTCTCTCTCTCTCTCTCTCTCTCTCTTTCTCGACGTGATTTATCTGCATTCTCTAACTCTTTTAAACCACATCTCAAACATCTTTAAAACTGTTTCTTTCGCTGATTTTTGTTTTTGTCAACTCGTTTTTTTAACCTTTGCATTCTCAGTAATATAGCATCTATGAAGAAGGCTTTAAGCTCCGCCCACTCCACACTCACATCAGGTCACATTTCTCTGAAAGATGCACGTATAAAGTTTACATCCGTCCCTGTGTCACTGTGATTATTACACGTCACTGCACATCGGGAACGAGAGTGAAACACTACGCCGTGTATTAAACAAGCGAGGCTTTCAGCTTGGAGATGAATCCATGATCTCAACCAGAAGTTTATTTCAGAGGAATTTTTCAGATTATAGATTATTGTTGGAATCTGGATTAATGATGTAATGGGAATATAAAAGAAGCTGGAGCGGTGCTGCAGCAGTGCCTGGTATTTTGTTGGTTAAAAAATAAGGAAGAATGTTTCTCTTGAGATCTACATCTGGTCCCGAGGCGTGTGTGTGTGTGTGTGTGTGTGTGTGTGTGTTATAACAGTCTCAGTGTGTTGATATGAACAGACCCTCAGCATCATCGCTCCTCACACAGCTCTAGGTTTCCTGCGTGACTTTGCCAGCTCCGCAGCTCTCTCTCTCTGTTTTCTTCTTCTCCTCCACCGTTCTTTTCCTCAGCCGTGTTAATGCCAGAATCACAAAATTAGAGGTTCCCGACCCGACGGGCTCGAACGACCCGCCTCTTTTCCTAAAAGCTGGCGCAGAGAGTTAAGCATCGCTAATCACAAGGCTCGGTCCTTATTATGAGTCGCAGCAATTACGGGTCAGATGAGTGGCTGTGATTCAGAAATATATTAAAAAATGCAGAAATGGAACGTTTAATGTTTTAAGTGGCACGTCCTTTAGAGTGCTAAATGGAAGGGCTTTTCCTCCTGAGTGGATAAATGCATCTCGGGCCAAAAGGTAACGGTTAAAACACAAAAAAGCATCTCGTATTCAGTGTGAGGGAGGAAGGAGGAATATTCTTTTATATTGTTCATTTAACAAGAAGATTTTCTGTGCAGCTGAGCTTCTACAAGCTGCAGTGGAGTAAAATCACATCACCTCATCGTCATTCCGGGGATTTTACTGTAATGCACTGATCTTTACATGAGGTGATAAAACATCTCACATTTACACCTACACTTTAATCCACTGCACACTCATCTACTCCACACGGAAGGCCATGTATACTTAAAAAATCTAGTAAAATAAAAGGCTAATGTCTGCGTCAGAAGTCGGTCCGTCACTTATACACCAGCGCAGGAACACAGCTCGCTGTAATGATCCGCTTCCACACGCTGTACACGCAGTCACACACAGCTCCAGCAGACTGTACACATGGATCAGATATTTATACTGAGATCTGACACTTGTGTGTGTGTGTGTGTGTGTGTGCTTAACTCTGTACACTGAGCTGTATGACGTTATTTAGTCTGATTCATGATGTCCTGTGTGAATTATGAATCAGAGTGAGTGTTTATTGTGTCGTTCCTCTGCCTGGTGGTTTGTGGTTGTTGATGTTTGTTCTGTTCTACACTACACCTTCATACACACGTTGTGTTACGAGGCTTCAGAATTTCAGAGCTGAGATCTTTGATGCTCTCTTCACATGACAGAAGCACTGCAGCTCTTTTTCCACACACACACACACACACACACACACACACACACACACACACACACTTACTCAGAGTGGTGAGAAATGCAGTTGTCATGGGAACCAGAGAGCTCTCGGTGAGACGTGACGACAGTGAAACAGACGAACAGATCGAGTGGAGAGGCTGCTTCACACTGCTGCTCTCTTTTCCTCCTTCGGATTCGGCGTCTCACGTTTTGGTGACAACTGTGACTCCGTCGCTGGCGTGAAAACCTGACGCTGACATTCGAGTGGAATTATGGGATACGGACATACTGTATATGACAACATCATCCCACAGTGGAGCTCACAGACGGGAATTTGTAACAGTGCACGTTCACGGGGTCGAGGTTAGGGTTCGATGTGGGCGGGGTCAAAAAACACTGACAATAAAATAAATAAATAAAAGATGGTAGTAAAATATTCAGGATACATTTATAGAGGAAGCTGCAGGATGATTTAATCCTGAATTAACGTTATATAAAAACTAAACTAAACACAGCGTGTTAAAATCACTGCGCTGCGTTATGAAAACTCCATTTAATGAATTTCTACCTGAATCTGATTCCATACATCACTCAGGACCGGACTATACACCGTTATACACCTCTACAACCTGTACGTTCTACATTAGTTCCTCTGTTAGAGTGTTTCATCATCAGACAGACCTGCTACTAGAACCCAAGATCCCGGAGGTTGTTCCTCGGTGGAACCCTTAGAGGTTCTTTGTAAGCTCTGCAGTAGAAGTGTTTTCCTTTTGGAGATGAGTCCAAGGAGTTTTATAAGTTTTTTGCAAGCCAAGAACTTTCAACATTTTGAATGAGCCTTCAGAGTGGAGGAGTCAGGAGGTGGAGCGCCGCTCAAATGGATTTCCTTTACACAATTTAGAACCTTTAGAACTGAAGTTTCAGAGGTTAGGCTGGAGCGAATACAGGAAGTGGAATACATGGAGTTTTTTTCTGCAGTCTTAAAATTAATACGTTTAAATGCTCTAGAGCCGAACAGAACCCTCAACAGAGTGGAACTTCCTCATGACCCTTAAACAGGCATTAAACAGGAGCATGTGGTGTGTGTTGTACAAAAGTTTTATTCTGTACAGAGAGAGAGAGAGAGAGAGAGAGAGAGAGAGCGAGAGAGAGAGAGAGAGAGACGCTGATAAACGAGTGTTGCAGTAATTCGGCTCCGTGGAGAAGAAGCCGGAGTTGTAAATGTAATTGTGAGTGTTTGGAGCCTCTGTGCTCTGCTCAGGTAAATATTTTAGCCAAGTGTTTGAGGAGCAGCTCTGCTTTATGCGAGCACAGTAATGTGAGCACTCTGCTGCTGATGATGTAATAACAATAAATTACATTTATATTTAGCGACATTCCAAATCTCGTGCACGCTCCAACAACTGCAGGCTGCTAACTTTAGCCGATAATTCAATTACAGGACTTTTGCATCGTTGATTATCAGCTGGAGGAAATCAGTCGTCCGTGTTAATGAAGGCTTGACCTCCGTCACGAGGAAAGTCACTTCTGCAAAACACACAAACAAATCATTCCCACACTCACTGCAACACAATACACACACACACACACACACCGATACACACCGCAATGCTGCTGAGTTTTAGACTTACAATACGAACTATAATACTAACTAATATAAAATAATAACAAATATATAATAACTAATAAAATAACGAGATGATAATCTGGAGTCCAGACACAACGTCAGCTCTTCATCACTTCCCAGGATAATAAGCAGCTCTTGACTTGCTATTAACGGCTCCTGATCCACTCCAGAGATTTTAGATAATAGAGTTTAGGAAGATGTATTATAAAGTTTAGTGTTCGGTTTCAGCGCTGCTTATTAACCACAAGATTAAAAAAACAAAACATGAAAGCTATTTCCTGTTAATTTTGCAGTGTGCTTGTTGTTCTATTGCAGGATTGTGTTTAATGGTGAAGTAAATGGTCATTTTTTTGGATGTAAATGTTTCTCTTCACCGTGTAAACGACAGCAGAGCTGACACCGAGACGCCTCAGGCTTTCACTCCTCTGTGTTAGCTTTATTCAGTACAACCTCCAACCTTCATGTGTGTCTGAAACTGGGTTTGACTTTAAAAAGTGTACACCACACAATTTAAAGAAGCCAAGTGTGTGTGCGTGTGCGTGTGTGTGTGTGTGTGTGTGTGTGTGTGTGAATGACCTGAATAAGAGTGAGCAGATTAATGAGTGGAGGTGAAATCAGCACAGCACGGAGGATTACAGGTGGATCTGCAGTTACACAACATTAAAGAGCCGAGTCAGGAGTTTTATAATAAACCTGTGTTTGTGTCTCATTACTCTGCTTCGCTGCATCTGCTCTGCTCAAACATCTCATATCTACACCGAGTACACAGGAAACACAAATACAACAAGAGAGAGAATCTGTAACATCATTCCATCTCATCCTCACTCTGATGACGCAGCAAATCTGCAGGATTTCAGCATCTGATGTTTACAATAAACACCAAGCAGCTGAAGCTCAAATCCCGACACCGACACGACCCTGAGCGGTCATCTGTTCTGATTAAACACACCTCGGTTTGGACACGAGACTGAAACAACACACAGCCTGAGAAATGCTTTGAGAACGCTGACACAGGACACTCCTCCCACAGAAAACTTCACATCACGTTTTTTATTCTGTGTGTTATCACTCGAGCATCTACTGTACATGTCCCGGTGAATGAGCCGTTACCATGGAAACCGTAACGTTGTTATTAAGGCGAGTGCGTTAAAGGTGCAGCAAATACAGATTAGTCCAAATTTGGTAAGAGTAGCTCTCTAACAACTTATAACTCTATAAACTCCATAAACACACCAAATTCACCTCAGAGTGATTTATGAGGATGAAACCGAATGCAGACGCTGTACTTGTTACTCTGTAATGAAAAAAAAAGGATTTGTGATGTAAAGCTGGTGATTCTCGTCGTCTTCAGCTGTAATAAATCTCTCCATCTCCAGCTCAGAAACACTCTCACTGTTTATTCGGCTTTTACTGCCTTCATGTTGTTAAGGTTTTTTTTTTTTAGCTCAGGCTGCGATGTGTGTTCGCTGAGTTCAGACTGAGATTGGTGGAGTGAGTGGACAGTGGGGGCGTGTCTATAAAATGACTGACAAGAAGCCTACAATACATACAAACACTCCAGACCATGATGCAGTTTTCTCTGCCATAACATTATGACCACCTGCCTAATATTGTTTCGGTCCCCCTTTTGCTGATAAAACAGTCCTGACCCATCGAGGCATGGACTCCACTAGATCCCTGAAGGTGTGCTGTGGGATCTGGCACCAAGATGTTAGCAGCAGGTCCTTTAAGTCCTGTAAGTTATGAGGTGAGGCCTCCATGGATCAGACTTGTTTGTCCAGCACATCCCACAGATGCTGGATTGGATTGAGATCTGGGGAATTTGGAGGCGGAGTCAACACCTCAAACTGGTTGTTGTGGTCATCAAACCATTCCTGATGCATTATCCTGCTGAAAGAGGCCACAGCCATCAGGGAATAGTGTTTCCATGAAAGGGTGTACATGGCCTCCACCGGCTCGCCTACTTCCCATAGTGCATCCTGGTGCCATGTGTTCCCCAGGTAAGAGACGCACACGCACCACAACAAATCACACGTGACGTGTCCTGAGCCTGCAGCAGTATATTAATTCTACGCTTTATTTCATTCTGATGAATTCTACAGAGCTGAAGAGGAACTGAGACGAGTCGGACTGCGCCTGAATACAGTGTGTGTTAATGAAATAAACCCATCACTTATTTTAATGTAATGATGCATTAATACAGTCTCTAAACAATACTGATGTTTATTCAGCTACAGCCAGGCTTAATAAACTAAAAACAGCTCAGAGAACGCAAATGCTCACTAATGACAAATTTCATCTTACAATAATAAACTATAATAATAATAATAATAATAATAATAATAATAATAATAATAATAATAATACACTATTAAAGTCAGCTCAAACTGTTACACATGCTAATGAGAAGCTAATGAATAATTCACACGAATGTCAGAGGAAATAAATGAGACAGAAAGAAGAGTGAAAATGGTTTATAGCATTTCAGTGGAACAAAGACAAATAAATAAATAAAGGATTAAAAATGAAGTAAATGAAGGACTTTCTGTCACAACAAAACACACGAAGTGAAAGAGAAGGCTGCTGTACTTATTACTGTACACACACACACACACACACACACACACACACACAGTATACAGTAACAGTAATTTTATCGCCTGTGCACTGAGACGTGTCTTAGTTAAAGAAATAATGCACAGAAAGAAGAAAGTTTCTGCAGAATAATGAAGTGAAACATGAAAAAGAGTATTATTTGTGGTGCACACAGACGTGTCGTAATAATAAACCAAACAAAGCAGAGAAGAGAAGCTGAGCAAGTCTGAAAGTTACTTAGTGACTCTGAAATAAAATAATGAAGTAAGTTTTTAGGCAAATCTAACGGAAAAGTTGTGTGTGGAGTCAAAGCAGAACACGGTGCGAGACTAAATGACACTGTTACACAGAGAGCCGCGGCTCGTTACACAGCGCTTCCCCGTGTCCTGCAGGAAGAACAGAGTCAGAGGAACATCTCCTGACAAATCACTCGGCTCGCTGCATGGGGGAAAATAAATAAATAAAAAAACGATAATTGGGCTGCAGCCGTGGGAAGAGCGAGCGCAGAAACGGAGACTCTGCTGCCAAGACACTCATCTTCGGCCAAAAACGTTTCAAGTATCGGCAGGATGTTGGAGAAACGACGAGGCCAGCCCGCGTTTAAACCCAGACGAGAGCAGAAATGTCTCAAATTAATGAGCATGCAGGCGTGAGGGAAATGAAATTAGAGGTGTTTGAGCGTGTTTCATGAGGAATAAAGCCGAGAAGCTGCGTGCGGCCGGGGTGATGATGTCACTGTGGTGTGGTGATGCGTCTTCTCCTGTGTGTTTACACTCAGGGGTTAAATCATAACCATCTCATTCACTACCAAGAACATTCAGCTCTTCTTCAGAGCTGGGAGATGTTTCTTCTTCAGTCAGACAGAAGTTCACAGGATCAGAGAAGTTAAACGCTGCTCTTTAAGGTCTTTACTCTAGCATGTAACCTAACAGAACAGAACACAACACAACACTAGTTTTAATATAAAACCATAAAATGGACCGATGCCCGGTTCTACTGCGTTTCATGATGAGGAACACGGCGGAATGCTGCAGTGGTGCAGCCTGAGGATTTCCACCTCACAGCCCCAACTTCCATCCTGAGCTCGGCTTTTGTGCCTGTGTGCAGTTTTATGTGTGGGTTTCTTCTGGGTTCTCCAGTGTCCTCTGGGTTCTCTGGGTTTCCTCTGGGTTCTCCAGTTCCATCTGGGTTCTCTAGTTTCCTCTGGGTTCTCTAGTTTCCTCTGGGTTCTCCAGTTTCCTTTGCGTTCTCCAGTGTCCTCTGGGTTCTCTGGGTTTCCTCTGGGTTCTTCAGTGTCCTCTGGGTTCTCTGGGTGTCCACTAGGTTCTCCAGTGTCCTCTGGGTTCTCCAGTGTCCTCTGGGTTCTCTGTATCCTCTCAGAAACATGCAAGTATGTGGATGGGAAATGTATCCACTTCACTATGATTAAATAAATGATTATGTGGTGCTGAAAGGACAGTGGCAGTGTTTTGGAAAGCTGAGGAGCACATGGCTGTTGGGCAGAGCCACCAAAACACGCCAAAATCTCACGGGCCAATCAGCATGGAGGAAAAAACTCTTCACCATCTCCCAGGCAGAGAGAGCAGCTCAGTGAGTGAGGAGCTTCTGAGAAGGTAGAGCGTGGTACGGCTCATTTACTAACATCACCCTCTGCTTTTCATTCACAGACCTGCCAGCTGACTCGAACAAGGACGACGCACCATGAACACACCTCCACCTGCCAGCCTCCTGGGTCCTGCCTCGCCTCACTGCCTCACTCAGAGTGACCTACAACCAGCTGAAGGCTCATTTCATTTCTTTTCTCTAGCTATTTGCACTGCCTGTTTATTTGCCGCTCTGTTTAGTGAGAATCACTCTCTGAGACTTTAAATACTGCACAAAGAGTTGTGTCTGGAGAATAAACTGGACCTTTCATGTAACTTTTCTGGTCTCTGGTGTCCCTGTGTTCTGCCCTCACAGTGTGAGTCACAAAAATACAACATTATGTGCCAGAAGTCAGTAAACAAACAGATATTTTTAAAATAATTTGAATTCCATCAAATAACCATTAAAACGTAACATTAATGATGAAAAATCCAAACAAACTAAAGAGGATAAAGCTATGTAAAGTGTAATTGTAAGAGATTTGAGATTTTGTGTTATTTCTAGGTTCCTTTATTTCATGTGATGTGTATAGACTACTGCCCCCTACTGGTGTGGAGATGCAGGAAAGTCAGAAAATCTGGGCGTGGCCTGTCAGCTGTCATCTTCCTGAAATGCAGGGATGTGAGATCTCAGAGCTCGCATTTTATCTAGTGCTTCCAGTGTCATTATCAGAGGCGTGGAAATAATCATGGTGCTGCCGAATGCTGGCGCGGGGGTGAGAGAGTCACGTTAAAATTCAGATCAGAGTTAAACTCTTCTCTAAACCGTGGGCTTTAATTTGGAGAGAAAGCAGATTCATCATCACGCTCTTATTCCCTCAGAGAGCATTTAGTCGCTTCCTTTTAGTCCCTGCTCTAATTCACACACTTCACATCACACACACACACACACACACACACACACTACACAGTATTCACTGCTCAACAATATTCAGTCCCGAAGCTCCACAATGTCTTTTTAGATTTTGCCGCAACACAGCCGTAGCGTTTAGTTTAAAATTATTTAAATAGCTTACTGATGGAAACGCAGCCCTGAGAACCCTCGACTTATAAACAGAAAATCAACAACAAAGTTTCCGAAAAACTCAGAGTTATAAAGTGGCATCAGGTTTATATTAATGTGCTTGTTTTTATATGTCACTGTTCCCATGACAACAACTCAATCACAATTTTTTTAGCCTTATTGACCTGAATAGAAAGAAAACAACTAACTGGAACCGGAATTAACGTGAAAAAAAAAATCTAGAATTAACATTTCCTGAAGATTTGAGTTTTGTTCCTGTGTAAAATTTCAACACTGACATGCAGCTGCACAAGCTGCTCAGTAGGGGGCGACACACGTGTGTACACGACTAACTAATCTGAGCAATATCAGTAGCTATAGTGAAAATATTAAACTGGAGATTTTAATGTAATCGTCTTTATGACAGTCTGTTCACGTGACACAATACCCACAATGCAACACGTCATTCAGGTGATACAATTCAATTCAATTTATTTCTATAGCGTTTTAAACAGTGGACATTGTCTCAAAGCAGCTTTACAGAAACATAGAAAACTTTTAAAGCTTAAAGTTACTATTTATCCCTAATGAGGAGCCTGAGGTGACAGTGGTGAGGAAAAAACCTTGAGAGGAACCGGGCTCAGAAGGGAACCTCATCCTCATTTGGGTGACACTGGGACAGTAAATAATGTAAATGTAAATAATGTCCTTTATTATTAACAGCAACCAAGAGCTCGTGAGGAACTAACAGGTCAGTGTAGCTTCTGAGGTCATTATAGACTTAACACTAATTACTAATACTGATGCAACAGCAGATCAGGGATGGTGTGATAGTCTCCAAGTGGTTCTGTCCACAGCAGTCCCCTGGGTCACAGGATGTCCACTCAGATCTATCCCCAGCAGCAGTGACCACCATCAAGCCACGAGACTCCAACCAGGGGTAGAGCAACTGACAGTTTGGGAGTTAAAGGGGTCACAAAATTCCCTATTATTGTTAAAGCGGCTGCAATAGCACCATTTTCCAGACATTTCCAGACAAAATTCTAAAACGATGTGTATATGTGAGCACATGAGCTAATCGACGTCCAAGCTGTGACGCGTCTTTAATTCCCCATTCTGAAAAAGCATGTTCCTGACTACATGTGAAATTTGAACGTTTCGAGGTACACTTCTTGATTGTGGGGCAGAAACTGAGGGATTAGTGACATGCTGAAAAAGTGTCCAGAGGCTAGACTATGAAACTCACACAGATCTAACACTGAGGCTTCTGCTGCATAGCAAGGAACCCTAAACAGATAAGAGTGTGTGTCGAGTAAGAGTGTGTGTCGAGTAAGAGTGTCCTTCATTAATAAATAAACTTTATAAAATGGTTAGTAAGTGGTAGTGGAATTAGATGAAACTTTTGAGACATCATCTGGACAAGGTCCTGAGGTTAGTCTCTTATCCGAATCTTTCTAGAGAAGGAATTTTCAGAGCTCAGACCTCCTCAGGTCAGGTGTGAGCTTCGTTATTATAAAGTTCTGAAAGCTTGACCCTGGTTACGGTTGCTAAGCTGGGCTTCGTGTTGGATTACAGCTGTGGCCTGATGCTCGGGGGCAGAATGTGACGGTCCTCAACATCACCTTCTAACAACACCATCAGCTTCTGGTCAGTTCCTGTCTCTTCACCTGATTAACTCCAAACAATCCTGATTCTGATTTCGGCGCACGCCTCCAGTCATTATAAGTGCAATTTCTGAATCTATTTTGATTGGATAAGCGTCCCAGACATCTGCTTTCCATCTGAACAACATAATAAGTCGGTGGCAGTAATGAGTCGTGATTATAAGAGCACTGTGACTAAGTGTGTGTGAGAGACCCAACAAAAGATGGCACTTGAAAGCTGTCTGAGTTTTTTTTCTTGCCATCATCAGTAATTGCATTCTTATTTTCTCTTATTTTCTTATTAAAAAGAGATGGGACATGAGACAAGAGGAGCGTATTAACCTCTAAACTTTCTCTCTGTATGTCTAAATATGTGTTTATATCTGTGTGTGTGTGTGTGTGTGTGTGTGTGTGTGTATTTTCTTTTTAGCTTTACATTCAGAAATCAGCCACAATCCCATAATCCTGTACCACAGAGCAGAGTTCAGACTGATCTGTCTCCCCGGCGACAGTTGTTTAGAAATATTGACTTTTTTACTCGCTCAGTAGTTTAGAGACGGTTAGAGCGAGCGTTCCTCTCAAAAAGGAATAAAATATGAAATAAAAGCAGCCGGAGCTCAGAATTCCAGCTGAATTATAACCTCAGACTTTTTAACATGGAGGAATCTTTCTCTCTCTCTCTCTCTCTCTCTCTCTCTCTCTCTGAATGAAGGAGACGTTTCATCCCTTCATCCATTTTCACTGTAACCTTTAAGTCCTATTAATAAAATGCTGCATGTGTCCAGAGCTTTCTGCTCACAAGGTGATGTGATTATCCAGCAGTCCAAGAAGAAGAAAAAAAAGGTGAGCAGCTTTTCAACCAGAGTAACCTCCTCTAAAGAAAAATCAATCTTCAGGAGAAACAGCGGCGAGGTCGGGTCCGTGTCCGAGCTCACAGAGAGCCAGAGATAAACCGGAGTACCGCTACAGAAGATTTCTATCCTAAAATCTCTGTAAGGATTCAGAGCACATGTGCTGAATGTGTCTGATTTCACACTGAACACGAGGACAAGAGAAATGACCACCTTACTGAACAGAGTAATAATAATAATCATAATAATAATCATAATAATAATAATAATAATAATAATAATAATAATAATAATCATAATAATAATAATCATAATAATAATAATAATAATCATAATCATCATCATCATCATCATCATCATAATAAGTCATTTAAAGTTTAAAAAAATTCCATCTCTTTTCTTTCTTTTCTAATCTTCTGTTCATTCTTCTGTGGAGTTTACATCGTGTTTGGAACGTTGTCTCATTCCAGAAAAATTTAACAACAATCTACTAAACTACACAAATCACATCAACAAACTAACCACAAACTCCTCTCCTCTAACTCATCCTCTCAACAACAGGTTTGTGTAGATCTACATTTACATTTCTGGCATTTGGCAGACGCTCTTATCCAGAGCGACGTACAAAAGTGCTTTAGTTCTCAGTCACTGAATACATTAACACTGGTTCAATAGGACACACACTCGGGATAGCATTAACCTAAACTGAGTGGGATTTTTTTTATATAAACTTTGCACCATAATACATAAACAGGATGTGATGTACAGAGCGACCGGAGAGACTTCATTGAGGGGTTTTGTGCGTCTCTCTGGATGTTGATCTGCTCACTGAATAACAGTTAAAGGTTTGAAGAGACGCGGAGGAGAAGAAGCAGAAATCTACATTTTAAACAAAATGTGAAATAAATAAAAACAACAAGAGCAAAACGTTCAAAAGGCTGGAGCTAACGAAAAGAGAGGAAAGAGTTCAAATCTAATCAGAACAACAGCAACTCACATCAACACTACACAACACTACACTACACAACACTATACAACACCACACTATACAACACTATACTACACTACACTACACTACACTACACAACACTACACTACACAACACTACACTACACTACACAACACTGCACAACACAACACTACACTACACAACACTACACTACACTGCACTAACACTACACAACACTACACTACACAACACTATACAACACCACACTATACAACACTATACTACACTACACTACACTACACTACACAACACTGCACAACACAACACTACACTACACAACACTACACTGCACTAACACTACACAACACTACACTACACAACACAACACAACACAACAGTACACTACGACACAGCGAACACTGAGTGTGTGAAATCATCAGTGCATGACGTCATTACTGTGTGACGTCAGTGTGTAACATCAATGTGTGACATCAGTGTGTGACATCATCAATGTGTGACATCAGTGTGTGACATCATCAATGTGTGACATCAGTGTGTGACATCAATGTGTGACATCGTCAGTGTGTGACATCGTCAGTGTGTGACATCAGTGTGTGACATCAGTGTGTGACATCAGTGTGTGACATCGTCAGTGTGTAACATCAGTGTGTGACATCAGTGTGTGTCGTCATCAGTGTGTGTTGTCGTGTGTGTGACATCGTCAGTGTGTGAGCAGGTGGAAGGCGGTAAAGCTACTAAAATTCTTTACAGAAGTAAAAGTGCTAAAGAAATAAAATAAAGATTTAAAGTAGTTTCCACTACTAAAGTTTCCACCAACAAATCACAGAAGGTGAAAAAACTTTATTGCTAAGTCTCATATGTTAGCATCATAATGTGTCTGACCATACAAGCTAACCGACTGCTAATTGCTAGCTGTGTGAATAAAACTCTTCAAAACATGACTGACTTTAACAAACACACAGAAAAACATAAACTTAAAAATAAACCCACCACAGAGAGTTTAACAAACACACAAATGTACAGTGAGGAAGTTTAGCAATGATGCTAATTAGCCAGAATAAAGGTGTAGTGCTAAGTGCAGTAAGTTTACCACAGAGCGCTGGCTGGGTTTAAATCCCACACGCTGACCGGGGCAGTAATTACATTCCCTCTTCCTCTGATGTGCTGGACAGCATTTGGTCCTTTTAAAGGTCCGTATTTAAAGAGCTGTTTTTCTCTTCCTTCTCTTTTCTTCCTCTGTGGTGCTGTTTCTCGGCGCTCCTGCTCTCTTTTACCCACCGCTGAGCAACATAAAAGAGACGCGAGTCGCGCTCTCACTGCGGGTTTCACGCCTGAGATGTGTTAATGTACCTGAATGCACAACATCTTCTATTAAATGCACTCTTGTGTACAAAAACGAACACATGCTGAGAGAGAGAGAGAGAGAGAGAGAGAGAGAGAGAGAGAGAGAGAGAGCTGGGGGCGACTGAGAAATACAGAATATTGAAAAACAAATGGAGAAATTTAAGAATACAGGAAACTCAGAGGAGAAATTAACTCAGTGTTAGAAATCTAGCTTTAACACAATGTCAAAGTTTAAAGCTTTCACAACTAGGTCCTGGAGAGCATGCTACACAACTACACACACACACACACACACACACACAAGTGAAATGTGACGGAAGGAGTGATGATTTAAACACGGAGAAATAAAACCCCAAAACCCCAGAGGACAGAGGGAGGAGTGAGAGGAGTAAGAGGAGATAAAGAGGACAGAGGGAGGAGTGAGAGGAGTAAGAGGAGATAAAGAGGACGGAGGGAGGAGTGAGAGGAGGAGTGAGAGGAGTAAGAGGAGATAAAGAGGACGGAGGGAGGAGTGAGAGGAGTAAAAGGAATGAGAGGGGTGAGAGGAATCAGAGAGGACAGAGAGAGGAGTGAGAGAGGTCAGTGAAGAGGACAGTAAGAGGACGTGTTAAATGTGGAGTTATTAAAATTAGAAATCAGGGAATTAATCATGTTTCAGAAATCAACAGAAATTCTAAAGGCCCGAAGGTGTAGAGTATCTCAGGAAAGTCTCATGATCACTTTCTGTTAAAAATCACAAGCAGGATCTCTTTAAAGAGGAGTTTTTTCCCCTTTTATCGGGAGGAGCGTTAACGATGTGAATGAGGTTAATTAGTGATGATTTTCCGATGTGCAGATGTTTATTTTGGACGCATTAAGTGTTGCATTTCCTCGTCTTAATTGGCAGGATGTCACAGATGGAGAGATAAAGTGCAGGAGAGATAAGATAAAAATAAAAACATCACTCCATTTTCATCATCATCCAAGACAAGAGCTAATTATCAGACCACTTCATACTGCTGTGGTGAGGATGATGAGGAGGAGGATGAGGAGCATGAATTTATTATTATTATTATTATTATTATTATTATTATTATTATTATTATTATTATTATGTTTCTCTCATGTTCCTTTCTTACATTTTACATTACACTAAATCTTGTGTTTTTTATTTCACTGAATATAATCATACATTCTGTTTATAATGTTTTATCCTGATGTTTTTAATATTGTTATTTAATTTATCATGACCTCTGGGCGTAAACACACTGAGCCGTAAATGGTTTAGTTTTTCATAACTGATTCCTTTTTAATGTTTTTTATACAAATAGATTCACTGAAACACTATTAAAGTCGACTGGTTAATGATTTTGATTCTAAACTGGTGTCCTGATGGCTCCAGTACAGACTGTGAGTATAAAAGCTTTATTATTGTTTACATCACACCTTCTACATGAGTGAAAGGTCCTCTGAGTCACAGAACCAGAACCAGAACCAGCGGCCAGCTCACTGCTCTTTCCTTCATTTTTGTGTGTTTGAGTGTCACTTTAATTAGCCATTACAACATGCTTAAGACTTATTGTGTGTGTGTGTGTGTGTGTGTGTGTGTGTGTTAACACACTCCTGAGAGTTTGTAATCCGAATGAAGCAGATGTCGGCCACTTCCTCTACCCCACACCCTGTGAGACGGAGCGGGTGTGTAAATAATGAAATAAATAAATGAACACATGGTGTAAACAAAGCGCACAATGGAGCCGTTAGAGACCGGTCCAGCATGAAGACGGCGGCGTTCCCCTGAGGAAAAGTGAGAGAGGAACCGTAGAGTTTACACACCACATTGCAGCGTCTCTGTAACGCTTCACACGCTAGAATGTTGATCACCTGGCCTTTCAGACGCCGTGTTAGTGTTTAACACACCTGTTCTGTAGGAAACAGAGAGAAATCTTACAGCTTCAGTCACTTTGTGAAGATTTTGTCTCATTAATTTTACAAATAATTCAGTCAACATTACATGATGCTTCCTGCTGCTGATTGTCTGATTCGTCATCATGCCCTGGCGATGAAGGGGAGCAGAAAGTGTACATGTGTGTGTGTAGATGCAAGTGTGTGAATAAACATACACACAAGGCCAAGGAAAAGTATGTCACATTACAGCTACAGTGGTGTGAAAAAGTGTTGGCCCCCTTCCTGATGTCTTATTTTTTTGCATGTTTGTCACACTTTAATGTTTCAGATAATCAAACACATTTAAATATTAGTCAAAGATAACACAAGTAAACACATCATGCAGTTTTTAAATGAAGGTTTTTATTATTAAGGGAAAACAAAATCCAAAACTACATGGCCCTGTGTGAAAAAGTGTTTGCCCCCTAAGCCTAATAACTGGTTGGTCCACCCTTAGCAGCAACAACTGCAATCAAGTGTTTTCCATAACTTGCACTGAGTCTGTTACAGCGCTGTGGAGGAATTTTGGCCCATTCATCTTTGCAGAATTGTTGTAATTCAGCCACATTGGAGGGTTTTCGAGCATGAACCACCTTTTTAAGGTCATGCCACAGCATCTCAATGGGATTGAGGTCAGGACTTTGACTAGGACACTCCAAAGTCTTCATTTTGTTTTTCTTCAGCCATTCAGAGGTGGACTTGCTGGTGTGTTTTGGATCATTGTCCTGCTGCAGAACCCAAGCTTGCTTCAGCTTGAGGACACAAAGCTACCCATCTATCAGTGTGGAAAAGGTTATAAAGCCATTTCTAAAGCTTTGGGACTGCCGCGAACCACAGTGAGAGCCATTATCTACAAATGGCGAAGACATGGAACAGTGGAGAACCTTCCCAGGAGCGGCCGGCCGACCAAAATTACCCCAAGAGCGCGGCAACAAC
>JAUCMX010000009.1:441767-446767 GCA_033459395.1 Hemibagrus guttatus | reverse complement strand
TGTGTGTGTGTGTGAGAGAGACCACTGCATGACTGAGAGTTCCAGCTACCACACACACTGCCACAGTTATCAGTTTATTAAATGAACAAAGTGAAACTCACAGGTGAGGCTGATAATTAAGGACCGGAGCCAACAACAGCAAAACAGGAAGTTGCTGTCAATGGCAACCTAGAACTGCAGTCTGATGTTAGTTAGTTAGTTAGTTAGTCAGTTAGTTAGTTAGTCAGTTAGTTAGTTAGTTTACTAGCATTGTGTAATCAGAGTTTATTCTCCATCTCCAACCTTCTCCTTCAACCTCCTGCCACACGTGCTGACGATCCCGTGGCTCTCTGTCACCATCAGCAACACTGACGCTCACCTCAGACACGTCAACCACAACTCTACACACACATACACACATACACACACTAAAGAAAAAAAAACATTAAGCCCCACCCGCTTCAGAATTGCTTTGTGTCTCAGAAAAGTACATTACCTTTTGTGTGTGTGTGTGTGTGTGTGTGTGTGTGTGTGTGTGTGTGTGTGAGACTTTGATTTAAGTGTTATTGTCCTTCATTGACCATATAATCACACACACACACACACACCTGTATGAACGGACTCTCAATATAACGTATCTTCTATTTGCACTACCTCAACCGCTGTTAATGATTACTTATTTGCATTTTAACTGATGCTAACACATTTTGCACACTACAGATGGTCATGCTGCTATGCATTACAAACATATATGTAATGCACATCACATTCTGTCAACATTGCACATGTTTTTGTGTTCTGTCTTGTGTTCTTTTTGTACTTGTCTTTGCACTGTTTGCACACTTTGCACTTTATGTATCTAGAACAAACTTCTGTCCTAGCTCTGTGTTGTTGGTTTTGTAATTAGATGTTGTGTGTTGTTTTAATGTAGCACCAGGGTCCTGGAGAAACCTTGTCTCATTTCACTCTGTACTGCGTCAGCTATATGTGGCTGGAATGACAATAAAAGCTTCTTGACTGGACTTGATAATCCACACTGACTAGAGTTTGATCCCAGTGTGTTTTAGAAATTAAAAAACAAAAATATTTAAAATTCTAAAGATTCATTTCTACTATAATAATAATAATAATTCCATTCCATTGTGTGTACCGCTTATCCGATCTATTCTCGGGTCATTGGGCATCAAGGCAGGATACACCCTGGACGGAGTGCCAATCCATCACAGTGCACACACACACACACTCTCCTTCACTCACACAATACGGACAATTTAGAGATTACAATCAACCTACCATGCATGTCTTTGGACTGGAGAGGAAGCCGGAGTACTCGGAGGAATCCCTGAGGCACGGGGAGAACATACAAACTCCACACACACACACACGGCGGAGGCGGGAATCGAACTCCCAACCCTGGAGGTGTGAGGCAAACATGCTAACCACTAAGCCACCGTGCCCAACAATAATAGTAATAATAATAATAATAATAATAATAATAATAATAATAATAATAATAATAATAATAATAATAATAATAATAATAATGATTATCATTATTATCATTATTATTAGTAGTAGCATTAATTATTATTAATATATAATGGACTGAAGTTTGAGTGTTTGTCTCACAGTGATTTGAATATCTTATAAACAGGTTATAATAAATAATAATAAAGTGTAATAAAGCCTCTGTCACTGAAACCCTGACCCTCTGATGCTTTAATGTCCTGATGATCCTCCATGAGGAGTTTCAGATTTGATTTATTTATTTGTGTATTTTAATTAGTCTCCTACACAAATCAGTGAGTTATTAAAACACTGGAGTCTGGTGTTTTTGGTGTGACTGGAGCGTGTGTTCTCGGGGTTTACGGCGCTGTTTAGCCCTGCTTAAGGGCTGTAAAGTGCAGCTAATGAGCTCCAGAATAAACACCACAGTGCGCACACAGACCATTAGGAAACGCTCGGGCGAGCTCCACGCTCTGAGGCTCTGATATTACAGAAGCCCTGTGATTGGTGGGTGTGCTTGACTCCGCCCACATTTGATGGCGCTCCCAAAAATAGCTTCATAAAATCTCTGGCTCAGCATCCCAGCGTGGATTTCTCTCAGTGTCCGTGTTCCTCGGCGTTCCTGATGAGGAATCGTCTCTGTGCTGGTGAAAAGCAGATGTTTGTTGTTGTTGTGTTGGAGAACGTTCTCTCTGGCTGCTACACGCTGAATTAAATCTGAACATCTGGCAATCACAGGATGATGGATGCTTTCAGACTGAAGCTGGCGTGTGTTGTCCACACGCACACACAAACACACACACACATATACACACATGTATACCTCTGTATCAATTCAATTAAAATGTCTTTCTTTCTTTTTTCCTCTCTCTCTCTCTCTCTCTCTCTCTCTCTCTCTCTCTCTCTCTCCACTTGCTGTTTTGTTTCTTTTTTATTGTTTTTTTCTTCACAATCTATAATTGTTTGTATTTTTTTTACTTTCTTTTTAATTTTTTACACCCTTTCATTCTCTCTGTGTTGTTTTCTTTCTTTCTTTCTTTCTTTCTTTCTTTCTTTCTTTCTTTCTTTCTTTCTTTCTTTCTTTCTTTCCTCTCCTCCACTGTTAATCACATCGGAAGGCGATGCTAGCGTATGGGAGGCGATCAGAGGGAGGAATAAATTGCTCTGCGGTGTTTTTTTGCTGATTGCGGACTCTCTGGCTGTCAGAGCTGGCAGACTCGACTAATTTCACACTTGCAGAATGGGACTGGGGGAAAAAGATCAGAGCGCAGCTTGTTTTTGACATGTTAACACGGAGGAATAAACAGTGAGGAAGACGAATCGGAGAGGAAAAATGGTGTAAGTTCTCCTCAGGCGTTAAAAACAACGCGGCCGATTAGAGCAGACTGTCAGTCACGGAAATACAACGTCCCATTTGAGGCCTGATCGTCTGAGCGCAGTGTGATTAGAAAATAAACACCGACAGCAGCCGCATTCTCAGAACGAGGGAGAAACTCGGCTGAAGCTGGAGAAGAAATAACGCTTAAGACGAAGAGAGGAAATAATGATCTAAATGAGGGATTTAGGGAAAAGAGTCACTGAAGTCATCATGTGTGTAGTAAATAAAACTGTTAAAGCTCAGAGCAGAGACACTCACAAAATATCTGAAAACAAAACTCACACACACACACACCCCAACACACACCCCCGGCTAATGCTAACTAAAAATATAAATCAAGTCTGTACCCCCCATCACTCACAGTAACCTTCACTAATGGTCACTTAACGGTCACTCTGCTCCTCTGAATGACGTCCGGCCGATTCATCGCTCCGTGAACGCAGGACGGAATTTAACACGAAAGACATTTGGACTTTCTACATTCCCGTCTCTCTGAAACAGCGGCTATGTTAGCGACGGTTTCAGCTTTTGTGGAAGAGCGTGCTGCACATCGACAAAAACCTTTTCTGGTGTCAGCTGATAAGAGAGGAAGTAAAAGAGCGTCTGAGGGACGAGTGGAGTCGGAAAAAAAAGGTGTTTATTCAGGTCTAATCTGTAGCTTTGAGTCAAAACTGGTGGAAGTGCACCATGGGATTGAATCGAGCACTTACACAGGACCAGAAAAATACAGTTTATTACTTCTGTTTCTTATCTGAGGAATCCAAAAAAAAAGAAAGAAAGAAAGAAAGAAAGAAAGAAAGAAAGAAAGAAAGAAGGATGAGGTGGAGCTTGTTGTTAGTGAGATGTTTAGCTGATGTTCTCATTAATGTAAAGTAACATTACTGAATAATTTCAGTTCCTCTGAATTTTCTGCTAAGGAAGTGCACAGATCTTACCTTTAAAAATAATAATAATAATAATAATAATGATGATGATGATGATGATGATGATGGACTGATGAAGCGTGCCGTGAGTGTAGCAGTGAGATCAGGAGCCGGTTGGAGTCGGACGGATTACTCAGACTGATTAGACGTGGAGGAGAACAACACTCCCAGCTCTTCTGTTTCTTCTTCTCGTCTCTGGAGAGCGTGCCAAGCTGCTCTGAGGGATGTTCCTCAGGGAAAATGTGCCCCAGGACGATAAGGTGGAGGCCAAGATCAAACTCAACGAAGCTTAAACACCTCCAACCTCAGACAGGAAATGAGGAGAGGAGAAAAGAGGCCAGGAGGCAGAACCCCAACTGCTGAAGTTCCACTGAAACCAACCAAGTGAAAGTTTACAGAGTTTCACCCTCAACTAATGGGGGGGGGCGGGAGGGGCGGCGGCACAGAGTGAGAGAGGGAAAGAGAGAAAGAATGAGAGAAAGATCTGTGTGTGAGTGTGTGTGTGTTTAACAACAGAAATTTATAGTAAACAGGAATAAATTGAGGATTATGCTGCCCATTGGCTGAATTAACTAACCAATTTAAATAAACCCCGCCCCCACTGACCCGTGACATGCTGAGCTAACGCAGCTATATCATTATTTTAAAGTTCTAAAGTTCTCCACAAACTGAATGCTAATAACCTGTGTGTGATCACTCATCCCTGCTCAGAGTCTTAATTAGTGCTGGGATTTGGACGAGTCTTTACACGAACAGTGAGGAAGCAAGAGAGACGTCTGAACTCTGATGAGATTCCAGAGAGAAATAAAAGAGGAAGTAGTGATGGTGAACTCTGACACACGATCTGTGGAGCGCAGTGAAGGAAAAACGATGATAATGAGGAGGAGGAGGAGGAGGGGGTACAAGGGGGAGCGGTAGGGGAGGAGGAGGAAGAGGAGGAGGAGCGGGAAGAGGAGGAGTGGGAGAGGAAGAGGAGGGGGTACAAGGGGGAGCGGTAGGGGGGGAGGATGAGGAAGAGGAAGAGGAGGAGAGTGAGGAGGAGGAGATGTCTGGGTTGAGAAGTGTTCCATGTTATTTACGTTATAAACCTCTTTATCATAAAAATGATGATTACTCTACACATCATACATCATCTGACCAAAATCATTAACATAAAGAAATATAGTTAAGAATTATATTTACTGCAATTAAACCACTGTGTGTGTGTGTGTGTG
>JAUCMX010000009.1:434326-441267 GCA_033459395.1 Hemibagrus guttatus | reverse complement strand
GTTGTAGTGTGTAGTTTGTGTTGTAGTGTGTAGTAACTGTGTTGTAGTGTGTAGTAACTGTGTTGTAGTGTGTAGTAACTGTGTTGTAGTGTGTAGTTTGTGTTGTAGTGTGTAGTAACTGTATTGTAGTGTGTAGTAACTGTGTTGTAGTGTGTAGTTTGTGTTGTAGTGTGTAGTAACTGTGTTGTAGTGTGTAGTAACTGTGTTGTAGTGTGTAGTTTGTGTTGTAGTGTGTAGTAACTGTATTGTAGTGTGTAGTAACTGTGTTGTAGTGTGTAGTTTGTGTTGTAGTGTGTAGTTTGTGTTGTAGTGTGTAGTAACTGTGTTGTAGTGTGTAGTAACTGTGTTGTAGTGTGTAGTTTGTGTTGTAGTGTGTAGTAACTGTGTTGTAGTGTGTAGTAACTGTGTTGTAGTGTGTAGTTTGTGTTGTAGTGTGTAGTAACTGTATTGTAGTGTGTAGTAACTGTGTTGTAGTGTGTAGTTTGTGTTGTAGTGTGTAGTTTGTGTTGTAGTGTGTAGTAACTGTGTTGTAGTGTGTAGTAACTGTGTTGTAGTGTGTAGTTTGTGTTGTAGTGTGTAGTTTGTGTTGTAGTGTGTAGTAACTGTATTGTAGTGTGTAGTTTGTGTTGTAGTGTGTAGTTTGTGTTGTAGTGTGTAGTAACTGTGTTGTAGTGTGTAGTTTGTGTTGTAGTGTGTAGTTTGTGTTGTAGTGTGTAGTAACTGTATTGTAGTGTGTAGTAACTGTGTTGTAGTGTGTAGTTTGTGTTGTAGTGTGTAGTTTGTGTTGTAGTGTGTAGTAACTGTGTTGTAGTGTGTAGTAACTGTGTTGTGCTTCATCCACAGTAAAGTGGAGTTCTGATTCCTCTGACCTTACACACACACACACACACACACACACACTCACACACACTTTATAGATGAATATATATTAGGAAATGTGAATTAATGTGAGTCTGTTTGTGGACATGGGCCTTAGACTTAGTGGAGTTTGATGTCCAGTCAGCGGTCAGATGGATGTTCTCCTAGGGTAAGCAGATAGAGAAGGTTGTGCTCTCAACTCCTTTATAAAAATTTGCTCCTCGTCTGGTCTCGTCTGTGGTCTCGTCTGTGGTCTCGTCTGGTCTCGTATGGTCTCGTATGGTCTCGTCTGGTCTCATCTGTGGTCTTGTCTGGTCTCGTCTATGGTCTCGTCTGTGGTCTCGTCTGGTCTCGTATGGTCTCGTATGGTCTCGTCTGGTCTCGTCTGTGGTCTCGTCTGTGGTCTCGTCTGGTCTAGTCTGGTCTCGTATGGTCTCGTCTGGTCTCGTCTGTGGTCTCGTCTGGTCTTGTCTGGTCTCGTCTGGTCTTGTCTGGTCTCGTGTATAGTCTTTTGCTGTGGATTGAGTTCTGTCTGGTCTGAATAGCAGCTCCGTCCAAACCCATAAATATAAAGTTGTTTTTTTTCCTTTGATAAAATAAATTGAGTTCTCGGGTTCTGCAGTGGCAACAAACTTCAAACTTCTGCTTCATATTTTTTCTAGGATGAAATGGGCTCCAACTTTCAAACAGAACGAAGATATAAATAAATAAAAGTTTGCCATGTTCAGACTGGCAGAAGGAGGAAACACTGGAGAGAAGCGAGGGAAGATAAGAAAACGGAACGCCACACTTTCTCGTCCGGGATCAAAGCCCAGCCCTGGAATTTAAGTCCGCAGCTAACAAATGTTTTACACTACAAACAAGCCAGAAACCGCAGCGACACATTTACAGTAGTGCAAAAGAAAAGTGATCGCGGTCCAAGTGCGGATTAGCGGCCTGGCAGCTCAGAGCAGTCAATCTCGCGCTGAATTTGTTTTCTCTTCTTGGCAAAGATGAGCGAGTTTGACGGCGAGGAAAAAGCCGGAGAGAGGCAGACAGACAGGAGGCTTGACTTCCATGACAACTGATCAGTGGGTGAAATGAAAGCAAGGGGATTGTTACGATCCGTGTGTGTGTGTGTGTGTGTGTGTGTGTGTGAGAGAGAGACGTGACACAAAGAGATCCCGTCGTCAGTCGGCTGTGAAAAGTTGTTTTCTGCTCTGTTGTTCACAGTAGAGAGGAAGAGAAAAGAAGCTGAGCAGGAAACGACCTTTTCCTTTCCTCTCTCTCTCTCTCTCTCTCTCTCTCTCTCTCGCTCTCTCTCTTGCTCCATCATCCCTTTCTCGCTCCACAGGAGAAAGTAGAAAACAGATGTTCGTTTTTTTCCAGAATAAATCCAGCACGGCCAGGTGTGTTCCTCAAGCTGTGTGTCGCAGTGTTTCTAAAAGTGGAGTGAGAATAAATGGGGGTCAGAGCGAGCTCGCTGCTGAATAAGAGAAGTTTCTCTGCTGAAATCGCAACTTTGCTGTCTGACTGCAGAACTGATCGCAGGCCTGCGTCTTCAACTCTGTTCCACACTTTCAGCATTTCAACTGCTCTCAAAGCGCTGACTCAGCAGTTCTGTGTGCATGTGGGACGCTTTCTCACCTGTTAGCACCAGCGCTGAGTGAAGAACCCGCACTGCTGCTTGTTTACAGGATAAGAAAAAGTGCATCCAGAGTTGAGAGTGATGGAGGGAAAGAAAGAAAAATAAGAAAGAAAGAAAGAAAGAAAGAAAGAGGAAGGAAGAAAGAAAAAGAAAGGAAGAAAGAATAAGATGAAAAGTTGTGAAAGGCAAGAAAGTATAAAAGATAAAGAACAGAAATAATGAAAGCTAATAAGAGAGAGAGAGAGAGAGAGAGAGAGAGAGAGAGAGAGAGAGAGAGCACCAGAGCATATCTAAAACATAAAGAGAAAAAAAGAAAGCTGGGAAAATATGAAAGAAATTAACATTTGAATAAAGAATATGAAAAAGAAGTAGAGAAAAGAAGAAATAACGGAATAAAAAGTATGAATATATATGAAATATGAATAATTATTTTAATTAAGAATCCTTCACACAATTAAACTTTTAATGAATAATCTTTTTAACGATCAGAATATTCGTGGATTTTTGTTTTTTATTTTTGTGTTAATCTACACATCGCACTTCTCCGCTCCGTGTCACTATAAAGAAAACATCAGACACAATCCCGAGCACAGTGTGTTCACTTCACTTCCTGTAACTGGATGCAGACCGAGAACATTTCTCTCTTTATGAAACTTTAGGATAAAACTTTTGAAAGTCTGGTTTGTTTTGCGGTCCGGTTCTTTTTGTAGTTTCACACGACACATAATTAAAAAAATATAAAACACTTTTGAAGGGATGAAAATCTACAACAGAGCAGAGTTTCAGCAGAGCGTCATGAGTCCGCATCCTCATGCAGTTGTCCGTGACCGGGGGAGGGGCATATGCTGTCTGATCTGTCAATCACAGCGACACTAGCCAATCATGGAGCTGATGTATGTGGAAGAGGGCTGGTGGTTTCCTCTGAGTGTGTGTTACTCCACACTGTGACGCAGCAGCAGCTTGAGAAGATGTGGTTCTCTTGCTGTGTCTTGGAGGAAGCACACGATGGTCTTCGTCCTGCCGGGTTCTAGCTGGCACTCGATAGGAGAGAGCTGACCGGTGTGTGTGCACCTCCTGCAGCACTCCAGCTCTGTGCTTTGTCTCAGCTTAGCAGCTCAGAACCACAGCGTGTTTGATTCACTTCCTGCAGGAGAGTCGATTCAGAGTCGATTCATCGTCTCAGTAGAGTTCCTTATAGAAGTGGACTGAGTGATGTGTTTGTCGGAGAACTCACCAGGGTTCTGTTCAAACACACCACACACTGCACCGCTGTTCTGATTGTGGTTTGTTTTGTCATCAGCTTCATCTGTACATTTTTTGCTTGTTTTGCTTCCTGCTTGCTTTCAGGCTCATGGTGCAGACACAGCTTTAATCATCTCTCACTCTACAGCTGGAGTAAACATGAACTGGCTGCTTGTTAAGGTGTTTCCACTGCAACAACGGCTGAAATGTGGAGGGAAGAACAGATTAAACACCAGACGTCCTCGGCTCATTAAAATATCCGGGAGGAGGTTGTGGAGCAGGTTGGAGAAGCAAAGTGCAGTGCAGTGCTGTGTCAAGGCAACACACTCAGGAGGAAATCACGGAGATGTTCGCTCCTGATCCTGCTCACAATTTAAACACACACATCTCCAGGTGTAATCCAGACTGAATGCTGATCTCAGGGTCATGCCTTCGAAACACATCTTCCTCTCCTCTTCTTCATCTGCAGTCCTTTAATTCAAAGGATGTTAGAGATTGTAGATTGTTTGGCATTCTTAAGATCTTTACACTGGGTTTAATGAAAATAGCTGCTCTCTGCATGCTGACATTTTCCCCTCGCTGTACTTCCGACCAATAAATAAAATATTTCTCTGCATACTTTCTCACTCAGATGCAGGAAGTGAACTGAACATGCTGTGTTTTGGTTTGTGGGTGGCGTTTTTTATATTTTATATGCAAGAAGGCAAAGAAGGAAAAATAAGGCTGCTGACTATGTGCGAGTGTCTGGAGTTAAATGCCACTGACACCACCGGGCTCCTCAGTCTTCAGTTTCTGAAGTTTTATTCACTGAAACTTCAAAAGAGAAGAAGAAATAAAGAAAGTAAAGAAAGTGTAGGACACTGCTCACTGCTCTGTTAATGTTGTTTCCATCACCTGTGTGTTCTTCTGCCATCACTGGAGGTCTATAGCATGTAAATAAAAACAGATCAAAGTAACAATCAGAGAATAATTAAATTAGATCATAATGTATCAGAGGGGGGCACGGTGGCTTAGTGGCTTGCACGTTTGCCTCACACCTCCAGGGTTGGGGGTTCGATTCCCACCTCCGCCGTGTGTGTGGAGTTTGCATGTTCTCCCTGTGTCTCGGGGGTTTCCTCCGGGTGCTCTGGTTTCCTCCCCCAGTCCAAAGACATGCATGGTAGGTTGATTGGCATCTCTAAATTGTCCGTAGTGTGTGATTGTGTGAGTGAATGAGAGAGTGTGTGTGCGCCCTGCAATGGGTTGGCACTCCGTCCAGGGTGTATCCTGCCTTGATGCCCTATGACGCCTGAGATAGGCACAGGCTCCCCGTGACCCGAGTGTAGTTCGGATAAGCGGTACACAATGAATGAATGAATGTATCAGAACTGTATTCTGCACCTACCTAAGCATTGTTGCAGACCATGTACACCCTTTCATGGAAACACTATTCCCTGATGGCTGTGGACTCTTTCAGCAGGATAATGCGCCGTGCCACAAAGCAGGAATGGTTCAGGAATGGTTTGATGACCACAACAACCAGTTTGAGGAGTTGACTCCGCCTCCAAATTCCCCAGATCTCAATCCAATCCAGCATCTGTGGGATGTGCTGGACAAGCAAGTCTGATCCATGGAGGCCGACCTCACAACTTACAGGACTTAAAGGACCTGCTGCTAACATCTTGGTGCCAGATCCCACAGCACACCTTCAGGGATCTAGTGTAGTCCATGCCTCGACGGGTCAGGACTGTTTTGACAGCAAAAGGGGGACCGACACAATATTATTTACTGAATTTCCATCACTGCTACACACTACACACATGTTATGGTCATCTGACCTACTGATGCTCAAGTCTGGCTACGCTCCCTACAACAAGCACTAATAATTAAATAATCAGTGTGTATTAATTAATTCAACTACATTAACACACACTACACACAATCATAAACATTACACAAACATGTCTATAAATCTGATCCTCTCTGAACAGCAGCTTTACCACAGTGTTTAAAACCCAAACACACAAAACACAAGTACACACCCTCTGTTGGTCCCAAAGTGGTCTCAAATGCTAATGAGACCCGGAACAAATCTGATAATATTTCAGCCAAACACACACCACTGACCATCACTTTCTCACTACATCTATTTATGATCCACATGAGATGAAACTCAGCCACCTGAACATAACAGTCTGTCACTTTCCACCACCAGAATGAATCATAAAGAGTGTGTGTGTGTGTGTGTGTCTGGTGGGTGGAAAGAGAGAGTGTGAGAATTAAAATAGTGCCGAGAGGGAAGGTGTGTGTGCTCGGGTGAGATGATGCCTTTAGAGACGAACTCAAACCGCTTCCTAATGAGAACTCCGATCAGGTGGTTTTAGCCACATTTCACAAATTAGCATTTTTCATCTCGCCCATGCTAGCCCGTGCCATCTGCTCGACACACACATCCTCCCCGTGGAGACCATGTTAATTAAGAACCAGAAAACGCTTGCTTTTTAAAAAGCAGATCCCTGAAGGTTCACTGCCAATTGAACACAGGAGAAGGAAGAGGAAGTGCTGCACATACAGTGTGTGTATAACCGGGTGCTATTACTTTTACAATCCAACTGATGTCTGTTGTATTGAGGGACTGAGGCAATGTCAAGTGTAGAATTACCCAGAAGGCACTGGAGCAATCTCATGCTGTTTAAATCAATCAATCAATCAATTTGAACACTGAGTATAAATTGGGGTTGTTTTGACACTAGATACAAACCACGACATTTACACTTTGGGCCAGGGTAATCACCACTACACATTTTTATACCACACACACACACACACACACACACACACACACACACACAACTTACACTTTCTCTCACTCTTATGATTTATCAGTAAATGATGGTGGGATGACTGTGTGAAACATGACCAAGGGAAACAAACTGAAGAGGAGCAAGTGTGTGTGTGTGTGTGTGTGTGTGTGTGTGTGTGCATGCGAGTGCCCATATGGCCATGTTGGTGTGTGCATATGGAAAGCCTTAGGTTAATAAACGCACGGCCTTAAACACAGATATTAAACTCCAACAGGTGGAGAGAGAGGGAGAGAGAGAAGGAGAGAGAGAGGGAGAGAGAGAAGGAGAGAGAGAAGGAGAGAGAGAAGGAGAGAGGGGGAGCAGAGAGAAGGAGGGGGGGTGGGCAGAGAGAAGGAGGGGGGGTGGGCAGAGAGAGGTAGAGAGAGAGACAG
>JAUCMX010000009.1:401826-431826 GCA_033459395.1 Hemibagrus guttatus | reverse complement strand
GTGTGTTACAGTGATGGAGTGTGTAACAGTGATGGAGTGTGTGTTACAGTGAGGGAGTGTGTTACAGTGATGGAGTGTGTTATAGTGATGGAGTGTGTGTTACAGTGATGGAGTGTGTAACAGTGATGGAGTGTGTGTTACAGTGAGGGAGTGTGTTACAGTGATGGAGTGTGTTATAGTGATGGAGTGTGTGTTACAGTGAGGGAGTGTGTTACAGTGATGGAGTGTGTTATAGTGATGGAGTGTGTGTTACAGTGATGGAGTGTGTTACAGTGATGAGAGAGAGAAAAAACAGGAAGGATAAAAGTAAGATAAAAAATGAGACGATGGATGGATAGAAAAAAAGAAAAACAAATGAAAAGGAGAAAGAAGAAAAAAGTAATCTCTCTCTCTCTCAATCTCTCTCTCTCTCTCTCTCTCTCTCAGTTCAGTGTGTTATTAATCCTCATTATGTTGCTCTGTGTGTTTGATAAACCAGTAGCAGGCCTGTGAGAGTCTCTGAGTGTCCTGCTGTTATCAATATGCTGTGTTACTGCGTTTGTGAGTTTGGCGGGTGCGGCCGGTGTGTGTGTGTGTGTGTGTGTGTATGTGTGTGTGTGTGTGTGTGCATCACCACCTGTTCCCCATCACTCTGCAACCTCACACACTCGGCTCTGGTAATTGGTGACGAGTGTGTAAGGCTATAGTGGAGCTCCTCTCTCGTACCGTCTGTAATCGAGAACAGTTTGACACAAATTGGTTTATTTCTTTGTTGTGATTTTCTCACAGTGGGCAGCGTGGTGGAGGAAATCAAGCCCTCTTCCTCCTCCTCCTCTTCATCATCATCACTATCATCATCATCATCATCATCCTCATTGTCAGTGTCACAGAGCCTCGCCGATGGAGAGATAAAAGCAGACAATGAGAGACGGAATTAAACAGTAAAACATGTGGAGTTTTAACGAAGTGGCTGTCACTTTGCTAAGTGTTGTGTGTTTATTGGGGCATTAGGTGCTTCTGTTTAATTGGAAACTGCTGTTTAAATTCCGCCTTCGATTTTCCTTACACGAGAGAAACGAAAAGAATCTGTGGAAAATAACCAGAGAGTGACGAGCGCTAACCAGAGACAGCTGCTAATGCTGCTGCTGCTACTTCTGCTAATGCCCAGGAACTGCTACTGCTAATACTACTGCTGCTGCTAATGCTAACTGCTGATGCTAATGCTAACTGCTGCCCAGGAACTGCTATTGCTCCTGTGCATCATACCACTGCTTTACTCCAGAAGAACACTACACTACGCTAACATGACGCTAACACTACCTTACACTACACTACGCTAACACTATACTATACTACACTACACTACACTACACAAACACTACACTACACTACACTACACTACACTACACTACATTACACTACACTACACTACACTACACTACACAAACACTACACTACACTAACACCACACTATGCTAACATTACATTACACTACAATAATATTACACTACGCTACACTAACACTACACTACAGTGTGCTACACTAACACTACACTACACTACACTACACTATGCTAACACTACACTACACTACACTAACACTACACTACAATAATATTACACTATGCGATGCTAACACTACACTACACTAACATTACACTACACTAACACTAACACTACACTACACTACACTAACATTACACTGCACTAACACTACACTACACTAACACTACACTAACACTAACACTACACTAACACTACACTACACTACACTAACATTACACTGCACTAACACTACACTACACTAACACTAACACTACACTACACTACACTAACACTACACTGCACTAACACTACACTACACTACACTAACACTACACTACACTATGCTAACACTACACTACACTAACACTAACACTACACTACACTACACTAACACTACATTACACTAACACTACACTACACTACACTAACACTAACACTACACTACATTACACTACACTAACACTAACACTACACTAACATTACAATGCACTAACACTAACACTACACTACACTTCACTACACTAACACTAACACTACACTACATTACACTAACACTACACTACACTAACACTACACTAACACTACACTACACTACATTACACTACACTAACACTAACACTACACTAACATTACAATGCACTAACACTAACACTACACTACACTTCACTACACTAACACTAACACTACACTACATTACACTAACACTACACTACACTAACACTACACTAACACTACACTACACTACATTACACTACACTAACACTAACACTACACTAACATTACAATGCACTAACACTAACACTACACTACACTTCACTACACTAACACTAACACTACACTACATTACACTACACTAACACTAACACTACACTAACATTACAATGCACTAACACTAACACTACACTACATTACACTAACACTACACTACACTATACTACACTAACACTAACACTACACTACACTACACTAACACTAACACTACACTACACTAACACTACACTACATTATACTAACACTACACTATACTACACTAACACTAACACTACACTACACTACACTACACTAACACTAACACTACACTACACTAACACTACACTACATTATACTAACACTACACTACACTACACTAACACTAACATTACACTGCACTAACACTACACTACACTAACACTATCACTACACTAACACTACACTACACTACATTACAGTAACAATACACTACACTAACACTAACACTACACTACACTACACTACACTAACATTACACTGCACTAACACTACACTACACTAACACTATCACTACACTAACACTACACTACACTACATTACAGTAACAATACACTACACTAACACTAACACTACACTACACTACACTACACTACATTACACTAACACTACACTACACTAACACTAACACTAACACTACACTACATTACACTAACACTACACTACACTACACTAACACTACACTAACACTACACTACACTACACTAACACTACACTACATTACACTAACACTACACTACACTAACACTACACTAACACTACACTACACTACATTACACTAACACTACACTACACTACACTACACTAACACTAACACTATACTACATTACACTAACACTACACTACACTAACACTAACACTACACTACACTAACACTACACTAACACTACACTACACTACACTAACACTACACTAACACTAACACTACACTACACTAACACTAACACTACACTACAGTACACTACACTACACTACACTACAGTACACTACTCTACACTAACACTACACTACACTAACACTACACTATACTACACTACACTACACTAACACTACACTACAGTACACTACACTACCCTAACACTACACTTACACTACACTACACTAACACTACACTACACTAACACTACACTACAGTAGTCTACACTACACTAACACTACACTACACTAACACTACACTACACTAACACTAACACTACACTACAGTACACTACACTAACACTACACTACAGTACACTACACTACACTACAGTACACTACACTACACTACACTACAGTACACTACTCTACACTAACACTACACTACACTAACACTACACTATACTACACTACACTAACACTACACTACAGTACACTACACTACCCTAACACTACACTTACACTACGCTACACTACAGTAGTCTACACTACACTAACACTACACTACACTACACTACATTACACTAACACTACACTACACTAACACTACACAACACTACACTAACACTACACTACACTACACTACACTAACACTACACTAACACTACACTACACTACACTACACTAACACTACACTACACTAACACTAACACTACACTACAGTAGTCTACACTACACTAACACTACACTACACTACACTACATTACACTAACACTACACTACACTAACACTACACAACACTACACTAACACTACACTACACTACACTACACTAACACTACACTACAGTAGACTACACTACACTAACACTACACTACACTACACTACACTAACACTACACTAACACTACACTACAGTAGACTACACTACACTACACTAACACTACACTACAGTAGACTACACTACACTAACACTACACTACACTACATTACACTAACACTACACTACAGTAGACTACACTACACTAACACTACACTACACTTCACTACACTAACACTACACTAACACTACACTAACACTACACTAACACTACACTAACACTACACTAACACTACACTACACTAACACTACACTACAGTACACTACACTAACACCACACAGCACACTCTCAGCTCTGCCCTTTACTTCAGCGTGGTTTCTGCCTGCTTTTATCTGTGTGTGTTTACTCTCTCCAACATTTCATCATCAGAGATGGTGATGAAGAACAAACTGAAGATCAGATTGCGTTATTGAACCGCGCTGAAGTCTGAACAGTGCCAACAGACGTGTGTATCGACAACCTGTCCATGTAGCTGAAGTTTATTTACACCAGAACAGACATTACAGAGCCACAGCAGATCAGTTCGCGTTACACAACTGGCTCGTGATGCAGCCGTCCATCTGCATGCTGCAGTTTTTATTCTCTTTCACACACAGTTTCAGCTTTAATGCTCATTACGAGCTCAATAATTTTCTGAGGACTGGATCAGGTGTGTTTCTTCTCCTGCACTGAAGCTGAGAATGCTTCCCAGCGCTTGTCCCGGAGAATTCCGCCATGATTTCTCCACTGTAGCAAACCAACACTGCCGCTAATTACCGGAGTAGATGGTTCAGGTGTTCTAGAGCTGAAAAAAAGTAATAAAATATACAGGATAGAGGTGAGACCAGTATAAACATTTTAATAAGGCTGTACAAATAAGGAGAGAAACTGTTTTCACTCAGATTTAAATCAGACTGCTCTCTGGAGTCATCAATCACAGCTTCATATTAATGAGCTCCTTACCTAACGCCTTATCATTTCCACAGCACCGGCTCATTCACAGAGACGTGCATGGCAGACGCCTCATAAACGGCTTAATGAAGTTTTCTGTAATTTCTGTATGGTGTGTGTAAGGAGTCTCCAGTATCAGCTCTCTCAGTCAGAGGTGAAGCTGGAACTCGCTTTACAGAACATTAAAGATTCATTCATTCATTCATTGTCTACCGTTTATCCGATCTATTCTCGGGTCACGGGGAGCCTGTGCCTATCTCAGGTGTCATTGGGCATCAAGGCAGGATACACCCTGGATGGAGTGCCAACCCATCGCAGGGCACACACACACACTCTCATTCACTCACACAATCACACACTACGGACAATTTAGAGATGCCAATCAACCTACAATGCGTGTCTTTGGACTGGGTGGAGGAAACCGGAGTACCCGGAGGAAACCCCCGAGGCACGGGGAGAACATGCAAACTCCACACACACAGTGGTGGTGGGAATTGAAGCCCCAACCCTGGAGGTGTGAGGCAAACGTGCTAACCACCAAGCCACCATGCCCCCAACATTAAAGATTATTAGAAATAAATAAATAAAACACCGAGGGTCATTCTGTTCCAGGAAAATAATCTGCTTCAGTGTGTAACAGTAACTCAACATCACACACCCTGAAGTGACCAAAGCGTGGGTGAGATTAGATTCTGATTGTTCAGAATGTGCTGATTAAGTAAATAATAACACCCCTCAGTTACTCACCTTATCCTCAAACAATGATTTTATTAAAGAACATTACTGCAAAGCACTTGTTTTTTCTAATGAGAATAACTGACTGAGTGAATTCAGCATTACAGTCCTGCTTCAGTGAATGGTGAACTTTAACCAGACGTAGCTTGTGAGCGAAAAGAGGATGAAAAAAAAAGAAAAAGAAAAACCAGGAAAAGAAAAACAGGACCTCGGCCCTGCACTCTTGTTTTCTATTAGTCCCTGCTTCAACCACGGGCAGATCTGCAGGGTTAAAGTTCCTCCACATGACCTCAGTGTGAAGCTTAATGGGAGAACGTGGATGCAATATGAACTGACAGCACAAGCGACTTCCTGTTTCACACACCGCAGCTTTCAGCAGGAGAAATGTTTTTTTTCCATTCTGATTGCTGAGTTACTGATTTTTGTGTGTGTGTGTGTGTGTGTGTGTGTGTGTGTGTGTGTGTGTGGAGATAAAGGTCTGGTGTGTGATGTTCTTCTTCATGTACACACGACTCCAGGAATATGATCTGGATCTACATTACCCAAGATTAGCATTGAAGATGAATAAATTAATCAATGAATAATTGGTGACTATTTTAATGAACGATACGTCAGACTTTTTATCCATTTCTAGTTACATTTAATCTTTATGAAGCGAGTTCCTTCCAGTAGGGGCTTCCTTTGTTGGTTTCTTTTTTTTTCAGCTATAAACACTCGTCCCCTCAGCAGTCTCTCTTTATTCTCTCTCTCCTCAGCTATAAACACTCGTCCCCTCAGCTTCTTCTTCTTCTTTCGGCTTTTCCCTTCAGGGGTCTCCACAGCGAATCATCTCTCTCCACCTATCCCTATCTTCTGCATCCTCAACACTTGCACCCACTAGCTTCATATCCTCATTAATTCCATCCATATACCTCCTCTTTGGCCTTCCTCTTTGCCTCCTGCCTGGCAGCTCCATGTCCAACATTCTCCTACCAATATACTCACTCTCCCTCCTCTGAACATGTCCAAACCATCTTAATCTGGCCTCCCTAACTTTGTCCCCCAAACGTCCAACATGAGCTGTCCCTCTGATGTACTCGTTCCTAATCCTGTCCAATCTTGTCACTCCCAAAGAGAACCTCAACATCTTCAACTCTGCTACCTTAGCTCTGACTCCTGTCTCTTCCTCAGTGACACTGTCTCTAAACCATACAGCATGGCCGGTCTCACCACTGTCCTGTACACCTTCCCCTTGATTCTCGCTGATATTTTCCTATCACACAGAACTCCCCACACCTGTCATCTGCAAACATCATTGTCCAAGGAGACTCCTGTCTGACCTCCTCTGACCCCCGGTCCATCACTATAGCAAACAGGAAGGGGCTCAGAGCCGATCCCTGATGCAGTCCCACCTCCACTTTGAACTCCTCTGTCTGACCTACAGCACACCTCACCACTGTCCTGCTCCTCTCATACATGTCCTGCACCACTCTGACATACTTCTCCGCTACTCCTGACTTCCTCATACAGTACCACAGCTCTTCTCTTGGCACCCTGTCATACGCTTTCTCCAAGTCTACAAACACACAGTGCAACTCCCTCTGACCATCCCTATACTTCTCCATCAAAATTCTCAGAGCAAAAATTGCATCTGTTGTGCTCTTTCTGGGCATGAAGCCATACTGCTGCTCACAAATTTCCACTACCTTCCTTAACCTAGCTTCCACTACTCTTTCCCATAGCTTCATTGTATGGCTCATCAACTTTATCCCCCTATAGTTCTGCAACTCTGCACGTCACCCTTATTCTTAAAGATCAGCACTAACACACTTCTTCTCCATTCCTCAGGCATCCTCTCACTCTCTAAAACCCTGTTGAACAAACTAGCTAAAAATTTCACTGCTGCCTCTCCCAGACACTTCCAGACCTCCACCGGGATGTCGTCAGGACCAACTGCCTTTCCACTTTTCATCCTCTTCAAAGCCTTCCTGACTTCATCCTTTCTAATCTTATCTACTTCCTGTTCCACAGAGTTCACCCCTTCTACTCTTTTTTCCCTCTCATTTTCCTCATTCATCAGCTCCTCAAAGTATTCCTTCCATCTCCTCTGTACACTCTCCTCACTTGTGAGCACCCTTCCATCCCTATCCTTAATAACTCTAACTTGCTGCACATCCTTCCCATCTCGATCCCTCTGCCTAGCTAACCTGTACAAGTCCTTCTCTCCTTCTCTAGTGTCTAACCTAGTGTACAACTCGTCATATGCCTTCTGCTTGGCCTTAGACACCTCCCTCTTCACTCTGCGCTGTAACTCCTTGTATTCCTGTCTATTCTCTTCAGTCCTGTCCATGTCCCACTTCTTCTTGGCTAACCTCTTCCTCTGGATACTATCCTGAACTTCCTCATTCCACCACCAAGTCTCCTTATCTTCTTTCCTCCTTCCAGATGACACACCCAGCACCTTTCTCCCTGTCTCCCTGATCACTTCTGCTGTAGTTTCCCAGTCATCTGGCAGCACTACCTGACCACCCAGAGCCTGCCTCAACTTCTGTCTAAATTCCTCACAACATTCCTCCTTTTTCAGCTTCCACCACTTGGTTTTCTTCTCTATCTCTATCTTTGACCTCTTCGTCTTACAGACCATCAAAGTCATCCTACACACCACCATCCTATGCTGTCTGGCTACACTCTCTCCCACAACCACTTTACAGTCACTAATCTCTTTCAGATTGCCTCTTCTACATAGGATGTAGTCTACCTGTGTTCTCCTACCTCCACTCTTGTAAGTCACTCTATGCTCCTCCCTCTTCTGAAAATAAGTGTTAACCACACCCATGTCCATCCTCTTAGCAAAATCCACTACCATCTGTCCTTCTAAGTTCCTTTCCTTAACTCCAAACTTGCCCATCACCTCCTCATCACCTGTGTTCCCCTCACCAACATGTCCATTAAAATCCGCTCCTATCACCACTCTCTCACCCGTGGGAATACTCTCCATCACCTCATCTAATTCACTCCAGAATCTCTCTTTCTCCTCTAACTCACAACCTACCTGTGGGGCATAACCACTAACAACATTCAACATCACCCCTTCAATCTCTAACTTCAGACTCATCACCCTGTCTGACACTCTCTTCACCTCCAGAATATTCCTCACAAACTCCTCCTTCAGGACCACACCTACCCCATTTCTCTTACTATCCACACCATAATAAAACAGCTTGAATCCTGCTCCTATACTACGAGCCTTGCTACCCTTCCACCTGGTCTCCTGTACACACAGTATATCCACCTTCCTTCTCTCCATCACATCAGCCAGCTCTCTACCTTTCCCTGTCATAGTACCAACATTCAGAGTTCCTATTCTCAGTCCTACACTCTTACCTTTCCTCTTCTCTCTCTGTCTGCGCACTCTCCTCCCTCCTCTACTTCTTCCACCAACAGTAGCCCAATTTCCACCGGCGCCCTGTAGGTCAACGGCGCCGATGGCAGTCGTTGTTAACCCGGGCCTCGACCGATCCGGTATGAAATTCAGAGTACTGATGATTCGCATGGTTAAATTTGGCAATGTTTTACGCCGGATGCCCTTCCTGATGCAACACTCTCTATCCGGGCTTGGGACCGGCACAGAAGTCACTGGACTGTGACCCCTATGGCTAGATTACTCGTCCCCTCAGCAGTCTCTCTTTATTCTCTCTACTCAAGTTAATGAGAGAAAATAAATCTCAGATGCTCATATTACTGAGAAACCACAAAAAGCGTAAGCTCCTCTGTCTTGAAGATGTGGAGAACCTCACCAGATCCACAGTTTTTCATTAGAATGAGTGTGAGTTTTGTATTAGAGCATTATGATGGAGTTGTGACACTGACAGAGCCGCTGTTACAGAACCTGAATCAGACTCATGTAACATCTACATAAATAATATACAGACACCCAGTACCACGGTTTAGCTGATGGTCAGTGTCAGAACAATGACCTGTTCTAGTCAGTAATTTGAATCAGGGTCTCATTAGGGTTCTCCTGAACACACAGAGGAACTCGTTCAGTCTCAATAAGGAGCCCTAATTTACTGTCAAGTTAAATCCATTCCTCTAATTCCTTTAAGCACTGAGGTTAATCTATAAGTCACATGTTAAATGATTAAATCTACATACATTAGCAGATTTGTTTTAATTGCTCTCTGGATTTTAGAGGAATTCTTCTCTATTGAGATCGTACAACTGACATCAGCTCCAGCAGTCAGACTGGAGGGATTTTTTTGATAATGAGTCTTAAAGTCTTGTTTTCCTTTCTTTGATTTTCTTTCTTGCTTTGTCCTTTGGAGTGTCTCTCGGTGAGTGGACTTGTCCGATTGTCCCCAGGAATCTAATAAGAGCTTGATTGCTTTTCCTAATTATCCTGTTTATTGGTGCTGCAGGCCGGCCCTGTTATTGGTGTAATTAATTTTAAAGATAACTTCTTCTCCATCCGGATTAGCAATGGCATACGATAACGGTATGTCAGGGAAAGCATGTGTGTGTGTATGTGTGTGTGTGTGTGTGTGTGTGTGTGTGTGTGTGTGAGTTAATTAGCTGAAAGTGCTGCCCAGACAGCCGTGCCCCCTTTTCACACACTTTTCTCAACAGCTTGACGAATGTCCTCTCTGTTTCTCCATGAATAAAAGCAAAACCAGCCTCCATTCGTCAACTTTAGCTGTGAATCGATCGCTGCGCTTTTTGCCTCCTACGTCTTTATAATGCGGCCGCTTTAATTTGGATACGCAGGGAAAAAAATGACCTTTTCCTGTAAGAACTGGGCCGAGCGGTTTCTACTCTCTTCCCTTTTTGGAGAAGCAGGAAGTGTTTTAGCGAGCAGAAACGAGCTGCGTGTGGACTCGGCCTTTACCACATCGCTGAAATATTACTCACATTTAACACTGCACTCTGATTGGTCCAGAGATGCAGCTCTGCATTGGTTCTATTTCAAGCCTAACAGGCCTTCATCACCACGGTTACGGTTGCTCATCCACTCCTGTTCATCTGCCTCTCCGCTGAAAGGAGGTTGAGATGAGAGAGGTGAGACAGGTGAGGCGTGCTGTCTTTGATTATCATTTTCTACCGGTCTCTCTCTCTCTCTCTTTCTCTCTCTCTCACAGAAAACACACACACACACACACACACACACACAAACACACACACACACACACACACACGCACACACACACACAGATACTCTCTCTCTCTGTCTCTCTTTCATTTTTATCTCTATATCTCTCCCTAATTGATTTTGGTTTTCCATTTTCTCAGTTTCTCATTTTTTCTCTTTATTCTTTTTCTTTTATCTGGTCATCTCTCTCACTTTTTCAATCTCTTTATTTGTCTTTCTTTGACCCAGTCTTTCCCTCTTATTAGAATATCTCACTATTGTTTTTGTATTTTCTATTTTCCTGTTTCCTGTACCCCTCTCTCTCTCTCTCTCTCTCTCTCTCTCTCGCTCTTTTCTCTCTCTCTCTCTCTCTCTCTCTCTCTCAGGAGAATAGGGTTAAGTTAAGAGAATGGTAGAGATTCACGTAGAGAAGTTTGAACCCCTGAAAGACTGAGTGTGGATCAATAATACAAGCAAACAGAGAGGGTGCACAGGGGTCAGAACACACGCGCACACACACACACACACACACACACACACACACACACACACACAAATAATAATAATAATAATTCTCCTCTCAGCTGCCTGGATAAAAAGTTGCAGATAATTACATGTCTGTGTAGCTCTGAATCATATTGAATCATTCTGAATAACACTGAATCACTGAATCACTGAATCATCTTTCATACATCAGGTTGGTACTGACTAGCAGCTTCTATGTATACATGCTGTGCTTTAGTGAAGGAGCTCTCAGAGTGTGCACAAAAATCTATGCACAACAATAATCCAATCTGTATCTGATTTAAACAGCTATCAGATTATTCAAAACAGCACACTACGACATCATCAATCTGATTCAGGCCATTATTGGATTTCAAGAAATCTAATAAAGACACCTGGATTTTGGTGAAGTAATAAACATCCGGACTGTGTGTGTGTGTGTGTGTGTTTTGTGTGTGTGTGTGTGTGTGTGTGTGTGTTCTCTGCCTTTTATATATTTGTGTATGAGCAGAAACAGAACCAGAGAGAGAGAGAGAGAGACAGAGAGAGAGAGAGAGAGAGAGAGAGAGAGAGAGAGAGAGAGAGAGAGAGAGAGAGAGAGAGAGAAAGAGAGAGAGAGACAGAAATCAGCTTCCATGCAAGCGAGATGACTCAGAGTCATACACACGCTGATACCTGCTCGAGGTTTTCAGTTTTTATTAGCTCGTTAATTAGCAAAAAAAGAAAGAAAACCGCCTCCTGCGTGTGTGTTAATTCGTGTGTTTCGACACTCCTAGACTCAGCTCTGATTCAATTAAAGCCAATTTCATGTTGTTTTGACACAGCAGGTAGGAGATGAATATTAAATGTCACAATAGATTGATACTCAAGTCAGAATGGAGTAAAATACCTTTAATCTCTCTGACTAAGCAGCTGAGGAATTACATTACTGTTTATTAAATTAGTGTACAGTAGAAAAAGAGCAGCGCTGCTTTAATCCCGCTGCAAAACACAGACTTTTCAGCAAATGTCACTTCTTCACTCCAAGCTTCCTGTAACGTGGGAAGGATTTGAACAGTCTGTGGTGTGATAATGAGGCTTTTATACAATTAGGACTTTTCATTAACGTTCATGGAGACCCACTTATTTATTTATTTATTTATTTATTTATTTATTTATTTATTTATTTATTTATTTATTTATTCTGGTTTTCAGCAGAACTTCAGTGATCCAGCAGACAAGATGCAGCACCAAGAATTAAACATGGTGTTTTGTATCAGTACATCACACACACACACACATACATACACACACACCTACACATACACCACATACACCACACTCAGTACTCATTCAGATTCAGATTCAGATTCAAATCACAAAGTTACTCCAGGAAACACACTCCACTCCTCCACACGGTAAACTAACCTAACTAACTAAACAGATAAACCAGTAGCTACCGAACCCTTTCTAACAATTATAAATTCTTCCCTTAGCACTGGCTACATGCCTAAATCTTTTAAGCTAGCAGTTATCAAACCCCTGATTAAAAAATGGACCTCGACACCCCTGTCTGCTGTCCAACTATAGGCCAATATCAAACCTGCCCTTTATCTCCAAGATCCTAGAAAAGGCTGTAGCACAGCAGTTATGTTCAGACCTACATAGGAATAACATTCATGAAATGATTCAGTCAGGATTTAGGGCTCATCATAGCACAGAGACAGCACTGGTTAAACTGGTAAATGACCTGTTACTGACCTCTGATCAGGGTTGTGTCTCCATACTGTTGTTACTCGATCTCAGTGCAGCTTTTGACACCATTGACCATGCTATTCTACTTGATAGGCTAGAACATGTTGTTGGTGTTAAAGGAACAGCCCTCTCCTGGCTCAGGTCTTGTTTGACGGATCGTTATCAGTGTCTAGATCTAAATGGTGACTTCTCTATGCATACTAAGGTTATGTTCGGTGTTCCACAAGGTTATGTCTCAGGCCCACTGCTTTTCTCCTTATATATGCTACCCCTTGGTGCAATTATTTCGTAAACATGGTATTAGCTTCCACTGTTATGCGGATGACACACAGCTGTATGTTTCAGCTAAGTCAGATGAGAGACACCAGATTATTAAGATTGAAGAATGTATAAAGGACATTAGACAGTGGATGGTCACTAACTTCCTCCTGCTTAACTCTGACAGACAGAGGTGCTTGTACTAGGACCACATGCTGCTAGAAGTAAGCTTTCTGATTACAGAGGAACTGTGGATGGTCTTTCTGTTTCATCTCGTACTGCAGTAAAAGATCTTGGTGTGATTATTGACTCTTGTCTTTTGTTTGAAGCTCATGTAGATAATATCCCCTAGAGTAGCCTTCTTCCATCTCAGAAATATTGCTAAGATAAGAAATATGATGTCACTTCATGATGCAGAAAAAGTGGTTCATGCTTTTGTTAGCTCTAGGTTGGATTATTGTAATGCCTTACTGTCTGGATGTTCCAGTAGGAGCATGAACAAGCTCCAGTTAGTCCAGAACAGCAGCTAGAGTCCTAACTAGAACCAGAAGATATGAACACATCACTCCTATCTTAGCCACACTACACTGACCCCCAGTCAAATTCCACATTGATTATAAAATCCTGTTACTGACCTATAAAGCACTAAATGGTATTGCGCCACAGTACCTGAGTGACCTTTTGGTTATTTATGATCTGCCACGCCTACTCTGATCAAAGGGTGCAGGTTATTTGGTAGTACCTCAAGTAGCAAAGGCTACAGCAGGGGGCGGAGATTTTTCTTACAAAGCCCAACAGTTATGGAACAGTCTTCCAATCAGTGTTGGGGATTCAGACACAGTCTCAGTGTTTAAGTCTAGGCTGAAGACACATTTATTTAGTCAAGCCTTCAATGTATAGTTGTTCTTAGGTAAAGGAGCAGAACTAGAAGGTTCATGGGTGTAGAGTGTTGGGTGTACTGGGATGTTTGGATGCTGTCGCCACTCTCGCAAGTCACTCAGGTCACTGACTGTGAAGTGTTTGGACGCTTTATGTCGCGGGAAGTCTTCATGTCTGTGACCTTCTGTCTCTCCCTTTCAGTTATGATGTCATAGCTAGTTCTGCCGGAGTCCCTGCCTGCACTTTACACATAATCTACATTGTCTTTAAACATCACATGATCACAAGCAGACTTAATATTTTCTCTCTCTCTCTCTCTCTCTCTCTCTCTCTCTCTCTCTCTCTCTCGCTCTCTCTCTCCCCTCTCTCTCTCTCTCTCTTTCTCTGTCTGTCTTTCTCTGTCGAGCTATACGTCCCACTCCCGAGCTCCCAGTGTTCAGAGTTCCCAGTGTGACCACTGGCTCTACCCCTGGTCAGAGTCTCGTCACTTGGTGGTGCTCACTGATGCTGTGGATGGATCTGTGTGGACAGTCTGTGACCAGGAGACAGCCGTGGACAGAGCCACTTGGGGACTATAACACCGTCACAGATCTGCTGTTACATCTGTCAGCTTTGACAGCAAGGAATTAGTGTCTATAATGACCTCAGAAACTACACTGACCTAATAGTTCCTCATGGGCCCTTGGGTGCTGTTGTAGAAAGAACAATATTTACATTTACATTATTTCCTGTCCAGTGTCACCCAAATGAGGATGGGTTCCCTTCTGAGTCTGGTTCCTCTCAAGGTTTCTTCCTCAGATCATCACAGGGAGTTTTTCCTTGCCACCGTCACCGCAGGCTTCTCATTAGAGATAAAATAGTTTAATAATTTAATTTAATAATTCTTTTTTTCTCCCTGTTTCTCTACTCTTGTAAAGCTGCTTTGAGACAAAGTCCACTGTAAAAGGTGCAATACAAATGAATTGAACTGAATTGAAATTAAGCCCATGTGAATAGAGATTTAATCAGTAATAATGATAACAATTACAGCTTTAGACATGAGAATTATTTTGTTTATTTCTTACAGAAGTAAGATGTTCTCCACGGGTTCTGTAAGAGTTGGGTTCTACATGGAACAGGTTCTGATCTGAATCAGTGTGGTGAGTTCTGTGTGTTCAGAAGTGTGTGTGAGGAATTAAATACAACCTGGATGATGGAAACTCGCTCTGTAGTGAAGTGAAGTGAAGTGTGTACTGAAGGACAGGATGTAATTAGGGTAAAAAAATATACAGATGAAAAATCTATACTGATATTACAGCTCAAAAAACATACAGGGAGAGAGAGAGAGAGAGAGAGAGAGAGAGAGAGAGAGAGAGAGAGGTGTAGGGGAAGGAGTCTACAGTGTTCTGTTGTTAATGTAAGTAATGAGTAATAAAGTAACCGAATCTTTTCAGTTGTAAATGTTAATTTATTTTATTGTGAGGTTTTTAAGAAACAGAAGCAGGAGAAAAACGGGGAAAAACACAGTAATCCCTCTACAAGGACGAAGAGACACGGTGTTGTACCATGGTGTTGTGATGCAGTCTTGTGTTGTGGTGTTGTGCGGTGCTGTTGTGAGGTGTTGTGTTGTTGAATGGTGTTACGTTGTGATTGTTGTGTGGTGATGTGAGTGTTGTTGTTGTGTGGTGAGGGGGAGTGTTGTTGTGTGGTGATGTGAGTGTTGTTGTTGTGTGATGATGTGAGTGTTGTTGTGTGGTGATGTGAGTGTTGTTGTGTGGTGATGTGAGTGTTGTTGTTGTGTGGTGATGTGAATGTTGTTTTTTGTGGGTGATGTGAGTGTTGTTGTTGTGTGATGATGGGAGTGTTGTGTGGTGATGTGAGTGTTGTTGTTGTGTGATGATGTGAGTGTTGTTGTGTGGTGATGTGAGTGTTGTTGTTGTGTGATGATGTGAGTGTTGTTGTGTGGTGATGTGAGTGTTGTTGTGTGGTGATGTGAGTGTTGTTGTGTGGTGATGTGAGTGTTGTTGTGTGATGATGTGAATGTTGTTGTGTGGTGATGTGAGTGTTGTTGTTGTGTGATGATGTGAGTGTTGTTGTGTGGTGATGTGAGTGTTGTTGTGTGGTGATGTGAGTGTTGTTGTGTGGTGATGTGAGTGTTGTTGTGTGATGATGTGAATGTTGTTGTGTGGTGATGTGAGTGTTGTTGTTGTGTGATGATGTGAGTGTTGTTGTGTGGTGATGTGAATGTTGTTGTGTGGTGATATGAGTGTTGTTGTTGTGTGGTGATGGGAGCATTGTTGTTGTGTGGTGATGTGAGTGTTGTTGTGTGGTGATGTGAGTGTTGTTGTTGTGTGGTGATGTGAGTGTTGTTGTGTGGTGATGTGAGTGTTGTTGTGTGGTGATGTGAGTGTTGTTGTTGTGTGGTGATGTGAGTGTTGTTGTGTGGTGATGTGAGTGTTGTTGTGTGGTGATGTGAGTGTTGTTGTGTGGTGATGTGAGTGGTGTTGTGTGGTGATGTGAGTGTTGTTGTGTGGTGATGTGAGTGTTGTTGTTGTGTGGTGATGTGAGTGTTGTGTGGTGATGTGAGTGTTGTTGTGTGGTGATGGGAGCATTGTTGTTGTGTGGTGATGTGAGTATTGTTGTGTGGTGATGTGAGTGTTGTTGTGTGGTGATGTGAGCATTGTTGTTGTGTGGTGATGTGAGTGTTGTTGTGTGGTGATGTGAGTGTTGTTGTGTGGTGATGTGAGTGTTGTTGTTGTGTGGTGATGGGAGCATTGTTGTTGTGTGGTAATGTGAGTTTTGTTGTTGTGTGGTGATGTGAGTTTTGTTGTGTGGTAATGTGAGTTTTGTTGTTGTGTGGTGTGTGAGTGGTGTTGTGTGGTAATGTGAGTGTTGTTGTGTGGTGATGTGAGTGTTGTTGTGTGGTGATGTGAGTGTTGTTCTGTGGTGATGTGAGTGTTGTTGTGTGGTGATGTGAGTGTTGTTGTTGTGTGGTGATGGGAGCATTGTTGTTGTGTGGTGATGTGAGTATTGTTGTGTGGTGATGTGAGTGTTGTTGTTGTGTGGTGATGTGAATGTTGTTGTGTGGTGATGTGAGTGTTGTTGTTGTGTGGTGATGTGAGTGTTGTTGTGTGGTGATGTGAGTGTTGTTGTTGTGTGGTGATGTGAATGTTGTTGTGTGGTGATGTGAGTGTTGTTGTTGTGTGGTGATGTGAGTGTTGTTGTTGTGTGATGATGTGAGTGTTGTTGTGTGGTGAGGGGAGTGTTGTTGTTGTGTGGTGATGTGAGTGTTGTTGTGTGGTGATGTGAGTGTTGTTGTGTGGTGATGTGAGTGTTGTTGTTGTGTGGTGATGGGAGCATTGTTGTTGTGTGGTAATGTGAGTATTGTTGTTGTGTGGTGATGTGAGTGTTGTTGTGTGGTAATGTGAGTATTGTTGTTGTGTGGTGATGTGAGTGGTGTTTTTGTGGTGATGTGAGTGTTGTTCTGTGGTGATGTGAGTGTTGTTGTGTGGTGATGTGAGTGTTGTTGTTGTGTGGTGATGTGAATGTTGTTGTGTGGTGATGTGAGTGTTGTTGTTGTGTGGTGATGTGAGTGTTGTTGTTGTGTGATGATGTGAGTGTTGTTGTGTGGTGATGTGAGTGTTGTTGTTGTGTGGTGATGTGAGTGTTGTTGTGTGGTGATGTGAGTGTTGTTGTGTGGTGATGTGAGTGTTGTTGTGTGGTGATGTGAGTGTTGTTGTTGTGTGATGATGTGAATGTTGTTGTGTGGTGATGTGAGTGTTGTTGTTGTGTGGTGATGTGAGTGTTGTTGTTGTGTGATGATGTGAGTGTTGTTGTGTGGTGATGTGAGTGTTGTTGTTGTGTGGTGATGTGAGTGTTGTTGTGTGGTGATGTGAGTGTTGTTGTTGTGTGGTGATGTGAGTGTTGTTGTTGTGTGATGATGTGAGTGTTGTTGTGTGGTGATGTGAATGTTGTTGTGTGGTGATGGGAGCGTTGTTGTTGTGTGGTGATGTGAGTATTGTTGTTGTGTGGTGATGTGAGTGTTGTTGTTGTGTGGTGATGTGAGTGTTGTTGTTGTGTGGTGATGTGAGTGTTGTTGTGTGGTAATGTGAGTATTGTTGTTGTGTGGTGATGTGAGTGTTGTTGTGTGGTGATGTGAGTGTTGTTGTTGTGTGGTGATGTGAGTGTTGTTGTGTGATGATGTGAATGTTGTTGTGTGGTGATGTGAGTGTTGTTGTTGTGTGGTGATGTGAGTGTTGTTGTGTGATGATGTGAATGTTGTTGTGTGGTGATGGGAGCGTTGTTGTTGTGTGGTGATGTGAGTATTGTTGTTGTGTGGTGATGTGAGTGTTGTTGTTGTGTGGTGATGTGAGTGGTGTTGTGTGGTGATGTGAGTGTTGTTGTTGTGTGGTGATGTGAGTGTTGTTTTTGTGGTGATGTGAGTGTTGTTGTTGTGTGGTGATGTGAGTGTTGTTGTGTGGTGATGTGAGTGTTGTTTTTGTGGTGATGTGAGTGTTGTTGTTGTGTGGTGATGTGAGTGTTGTTGTGTGGTGATGTGAGTGTTGTTGTGTGGTGATGTGAGTGTTGTTGTGTGGTGATGTGAGTGTTGTTGTGTGGTGATGTGAGTTTTTTTTGTTGTGTGGTGATGTGAGTGTTGTTGTGTGGTGATGTGAGTGTTGTTGTGTGGTGATGTGAGTTTTTGTTGTGTGGTGATGTGAGTGTTGTTGTTGTGTGGTGATGGGAGCGTTGTTGTTGTGGGGTGATGTGAGTATTGTTGTTGTGTGGTGATGTGAGTGTTGTTGTGTGGTGATGTGAGTGTTGTTGTGTGGTGATGTGAGTGTTGTCGTGTGGTAATGTGAGTATTGTTGTTGTGTGGTGTGGGGGGTTTTTGTGTGGTGTGTGGTGTTGTTGGTGGTGATGTAAATGTTTTTGTTGTGTGGTGATGTGAGTGTTGTTGTGTGGTGATGTGAGTGTTGTTGTGTGGTGATGGGAGCATTGTTGTTGTGTGGTGATGTGAGTTTGTTGTGTGGTGATGTGAGTTGTTGTTGTGTGGTGATGTGAGTTGTTGTTGTGTGGTGATGTGAGTGTTGTTTTTGTGGGGGTGTGGGTGGTTGTTGTGGGGTAGGGGTTGTTGTGTGTAATGTGATTTTGTTTTTGTGTGGTGATGTAAATTTTGTTGTGTGGTGTGTGGTGTTGTGTGGTTTTGTGTTGTTGGGGATGTGGGGTGGTTGTGTGGTGATGTGAGTATTGTTGTTGGTGGTGATGTGAGTTTTGTTGTGTGGTAATGTGAGTATTGTTGTTGTGTGGTGATGTGAGTGGTGTTGTGTGGTGATGTGAGTGTTGTTGTTGTGTGGTGATGTGATTTGTTTTTGGGGTGTGGGTGTTGTGAGTGTTGTTGTGTGGTGATGTGAGTGTTGTTCTGTGGTGATGTGAGTGTTGTTGTGTGGTGATGTGAGTGTTGTTGTGTGGTGATGGGAGCATTGTTGTTGTGTGGTGATGTGAGTATTGTTGTTGTGGGGGTGATGTGAGTGTTGTTGTGTGGTGATGTGGGGTGTTGTTTTTGTGGTGATGGGAGCATTGTTGTTGTTTTGGTGATGTGAGTGTTGTTGTGTGGTGATGTGAGTGTTGTTTGTGGTGGGTGAGGGGTTGTTGTGTGGTGATGGGAGCATTGTTGTGTGATAATGTGAGTTTGTTGTTGGGGTGGGTGATGTGAGTGTTGTTGTGTGGTGATGTGAAAGTGTTTTTGGGGTTTGTTTTGGGGGATGATGTGAGTGTTGTTGTGTGGTGATGTGAGTATTGTTGTTGTGTGGTGATGTGAGTTTTGTTGTGTGGTAATGTGAGTATTGTTGTTGTGTGGTGATGTGAGTGGTGTTGTGTGGTGATGTGAGTGTTGTTGTTGTGTGGTGATGTGAGTGTTGTTGTGTGGTGATGTGAGTGTTGTTGTGTGGTGATGTGAGTGTTGTTTGTGGTGATGTGAGTGTTGTTGTGTGGTGATGTGAGTGTTGTTGTGTGGTGATGGGAGCATTGTTGTTGTGTGGTGATGTGAGATTGTTGTTGTGTGGTGATGTGAGTGTTGTTGTGTGGTGATGTGAGTGTTGTTGTGGGGTGAGGGGAAATTGTTGTTGTGTGGTGATGTGAGTGTTTGTTGTGTGGTGATGTGAGTGTTGTTGTGTGGTGATGTGAGTGTTGTTGTTGTGTGGTGATGGGAGCATTGTTGTTGTGTGGTGATGTGAGTGTTGTTGTGTGGTGAGGGTGAGGGGTTGTTGTGTGGTGATGTGAGTGTTGTTGTGTGGTGATGTGAGTGTTGTTGTGTGGTGATGTGAGGGGTTGTTGTGTGGTGATGGGAGTTGTTGTTGTGTGGTGATGGGAGATTGTTGTTGGGGTGGTGATGTGAGTATTGTTGTTGTGTGGTGATGTGAGATTTTTGGGGGAGGGGTTTGTTGTGTGATGATGTGAATGTTGTTGTTGTGTGGTGAGGGGAGCATTGTTTTTTAATGTGAGTATTGTTGTTGTGTGGTGATGTGAACGGTGTTGTGTGGTGTTGTGTTGTTGTGTGGTGATGTAAGTATTGTTGCTGTGTGGTGATGTGAGTGTTGTTGTGTGGTGATGGGAGCATTGTTGTTGTGTGGTGATGTGAGTGTTGTTGTGTGGTGATGTGAGTGTTGTTGTGTGGTGATGTGAGTATTGTTGCTGTGTGGTGATGGGAGTGTTGTTGTGTGGTGAGGGGAGCATTGTTGTTGTGTGGTGATGTGAGTATTGTTGTGTGGTCATGTGAGTGTTGTTGTTGTGTGGTGATGTGAGTGTTGTTGTTGTGTGGTGATGTGAGTGTTGTTGTGTGATGATGTGAGTGTTGTTGTGTGGTGATGTGAGTGTTGTTGTGTGATGATGTGAGTGTTGTTGTGTGGTGATGTGAGTGTTGTTGTGTGGTGATGTGAGTGTTGTTGTGTGATGATGTGAGTGTTGTTGTGTGGTGATGTGAGTGTTGTTGTGTGGTGATTTGAGTGTTGTTGTGTGGTGATGTGAGTGTTGTTGTTGTGTGGTGATGGGAGCATTGTTGTTGTGTGGTAATGTGAGTATTGTTGTTGTGTGGTGATGTGAGTTTTTGTTGTGTGGTGATGTGAGTGTTGTTGTGTGGTGATGTGAGCGGTGTTGTGTGGTGTTGTGTTATTGTGTGGTGATGTGAGCCTTGTTGCGTGGTGATGTGAGTGTTTTTGTGTGGTGTTGTGTTATTGTGTGGTGATGTGAGCCTTGTTGCGTGGTGATGTGAGTGTTGTTGTGTGGTGATGTGAGCGGTGTTGTGTTGTGTTGTTGTGCTGTGTTGTGAGCAGGATGCTGGACAGTGCAGAATTATCCTCACTTGTTCTCTTCTTCTGGACAATTAGTCTGATTTCGACAGTCACATGACCTCGTGTGTAACGAAACACATTTCTCATCGCATCCTGCATTTCCTCTCAGCTTACCTCATCCCAACCTCATCCATCCATCCTACTACACACACACACACACACACACACACATACACACACACACACACACACACACACACACACACACACACACACACACAAATTCAATTAAGCTATCATAAATCTGAAATTAGAGAAGGCAGCTATGAAATATGAGATTCTGCATCCATTTGGATCACAGACTCACTCCTTCTCTCCTTCTCTCTCTCTCTCTCTCTCTCTCTCTCTTTCTCTCTCTCTCTCTCTCTCCCATCCATAAACCACACAACAAGCCGCGAGCCGTTGTGAGATTTTCATTTCACAGTAACTTGTTTTCGAATGCTTCCCAACATTATTCCTTTAATTTAATATTATTTTAATTCTGTGTTTTCTGTTTATCTCAATGGCGTCTTTGATCTTTTCACTGTTCGTAAATGGAATGATTTTGGAATAATGATTTTCTGTTTGATGCTAAACTGGTGGCTCTCAGCTTTCATCACTTGTTAGCATCATTAGCCTCCAGTGCAGTAGCTCAGATACAGACCTGATGAGCTCCATGAGGAGAACATCACATACTGGATACATACAAACCATCATCAAGTTTGCTGACGACACAGTTGTGGTCAGACTGATCTCTGACAACAATGAGACAGCCTACCTGGAGGAGATTAGGAATCCGGAGAACTGGTGCCAGAGGAACAACCTCCTCCTTAACGTCAGCAAGACAAAGGAGCTGATAGTGGACTTCAGCACGAAGCAGGAGAGGAACTACCAGACCCCCCTGATCAACAAGAGCCCAGTGGAGAGAGTGGACAGCTTCAGATACCTCGGTGTTCACATCACGCAGGACCTGTCATGGTCCTGTCACATCAACACCGTGGTGAAAAAGGCCCGGCAGCATCTCCACCACCTCAGACGCTTGAGAGACTTTAGACTGCCCTCTAAGGTGCTCAGGAACTTTTACTCCTGCACCATAGAGAGTATCCTGATGGGAAACATAACGACCTGGTTTGGGAACAGCACCATGCAGGACAGACGAACTCTTCAGAGGGTGGTTTCGATCAGCTGAACGCATACCAAGCTCATCCATACCAAGCTCCCTGACCTGCACTCAATCTACAGCAAGCGGTGCTGGACCAAGGCTAAGAAGATCGTGAAGGACCTCAGCCACCCCAACAATGGACTATTCTCTCTGTAGCGGTCAGGAAAGCGCTTCCGCTCCCTGAAGGCCAACACAGGGAGACTGAGGAGAAGCTTCTTCCCGCAGGATATACGGACTCTCAACCAGAACTACACATAGAACTCAACTGATTGGACTTTCATGTTTCCTTCACACATGTGTTGGAACACAACAACTATCCTGAATATTTACACACTGCACAGGAACATAACACTTTGAACATTTACACATTGTACAGTTTCACATTTTTACATTTCTATATATTTTTTATATTTTTACATCTATATTATATATATTATATTTTATATTTATTCTTCTTTTTGCCTTATTTCCCTCTTCCTTCTCACTTCCATTTCTTATTTCCTTTTCAAGGTAACTGTCGTGTAAGCATTTCACTGCATATCGTACTGTGTATGGTTGTGTATGTGACAAATAAAAATTTGAATTTGAAGGCCATGAACAAATTCACATCATCTGATCTCATCATGTGGTGTAATACACACTGTATCTACTGTAACACACACTGTAATACACACTGTAATACACACTCTGTCTACAGTAACACACACTGTAATACACACTGTATCTACTGTAATACACACTGTAATACACACTGTAATACACACTGTATCTACTGTAACACACACTGTATCTACTGTAACACACTGTAATACACACTGTATCTACTGTAATACACACTGTATCTACTGTAACACACTGTAATACACACTGTATGTACTGTAACACACACTGTAATGCACACTGTATCTACTGTAATACACACTGTATCTACTGTAACGCACACTGTAATACACACTGTATCTACTGTAACACACACTGTAATACACACTGTATCTACTGTAATACACACTGTATCTACTGTAATACACACTGTATATACTGTAACACACTGTAATACACACTGTATCTACTGTAACACACTGTATCTACTGTAACGCACACTGTAATACACACTGTATCTACTGTAACGCACACTGTAATACACACTGTAATACACACTGTATCTACTGTAACACACACTGTAATACACACTGTATCTACTGTAATACACACTGTATCTACTGTAACGCACACTGTAATACACACTGTAATACACACTGTATCTACTGTAACACACACTGTAATACACACTGTATCTACTGTAATACACACTGTATCTACTGTAATACACACTGTATCTACTGTAACACACACTGTAATACACACTGTATCTACTGTAATACACACTGTATCTACTGTAACGCACACTGTAATACACACTGTATCTACTGTAACGCACACTGTAATACACACTGTAATACACACTATCTACTGTAACACACACTGTAATACACACTGTAAAACACACTCTATCTACTGTAATACACACTGTAATACACACTGTAATACACACTCTATCTACTGTAATACACACTATAATACACACTGTAATACACACTCTATCTACTGTAATACACACTGTATCTACTGTAATACACACTGTAATACACACTGTAGTACACACTCTATCTACTGTAATACACACTGTAATACACACTCTATCTACTGTAATACGCACTGTAATACACACTGTAACACACACTGTAATACACACTCTATCTACTGTAATACACACTGTAATACACACTGTAATACACACTCTATCTACTGTAATACACACTGTAATACACACTGTAATACACACTCTATCTACTGTAATACACACTGTAATACACAATGTAGTACACACTCTATCTACTGTAATACACACTGTAATACACACTGTAATACACACTGTAGTACACACTCTATCTACTGTAATACACACTGTAATACACACTGTAACACACACTGTAATACACACTCTATCTACTGTAATACACACTGTAATACACACTGTAGTACACACTCTATCTACTGTAATACACACTGTAATACACACTGTAACACACACTGTAATACACACTCTATCTACTGTAATACACACTGTAATACACACTGTAGTACACACTCTATCTACTGGAATACACACTGTAATACACACTGTAGTACACACTCTATCTACTGGAATATGCACTGTAATACACACTGTAACACACACTGTAATACACACTCTATCTACTGTAATACACACTGTATCTACTGTAACACACACTGTAATACACACTGTAATACACACTCTATCTACTGTAATACACACTGTATCTACTGTAACACACACTGTAATACACACTGTAATACACACTCTATCTACTGTAATACACACTGTAATACACACTGTAATACACACTATCTACTGTAACACACTGTAATACACATTGTAATACACACTGTATCTACTGTAACACACACTGTAATACACACTGTATCTACTGTAACACACAATGTAATACACAATGTATCTACTGTAACACACACTGTAATACACAATGTAATACACACTGTATCTACTGTAACACACACTGTAATACATAATGTATCTACTGTAACACACACTGTAATACACACTGTATCTACTGTAACACACACTAATACACAATGTAATACACACTGTATCTACTGTAACACACACTGTAATACACAATGTATCTACTGTAATACACACTGTAATACACACTCTATCTACTGTAATACACACTGTAATACACACTCCAACTACTGTAATACACACTGTAATACACACTCTATCTACTGTAATACACACTGTAATACACATTGTATTTACTGTAATACACACTGTATCTACTGTAACACACTGTAATACACATTGTAATACACACTGTATCTACTGTAACACACACTGTAATACACAATGTATCTACTGTAACACACAATGTAATACACAATGTAATACACACTGTATCTACTGTAACACACTGTAATACACACTCTATCTACTGTAACACACACTGTAATACACACTGTATCTACTGTAACACACACTGTAATACACAATGTAATACACACTGTATCTAATGTAATACACACTGTAATACACACTCTATCTACTGTAATACACACTGTAATACACACTCTATCTACTGTAATACACACTGTAATACACACTCTATCTACTGTAATACACACTGCAATACACACTCTATCTACTGTAATACACACTGTAATACACACTCTATCTACTGTAATACACACTGTAATACACACTGTAATACACACTCTATCTACTGTAATACACACTGTAATACACACTGTAATACACACTCTATCTACTGTAATACACACTGTAATACACACTCTATCTACTGTAATACACACTGTAATACACACTGTAATACACACTGTAATACACACTATCTACTGTAATACACACTGTAATACACACTCTATCTACTGTAATACACACTGTAATACACAATACACACTCTATCTACTGTAATACACACTGTAATACACACTGTAATACACACTGTAATACACACTCTATCTACTGTAATACACACTGTAATACACACTGTAATACACACTTTATCTACTGTAATACACACTGTAATACACACTCTATCTACTGTAATACACACTGTAATACACACTCTATCTACTGTAATACACACTGTAATACACACTGTAATACACACTCTATCTACTGTAATACACACTGTAATACACACTCTATCTACTGTAATACACACTGTAATACACACTGTAATACACACTCTATCTACTGTAATACACACTGTAATACACACTGTAATACACACTCTATCTACTGTAATACACACTGTAATACACACTGTAATACACACTCTATCTACTGTAATACACACTGTAATACACACTAATACACACTGTAATACACACTCTATCTACTGTAATACACACTGTAATACACACTGTAATACACACTGTAATACACACTGTAATACACACTCTATCTACTGTAATACACACTGTAATACACACTCTATCTACTGTAATACACACTGTAATACACACTCTATCTACTGTAATACACACTGTAATACACACTCTATCTACTGTAATACACACTGTAATACACACTGTAATACACACTGTAATACACACTCTATCTACTGTAATACACACTGTAATACACACTGTAATACACACTGTAATACACACTCTATCTACTGTAATACACACTGTAATACACACTCTATCCACTGTAATACACACTGTAATACACACTGTAATACACACTCTATCTACTGTAATACACACTGTAATACACACTGTAATACACACTCTATCTACTGTAATACACACTGAAATACACACTGTAATACACACTCTATCTACTGTAATACACACTGTAATACACACTGTAATACACACTGTAATACACACTCTATCTACTGTAATACACACTGTAGTACACACTGTAATACACACTGTAATACACACTGTAATACACACTCTATCTACTGTAATACACACTGTAATACACACTCTATCTACTGTAATCTTCTTCTTCTTTCGGCTTTTCCCTTCAGGGGTCGCCACAGCGAATCATCTCTCTCCACCTATCCCTATCTTCTGCATCCTCAACCCTTGCACCCACTAGCTTCATATCCTCATTTATTCCATCCATATACCTCCTCTTTGGCCTTCCTCTTTGCCTCCTGCCTGGCAGCCCCATGTCCAACATTCTCCTACCAATATACTCACTGTCCCTCCTCTGAACATGTCCAAACCATCTTAATCTGGCCTCCCTAACTTTGTCCCCCAAACGTCCAACATGGGCTGTCCCTCTGATGTACTCATTCCTAATCCTGTCCAATCTTGTCACTCCCAAAGAGAACCTCAACATCTTCAGCTCTGCTACCTCTAGCTCTGACTCCTGTCTCTTCCTCAGTGACACTGTCTCTAAACCATACAGCATGGCCGGTCTCACCACTGTCCTGTACACCTTCCCCTTGATTCTCGCTGATATTTTCTGATCACACAGAACTCCCGACACCTTTCTCCACCCATTCCAACCTGCCTGCACTCGCTTCTTTACCTCTTTCCCACACTCTCCATTACTCTGGACTGTTGACCCCAAGTACTTAAACTCCTGTACCTTCTTCACCTCTTCACCCTGTAACCTTACTGTTCCACTTCCCTCCCTTTCATTCACACACATGTACTCAGTCTTACTACGACTGACCTTCATTCCTCTTCTCTCCAGCGCAAACCTCCACCTCTCCAGGTTTTCCTCCACCTGCTCCCTGCTCTCACTACAGATCACAATGTCATCTGCAAACATCATTGTCCAAGGAGACTCCTGTCTGACCTCCTCTGACAACTGGTCCATCACTATAGCAAACAGGAAGGGGCTCAGAGCCGATCCCTGATGCAGTCCCACCTCCACTTTGAACTCCTCTGTCTGACCTACAGCACACCTCACCACTGTCCTGCTCCTCTCATACATGTCCTGCACCACTCTGACATACTTCTCTGCTACTCCTGACTTCCTCATACAGTACCACAGCTCTTCTCTTGGCACCCTGTCATATGCTTTCTCCAAGTCTACAAACACACAGTGCAACTCCTTCTGACCATCCCTATACTTCTCCATCAAAATCCTCAGAGCAAAAATTGCATCCGTTGTGCTCTTTCTGGGCATGAAGCCATACTGCTGCTCACAAATGTCCACTACCTTCCTTAACCTAGCTTCCACTACTCTTTCCCATAGCTTCATTGTATGGCTCATCAATTTTATCCCCCTATAGTTACTGCAACTCTGCACGTCACCCTTATTCTTAAAGATCGGCACTAACACACTTCTTCTCCATTCCTCAGGCATCCTCTCACTCTCTAAAACCCTGTTGAACAAATTAGCTAAAAATTCCACTGCTGCCTCTCCCAGACACTTCCAGACCTCCACCGGGATGTCATCAGGACCAACTGCCTTCCCACTTTTCATCCTCTTCAAAGCCTTCCTGACTTCATCCTTTCTAATCTTATCTACTTTCTGTTCCACAGAGTTCACCCCTTCTACTCTTTTTTCCCTCTCATTTTCCTCATTCATCAGCTCCTCAAAGTATTCCTTCCATCTCCTCTGTACACTCTCCTCACTTGTGAGCACCCTTCCATCTCTATCCTTAATAACTCTAACTTGCTGCACATCCTTCCCATCTCCATCCCTCTGCCTAGCTAACCTGTACAAGTCCTTCTCTCCTTCTCTAGTGTCTAACCTAGTGTACAACTCGTCATATGCCTTCTGCTTAGCCTTAGACACCTCCCTCTTCACTCTGCGCTGTAACTCCTTGTATTCCTGTCTATTCTCTTCAGTCCTGTCCATGTCCCACTTCTTCTTGGCTAACCTTTTCCTCTGGATACTATCCTGAACTTCCTCATTCCACCACCAAGTCTCCTTATCTTCTTTCCTCCTTCCAGATGACACACCCAGCACCTTTCTCCCTGTCTCCCTGATCACTTCTGCTGTAGTTTCCCAGTCATCTGGCAGCACTACCTGACCACCCAGAGCCTGCCTCAACTTCTGTCTAAATTCCTCACAACATTCCTCCTTTTTCAGCTTCCACCACTTGGTTTTCTTCTCTATCTTTGACCTCTTCGTCTTACAGACCATCAAAGTCATCCTACACACCACCATCCTATGCTGTCGGGCTACACTCTCTCCCACTACCACTTTACAGTCACTAATCTCTTTCAGATTGCCTCTTCTACATAGAATGTAGTCTACCTGTGTTCTCCTACCTCCACTCTTGTAAGTCACTCTATGCTCCTCCCTCTTCTGAAAATAAGTGTTAACCACACCCATGTCCATCCTCTTAGCAAAGTCCACTACCATCTGTCCTTCCAGGTTCCTTTCCTTAACTCCAAACTTGCCCATCACCTCCTCATCACCTGTGTTCCCCTCGCCAACATGTCCATTAAAATCTGCTCCTATCACCACTCTCTCACCCGTGGGAATACTCTCCATCACCTCATCTAATTCACTCCAGAATCTCTCTTTCTCCTCTAACTCACAACCTACCTGTGGGGCATAACCACTAACCACATTCAACATCACCCCTTCAATCTCTAACTTCAGACTCATCACCCTGTCTGACACTCTCTTCACCTCCAGAACATTCCTCACAAACTCCTCCTTCAGGACCACACCTACCCCATTTCTCTTACTATCCACACCATAATAAAACAGCTTGAATCCTGCTCCTATACTACGAGCCTTGCTACCCTTCCACCTGGTCTCCTGTACACACAGTATATCCACCTTCCTT
>JAUCMX010000009.1:349326-391826 GCA_033459395.1 Hemibagrus guttatus | reverse complement strand
ACACTCCTCACTCCACACTCCTCACTCAACATTCCTCACTCCTCACTCCACATTCCACACTCCTCACTCCACACTCCTCACGCCACACTCCTCGCTTCATTTTCCTCACTTCACACTCCTCACTCTTCATTCCTCGCTACACACTCCACACTCCTCACTCCTCACTCCTCGCTCCACACTCCTCACTCCACATTCCACACTCCTTGCTCCACATTCCACACTCCTCACTCCTCGCTTCATTTTCCTCACTCCTCGCTCCACACTACTCACTCCTTACTCCTCACTCCACACTCCTCACTCCTCAGTCCTCACTTCACACTCCATACTCCAGACTTCTCACTCCTCACTCTATGCTCTTTACTCCACATTCCACATTCCTCACTCCTCGCTCCACACTCCACACTCCTCACCCCTCACTTCACACTCCACACTCCTCACTCCTCACTCAACACTCCTCACTCCACATTCCACAGTCCTCACTCCACACTCCACATTCCACACTCATCACTCCACACTCCTCACTCCACACTCCTCACACCACATTCCACAGTCCTCACTCCACACTCCTCACTTCTCACTCCACATTCCACAGTCCTCACTCCACACTCCACATTCCACACTCAACATTCCTCATTCCTCGCTCCACATTCCACACTCCTCACTCCACACTCCTCACTCCTCACTCCACATTCCACACTCCTCACTTCATTTTCCACATTTCTCACTCCACACTCCTCACTCCACATTCCACACTCCTCACTCCTTGCTTCATTTTCCTCACTCCACAATCCACACTCCTCACTCCACACTCCTCACTTCTCACTCCACATTCCACACTCCTCACTCCACACTCCTCACTCCACATTCCACACTCCTCACTCCACACTCCTCACTCCACACTCCTCGCTTCATTTTCCTCACTCAACATTCCTCACTCCTCGCTCCACATTCCACACTCCTCACTCCACACTCCTCACTTCTTACTCCACACTCCACACTCCTCACTCCACACTCCACATTCCACACTCCTCACTCCATGCTCCACACTCCTCACTCCTCAGTCCTCACTTCACACTCCATACTCCACACTCCTCGCTCTATGCTCCTTACTCCACATTCCACATTCCTCACTCCTCGCTCCACACTCCTCACTCCTCACTTCACACTCCACACTCCACACTCCTCACTCCTCGCTCTATGCTCCTTACTCCACATTCCACATTCCTCACTCCTCACTCCACACTCCTCACTCCACACTCCTCACTCCACACTCCTCACTCAACATTCCTCACTCCTCACTCCACATTCCACACTCCTCACTCCACACTCCTCACTCCTCACTCCTCACTCCACACTCCACACTCCACACTCCTCACTCCACACTCCATATTCCACACTCCTCACTCCATGCTCCACACTCCTCACTCCTCAGTCCTCACTTCACACTCCATACTCCTCACTCCTCACTCCTCGCTCTATGCTCCTTACTCCACATTCCATATTCCTCACTCCTCGCTCCACACTCCTCACTCCTCACTCCTCACTCCTCACTCCTCACTTCACACTCCACACTCCACACTCCTCACTCCTCACTTCACACTCCATACGCCACACTCTATGCTCTTTACTCCACATTCCACATTCCTTGCTCCACGCTCCACTTTCCTCATTTCTGCTGAACATCAGGTGTTTAGCGATGACTTGATGCCTAATGTGCTGTCAACAATTTCTCAGATAAACAGATCATTTTTTACGGCAAATCGGACTCAAAACAACCCCGAACGCAATTAAGCCAATTTAATCTCTTCTCTTAATCATTCATTTGTGGTGCTTTGCTTTGTTTTTCTGTCAAAAAAAAATTGATTTTTAATGCGAGTGTTTAAAATTGGAGCGTTAGATGCGCTCGAGAGATCATTGTGAAGCTTCACACTTAAACCGCCTCCTGTTAATAAACTGGCTTTTATCTTCTGGGGATTTGGAGACAAATGTCACACACCGTCATCATCCTGCTGTCTGTTTCTCCTCACATTATTACGATTAAAACAGTCATTTCCAGCAGTGAGGCGGCGTTAAATGATCCGATTTTCTCTGTTTCAGTCTGAAAAAATTAAAAGATGAAAATATCTTGTTAAATTGAAGATAAAGAAGATAAACTGAGCTTATAAATATAATTCTTCATGTCTATTCAGCTACTGAAGGTGCTTCACACATTCACAGATTCTGACTCTTTACAGACAATACTGATCGTGTAATAATGTTAAAGTAAGAAACCATTTCAAAATATAAAATAAGAGTGATATGTGAATATGATGTGAGGAGATGGAGAGAGCTGAGATCAATCAGCAGCTTCACTGATACGTGACTGATCACACTAATCACTGCTTTAATTAAACACACTTAATCAGCAGCTCATGCAGTAAAACAGCACTGCATCCAGTGCAGCTATTCTGTTCCTCAGTGCAGTACAGTGCAGCTGTAATGGAGAACAGAACAGGAACATCACAGCATCAGACATGCAGCGAGTCCTTCAGGAACAAACACTCTGATGTTTAATAAACTGATGAGGGTCTTAACAGCAAACTTTGGTTGCTTAGCAACATAACAGTCAACAAGTAGGATATTTCATGGACATAATAACAGATTTAGTGTAAACGCAGAATTTACAACCTGTCACATTAAGACGTGATTCAGTTACTGCTTCATACTCACCTCAGCCAATCACCTCTCAGCCAATCACCTCTCAGCCAAACTCTACATCCTAATTTTACAAAAGTCTCTCTTTCTCTCTCTCTCTCTCTCTCTCTCTCTCTCTCTCTCTCTCTCTCTATCTCCCTCTCTCTCTCTTTATCCTTCCCTACCTCACATGTGCTCTCTCTCTCTCTCTCTCTCTCTCTCCCTCTCTCTGTGTCTCTCTGAGTTTTTTTTAATCATTTTTTCCTCCATTAGTGAAGAAAGATTGAGTCCCTTTTGATAAACATTCTTGTTTTTGTGCTATTTTTTGATAGATGATGAAATAAAAACTTCTCAGTAGTGGACTCAGACTTTTTATGACCCATTTGCATCATCATCATCCTCATCATCATTATGAAGAGCACTTCCTGGTGTAATGTCATCATTGTCTGTCATTATAATCTCATTCTCTAGTATTTCAATGTGGCTTTTGATTCGTTGAGGATCTGTTCTGCCTCTCCGAGACCAGATGCATGGCCTAGGGCACTTCACTCTGGCTCTCTCCCTTGTTACCCCAGCGTGGTGGAACAGGAAGTACAGCCTGCATGCTGAGGGCTGAAAGGCCTGTATTGATCATAGAGTGATGGGGTAAAAGGTCACGGTTGTGCCTCGGAGGCAGGAATCCCTGGGCTCTCTCTCTCTCTCTCTCTCTCTCTCTCTCTCTCTGACTGTACTGCCCGTTAAAGCCCTGAGGAACTTCATCTGCCTCGGTGTGTGTGATTCTTTTCATTCTGCTCCTCATTCCAGCACCGAGCTGTGGCTTCTGTCAGCCTTCAGATTCTTTGATTCTTCTCCAACTGGTGGATAAAAGTGCTGAAGGTTGCCAAGTCCTTCTAAAATAAATAAATTAAGTGAAATATAAAAAACCCCGGGTGCAGACGGTGCCCCGTCAAGCTGGTCTTTAGAATTGTTTGAACTTATTAAATGCACTCCATGCCAAGTGTGTTAGCGTAACGTCTGGAAGCTGTATTACGGGACGCTTCCTGATCATGATACTGAGAGACGGAGAGATATAAGATAATTAATCTGGAATTCCGACGCGTGATTGGTTAGGGATTTACTGTTCACAAAAAAGGGGGACGATGGATAAAATTAGCATTTTTGAAACATTTATAAATCATTTGTTTACACAAACATTTACACACAAGAAGAAGTGGCTTTCGGGTGCTCCATGTTTGGGTTCTCCACAGCGGACCAACTGGTCCACACAACAACTTGGCACAGGTTTTACGCTGGATGCCCTTCCTGATGCAACCTTCCCATTTTTCCAGGCTTGGGACCGGCACTGCGTCCAGTGGCTGGGGTTTGGGCATTGCAACATTACTAAAAGATAAAGCAGTAGAAGTAGGAGTGTCTAAATGATGTCTCTGTGTCGAAATCTTCAGCTGCGGATCAGCTCCATGTCAGCACTTTGGAACTAAAACGTCTGACGTGTTCTTTAAAACATAAATGAATAATAAATGGATGAAAAGTTTGTATTTATTCTTTCTGAAATAAACAGTTTTTTTTAGCAGAGACCTTTCGTGTTCCAGGCGTCAGAGGAACGAAGAGAAGAAACGCCGCTAAAGGCAGTAAAATCACGCAGCGCCGTGTGTTCGCTCTTCTCTCAGACGTGTCAATAGAGATAAATCATTTCCTCCAGACCTTCTATTTAATCTTTCATTCAGACGCTGCCATGTTGGAAACACACACAGTGGAAGATGTTGCTGCTTTCACACGCGTACAAAACGTCTGCTGAAAAGCTTCTTTCACGCCGCTGACGTTTATGTTATCAGTCATCGGCGCGCTCGATTCTGGGCCCTGATACCAGCACAAACATTTACCCCACGAGGCGACGCTGGCTTTATGTGGCGGAGAAAACGCTCGCAAATAAAAACTCCTCTGAAAGAACGCTTCCTAAAAAAGAAGGCTGTATGTTTTTCTCTTTTTTATTCATAGAATAAAACACACATAAAGCAGGAGATTGAATCTCACTGTGTTTATTTTTACACGTTCTCCCCGGATATTCACCGAGGAGAAAGATCTTATGAAACGGAGGTTTTCTTCCTGCCTATAAAAGATCATGCTGCAGGAGAGAGGTTTAATGAAAGGAAATGGAAACGTGGAGAAATGTCTGCTTTTGTTCTGAAAATTGTGAAAATGTTTTGTAGAGATGAAGGAGCATGAGTTTAAAATCCGGTTCTTCTCTCAGCTGAATGATTTGTGCTGAAGCTTCTGCTACCACGCTACAGATTAACTCTGTTCATGACTCAAGACAGAATTCTACATTATTATATATTATAATCTCACTCAGAATCACATCTCATGTCCTACTGAATATTTTGGCTGCATCATACACAATTTGTGTGTGTGTGAAATTCAGTACCAAACCCAGAACCACCAACTCTTCAGAGTGCACTGAGATCTCAGAACCTAATACATCCCACTTCAGAGATTCAGCAACCCTAAACCTCTTAAAGCCGAAAACAGAACGCCTGAAACTCACTGGTCTGGACTGGTCTGGACTGGTCTGGAAACTGCTCTGAATTCTGTGTGCAGAAAAACAGCTCAACTTACTGAAATAACACCTCTACTCAGAGCTGCTCAGTTTAGAGCAGATTTATTTTAAATTAGATGATGTAGGCTACAGACATCACCATTAATAACACTGACATCACTAACCCAAATATTCTCCTGTACTTCTGTTCTATTCTATTCTATTCTATTCTATTCTTCTATATTAACTACTATACAGTTCTAAGAGTGGACTTTCTCACAAAGCTGCTTTACATGAATAAATAAGTCAAGGACATATTTTACATTTACATTTATTCCTAATGAGTTAGGGATTATAAATCATTATGAACACTGAGAGTGGGATTATAAATCATTATAAACACTGAGAGTGGGATTATAAATCATTATAAACACTGAGAGTGGGATTATAAATCATTATAAACACTGAGAGTGAGATTATAAATCATAAACAGAGAGAGTGGGATTATAAATCATTATAAACACTGAGAGTGAGATTATAAATCATAAACACAGAGTGGGATTATAAATAATTATGAGCACTGAGAGTGGGATTATAAATCATTATAAACACTGAGAGTGGGATTATAAATCATTATAAACACTGAGAGTGGGATTATAAATCATTATAAACACTGAGAGTGGGATTATAAATCATTATAAACACTGAGAGTGGGATTATAAATCATTATAAACACTGAGAGTGGGATTATAAATCATTATAAACACTGAGAGTGGGATTATAAATCATTATAAACACTGAGAGTGGGATTATAAATCATTATAAACACTGAGAGTGGGATTATAAATCATTATAAACACTGAGAGTGGGATTATAAATCATAAACACAGAGAGTGGGATTATAAATCATTATGAACACTGAGAGTGGGATTATAAATCATTATAAACACTGAGAGTGGGATTATAAATCATTATAAACACTGAGAGTGAGATTATAAATCATAAACAGAGAGAGTGGGATTATAAATCATTATAAACACAGAGAGTGGGATTATAAATCATTATAAACACTGAGAGTGGGATTATAAATCATTATGAACACAGAGTGGGATTATAAATCATTATAAACACTGAGAGTGGGATTATAAATCATTATAAACACTGAGAGTGGGATTATAAATCATTATAAACACTGAGAGTGGGATTATAAATCATTATAAACACTGAGAGTGGGATTATAAATCATTATAAACACTGAGAGTGGGATTATAAATCATTATAAACACTGAGAGTGGGATTATAAATCATTATAAACACAGAGAGTGGGATTATAAATCATTATAAACACAGAGTGGGATTATAAATCATTATAAACACTGAGAGTGGGATTATAAATCATTATAAACACTGAGAGTGGGATTATAAATCATTATGAACACTGAGAGTGGGATTATAAATCATTATGAGCACTGAGAGTGGGATTATAAATCATTATAAACACTGAGAGTGGGATTATAAATCATTATAAACACTGAGAGTGGGATTATAAATCATTATAAACACTGAGAGTGGGATTATAAATCATTATAAACACTGAGAGTGGGATTATAAATCATTATAAACACTGAGAGTGGGATTATAAATCATTATAAACACTGAGAGTGGGATTATAAATCATTATAAACACTGAGAGTGGGATTATAAATCATTATAAACACTGAGAGTGGGATTATAAATCATTATAAACACTGAGAGTGGGATTATAAATCATAAACACAGAGAGTGGGATTATAAATCATTATGAACACTGAGAGTGGGATTATAAATCATTATAAACACTGAGAGTGGGATTATAAATCATTATAAACACTGAGAGTGAGATTATAAATCATAAACAGAGAGAGTGGGATTATAAATCATTATAAACACAGAGAGTGGGATTATAAATCATTATAAACACTGAGAGTGGGATTATAAATCATTATGAACACAGAGTGGGATTATAAATCATTATAAACACTGAGAGTGGGATTATAAATCATTATAAACACTGAGAGTGGGATTATAAATCATTATAAACACTGAGAGTGGGATTATAAATCATTATAAACACTGAGAGTGGGATTATAAATCATTATAAACACTGAGAGTGGGATTATAAATCATTATAAACACTGAGAGTGGGATTATAAATCATTATAAACACAGAGAGTGGGATTATAAATCATTATAAACACAGAGTGGGATTATAAATCATTATAAACACTGAGAGTGGGATTATAAATCATTATAAACACTGAGAGTGGGATTATAAATCATTATGAACACTGAGAGTGGGATTATAAATCATTATGAGCACTGAGAGTGGGATTATAAATCAAACACAGAGCGTGGGATTATAAATCATTATGAACACTGAGAGTGGGATTATAAATCATTATAAACACTGAGAGTGGGATTATAAATCAAACACAGAGCGTGGGATTATAAATCATTATGAACACTGAGAGTGGGATTATAAATCATTATAAACACTGAGAGTGGGATTATAAATCATAAACACAGAGTGGTATTATAAATCATTATGAACACTGAGAGTGGGATTATAAATCATTATAAACACAGAGAGTGGGATTATAAATGGGGAGGTGGTAGCTGAGGTGGTTAAGGCTTGGTGTTGTTGACTGGAAGATCACGGTTTAAGCCCCAGCACTGCCAGGCTGCCACTGTATGGCCCTTGAGCATGGCCCCCAGCCCTCCCTGCTCCAGGAGCGTTGTATCATGGCTGACCGTGCACTCTGACCACAACCTCCAAGGATGGGATATGATAGGAAAGAATTTCACTGTGCAGTAATGTATATGTGAAAAATAAAAGCTACTGCACTCATTATTCTGTAAATGATCAAAAAGTGCAGTTGTGTAGGAGATTAATTTGAGTTCTAATAATAATTATAATTTTGAATTAATAATTAAAAACACAGTTTTCTGACTACACAGTCATACATTTGGCTATAGAAAAAAAGGTTTGCAAAAAGGAAAAGAAAAAGAAGAAAAAAAGAGAAGTGTGAGGAATTATAATACTCTGCTCGACTTCATCATCAGGACCTTTAATAATATTAATATTAATAATAGCATTAAATTTATATTCTCTATTTCAGGACTTTATTTCTAGATTAATTTACTTGTAAATATTTAATATTACATTTCACCTCTTATTTATTTATTTATTTGTTTATTTATTTATTTATTGTTGATTTGTTCTCCTTGAACATGTCATCTTTTCTGGATGATTTTGTTGTAGATGAGAGAATAAATAAATATATATATATATATATATAAATATAACTGAGATGTGTTCTTATTCTATCTAAATGAAATATTTCTTTACCAGATAATCTTGAATAATTTATGAAAAAACCCTCTGTGGTGTTTTAATGTGACAAAAACAAATTCTCCTATATTATATTATATTATTATATTATATTATATTATTATATTATATTATATTATATTATATTATATTATATTATATTATATTATATTATATTATATTATCACACTGAGACACAGACGCAGGGCTGCAGTGAAGTGAATGCTGGAAGTCCCGTGTTCTTCAGATAATGAGGTTCCAGCAGGAATCTGGCCCAGTGCTAGCATGCTAACACACACACACACACACACACACACACACACACACACACACACACACACACACACATAGTGACAGCTCTCAGGGACAGACAGCTTGTACCTGCTCTATATTCACTCTGTCTGTCTCTCTGTTTCTGTCTCACTTGTTATCTCAGGATACGAGATGCATAAATGAATATCTGACCCCTCTGTAGGGTCCCTACTTAGGGCTGTTCTGTCCCCGCAGCCCAGGACATGTTGCAGTGCTGTCCAAGTGTGTGGAGGACACTCCTACAGCTGAGTGCAACACACACTACTGCTGGAACAGAGACACTCCTCTTCCCTAAAACCAGGAAAATTAATAAGAATGAATGATGGAAACTTTCTCACATTCACAGATCTGAAGGAGGAACTCAGCTGAAGTACAGAGCACATGGTGTTGAGATGATGATGGTGTTGATGATGGTGTTGGTGTTGATGGTGTCAGTGTTGTTGTTGGTGTTAGTGTTGGTGGTGTTGGTGGTGTTGATAGTGTTAATGGTGTTGGTGGTGTTGATGGTATTGGTGGTGTTGATGGTGTTAATGGTGTTGATGATTTTAATGGTGTTAATAGTGTTGGTAGTGTTGATGGCATTGGCGATGTTGATGAGGTTGGTGTGGTGGTGGTGTTGGTGTTGATGAGGTTGGTGGTGTTGGTGGTGTTAATGGGGTTGGTGGTGTTGATGGTGTTGATGGTGTTGGTGGTGCTGGTGTTGGTGGTGCTGATGGTGCTGTTGATGGTGTTGGTGGTGCTGGTGTTGGTGGTGTTGGTGGTGTTGTTGGTGGTGCTAGTGTTGGTGGTGTTGATGGTGTTGGTGGTGCTGGTGGTGTTGATGGTGTTGATGGTGCTGGTGTTGGTGGTGTTGGTGGTGTTGGTGGTGTTGGTGGTGGTGTTGTTGGTGCTAGCGTTGGTGATGTTGATGGTGTTGGTGGTGTTGGTGGTGCTGGTGTTGGTGGTGGTGTTGTTGGTGCTAGCGTTGGTGGTGTTGATGGTGTTGGTGGTGTTGGTGGTGCTGGTGGTGTTGATGGTGTTGTTGGTGCTGGTGTTGGTGGTGCTGGTGTTGCTGCTAGTGTTGGTAGTGTTGATGGTGTTGTTGGTGCTGGTGTTGGGGGTGTTGGTGTTGGTGCTAGTGTTGGTAGTGTTGATGGTGTTGTTGGTGCTGGTGTTGGGGGTGTTGGTGGTGGTGTTGTTGGTGCTAGCGTTGGTGGTGTTGATGGTGTTGTTGGTGCTGGTGTTGGTGGTGGTGTTGATGGTGCTGGTGTTGGTGGTGCTGACATTGGTGGTGTTGGTGGTGATGGTGCTGTTGTTGGTGGTGTTGATGGTGGTGGTGGTGCTGATGTTGGTGGTGTGGTGGTGCTGGTGTTGGTGGTGATGGTGCTGTTGTTGGTGGTGTTGATGGTGGTGGTGGTGCTGATGTTGGTGGTGATGGTGCTGATGTTGGTGGTGTTGATGGTGGTGGTGGTGCTGATGTTGGTGATGGTAATGGTGTTGGTGCTGGTGTTGGTGGTGTTGGTGGTGCTGATGTTGGTGGTGTGGTGGTGCTGGTGTTGGTGGTGATGGTGCTGTTGTTGGTGGTGTTGATGGTGGTGGTGGTGCTGATGTTGGTGGTGATGGTGCTGATGTTGGTGGTGTTGATGGTGGTGGTGGTGCTGATGTTGGTGATGGTAATGGTGTTGGTGCTGGTGTTGGTGGTGTTGGTGGTGCTGGTGTTGGTGGTGCTGACATTGGTGGTGTTGGTGCTGTTGTTGGTGGTGTTGATGGTAGTGGTGGTGCTGATGTTGGTGGTGTGGTGGTGCTGGTGTTGGTGGTGATGGTGCTGTTGTTGGTGGTGTTGATGGTGGTGGTGGTGCTGGTGTTGGTGATGGTAATGGTGTTGGTGCTGGTGTTGGTGGTGTTGGTGGTGCTGGTGTTGGTGGTGCTGACATTGGTGGTGTTGGTGCTGTTGTTGGTGGTGTTGATGGTAGTGGTGGTGCTGATGTTGGTGGTGTGGTGGTGCTGGTGTTGGTGGTGATGGTGCTGTTGTTGGTGGTGTTGATGGTGGTGGTGGTGCTGGTGTTGGTGATGGTAATGGTGTTGGTGCTGGTGTTGGTGGTGTTGGTGGTGCTGGTGTTGGTGGTGCTGACATTGGTGGTGTTGGTGCTGTTGTTGGTGGTGTTGATGGTAGTGGTGGTGCTGATGTTGGTGGTGTGGTGGTGCTGGTGTTGGTGGTGATGGTGCTGTTGTTGGTGGTGTTGATGGTGGTGGTGGTGCTGATGTTGGTGGTGATGGTGCTGTTGTTGGTGGTGTTGATGGTGGTGGTGCTGATGTTGGTGATGGTAATGGTGTTGGTGCTGGTGTTGGTGGTGTTGGTGGTGCTGGTGTTGGTGGTGCTGACATTGGTGGTGTTGGTGCTGTTGTTGGTGGTGTTGATGGTAGTGGTGGTGCTGATGTTGGTGGTGTGGTGGTGCTGGTGTTGGTGGTGATGGTGCTGTTGGTGGTGTTGATGGTGGTGGTGGTGCTGGTGTTGGTGATGGTAATGGTGTTGGTGCTGGTGTTGGTGGTGTTGGTGGTGCTGGTGTTGGTTATGTTGTTGGTGTTAACAACCACAGTGAACACACTACAGCTTTAACACACCTCCCTCTATCACTCCATCACTCCCTCAATCACTAAATCAGTCTATCTGCTGTATCACTCTATTCCTCTGTCTTCCTATTTCTAACTATCTCTGTCTCTTTATCAGCACCCTTTTATCATTCTACTGCTCGATCACTCTACTCTATCTCTCTCTCCATCCATCAGTCTTTCTCCCTCTATCCCCTTGTCTCTGCTGACTCTATCACTTTATCTCTGCCACTCCATCTCTTTATTGCTCTATCATTCTTTCTCTATCACTCTCCACTTTTATTACTGTCATCCTCTGTCTATCACACATTCTATTTATTTCTATATCATCCTCTCTCTATCACTCTTTCCCTTTATTAATCTATCACTCATCAATCTTTTGCTTTCCCTCCATCACTATATCACCATCTCACTCTCTTATGCTATCACTCTATCACTTTTAATCCCTCTTTTTTCTATCACTCTCATACTCGCGATTGTACCTCCATCTATTGCTCCTTCTCTTTCTCTCTCTTTCATTCTTTCTCAGTCTGTACAATTATTGTGCCATTTATTTCACCTTTACACAGAAACACACACAGAAACACACACACACACCCACACTCACACCCACCCACACACACACACACACACACCCTGAGGCTACCTCACTGTACTTACTATAATCTCTCGAACCCAAATCCCACTGAAAGCTGGTCTTATTTTTCCAGCAGGAAACCCCATCTCATCTTCTCGCTCCCTCCTTGTTGTCAGTGTAATGAGATTTAGTGAAGACGGAATTCGCCTGTAGTGTGTTTAGGAAGGGAGCTTAACCTCGCTGTAGTGTTCCCTACTTAGCACCATTGTGCCCCGATGCCCTAGGCTGTGTCTGCAGATTTTATAGCAGTGCAGCTGTAATCCCTGGTTTTCTCTTTATCACAGTGCTGATCAGAGTAAACACCAGACGGAGGAATGGAAACCTTTTAAATCTTCTGATGGGACTGAGAATTATTATTATTATTATTATTATTATTATTATTATTATTATTATTATTATTATTATATCCCCAGTTGGTTTTATTATAAAGATTAGATAATGCTGTGTAAAGATAGAAAAGGCAGAGTGAGTGATTAATATAAAATCAAATTAAAATGTAGTTACCTTTTTTTCAACAAATTTACACATAAAAAAGTGTTACATTTCATATAAAATGTGAAAGTGATTTTTTAAAAATATATTTGTGTTACTATTATACCTTTGATAAAAACCTCACAGTGAATGAATTACAGTGTTTCTATTAAACTGGCCTCAACTTTTAATTATAAATAAAAAATCATCTATAGGACAAAAATGATAAATCCTGATTCTTTAGAAATATCACACCTCTCTCTCTTGTTCTCTCTCTCGCTCTCTCTCTCTCTCTCTCTCTCGCTCTCTCTCTCTCTCTCTCTCTTTCTGAGTTCAGCATATCTTCATTCGCCCGCTGCGCCTCAGAGCCATCAAGCAGCACTCCATACTCTCCCTTCATAAATAAGCAAATGCACAAATAACACAGAAAACATGAATTATTCAACGATCCACTGGCGATATCGAGGGTCAACCAAACACATTTTGACAGAAGACTCCAGTACGGAGGGGAGGGAAAAATAATAAAGACTTGAATAACCTTGATTCAGCTGTGTTTCACATCAGCTTAGCTGCTTTTTGTTTTTTTATCTTAGCTGGGACGCGAACTGGATGAAAATCAGCGCCTGTATTTGGAGCAGGCCGAATTACAGAGCGCGATGAGAAGCTCGCATCGATCCGCTGAGGCGGTAACGGAGGAATAGACCAGAAATAAGGCTATAAGGCTGTATCTCAGATGCTGGGGTTTTATGGAATTCCTTCTAGGGTCCTTGAGATTTTAAAAAAGATCATGTGGTTTGGGACAATGTACAGAAAAATAATCTGCGTCACTAAAAAAGAACCATTCTAAAGTTTGTGCTAACATGGAGTATTGAGGAGCTAGCTCACAGTGCTGCTGCAGGAGTGCTCCTGAGCTCACAAACATCTCATCACTCAACTCTCAGGTGTGAAAACCACCTAAACCAAGACGTCCCTGCATTTTAATGTTCTCCTAAGAACACTAACCAGACAAGAGCGCTAATGTGGAACACTAAACATTAGCCTTCAACACAGTCTTCTGTCACCCTACAGACCTGAGGAACATTTAACTCATCCCTTTTTCAGTAAAGAACTTCTCTGCAGAATTAATACGCACATCTTTCTGTAAATCCACCCTACAAACCCACAGAAACACCGCAACTAACAGCCGCCGAGCTGAAATCCCACCACTGCTCAAAATTCTGTAAAGATCCATCAACTATCATCTCCAGCTGAAACACAGAGACCTTCAGAGCTCTCACCACAAACCCTGCAGAGCCACGAGCTCCTCACAGACTGCTCCTGAACCTCAGCTCACAAACACACACCATCACACTGCAGGAACAACTACACAACATCCAGACCTCATCACATTACATCACCACAACAACTAAACTACATCAGCCAGTGGATCACACACTAAAACCCAGAGCTCTCTGACTCTAAACCAACAGCACACTGTACCTGAGAACATGAGCACAGTGACTGAGAACCTACACACACACACACACACACACACACACACACATCCCTGATTGTCTTAGTTTTCTTGTTTGTTTTTGTTTTATTATTATTATTATTCATTTTAAAGGTTCCAAAATTGCTTAACTTTTATTCAATCATCTCTATGTTCCTATGTTTTTATGTTGCCATGGAAACTCAGGATTATTAGTATTATGTTTATTGAGTTCTTCTCAATACTCCAGATGTGTAGCATCGCGTCAGTAAAGCTTGTTGAACTGAGAGCAGGATTTACCACTGAGTCTGAGAAAGAGCAAAAAAACCCTTTTGAATCTGTACATCACACACACACACACACACACACACACACACACACACACACACACATTTTTCTTTTCATCTTCCACATCAGCGTGCTTGCTCTAATAAATCCCGGCCAAAGTGACAGTAATGAGAGTATTTATGATCGTGCAGATCCCAGCGGTGTCAATTACACAACATCTAAACAAAAGAGGCCCAATTAAGTTCCGTCATAAATCTTTTGCCTTGTTTGTGTTACGAAGGAAAATAGAGGCGATGTGACCCCCGAGACGGAGCGCAGAATCCAGACTGAGAGAGAGAGAAGGAGCAGAACCAGTTATTTGGAAATGCTCCAGTTATTGGTTTAATTTGGAGGATCTATAAGTCCTGATAACAGTGGGAGGGGCTTTTAAGTGGGCTTGTCTGAGTGGAACAGATGGGCATGTCTAAGTGAGAGAGAGGGGCGTGTCTGAGGCAGTTGGGCATGTAATTGGCTAACTAGCTGTTATTTATTTATTTATTTAGTTCTTTTCTATGGTGTTAAACAGACATACGCTCACAATGCATTCTGGGTAATTATGAGTAATTCATGCTAACACCTGGCGTTTATCATTATAACTGTTGAGTGTCGCTCAGCTCTGACCTTAAATTCTTGCTCATGCTAATCGGTGTGTTTTTCCTGGAGGATGCTGGATGCAGTGTGACGTTGTCATCCATCAGTCAAGCGTTACGCTGCTCTTTAGCAAGTACCTGTGCACGTTATTAGCAACACGGCGCAGTGAAATCTGTCAGAGTGCTGAAGCCTGTCAGTGTTCGTGGCCTGAGGAATGAGAGTAATACTGTGGGTTTATAAATAGCGCCGCCGGAGCCGAGCAGCCCGAGAATGGCAAAGGAGTTGGACTGAATCCCAGAATCCGCTAACGACTCGAGTACTGCTCGATTTTTTTCTGGAGGAGTCCACGGGGACGCTAACGGCTAACTGCGACCCAAAATCTCACCACTGTCTGACTGGCGGTGATGGAATGGCTGATACACACACACACACACACACACACACACACATGCTCTCTCTGAGTTCATGCATGACTTTTTCTTCAAATCTTCATCACGTCATCGAGGCGACTCGGAGGAGCGAGTGTGAGTCTCAGAGACTCGGATGAACTCTTCAAGATTTATTTTCTTTTCAAGTGTTTTTTAATACTCTTCAGAGTTAAGAGATAGTATTGCATTGTTGTCCACTTATCACACACACACACACATTCACACGCATACTCACACACACACACACACACACCACTAAACACCAGGAAGGAACTAGAAACACAGTGTACCATCTCTCCGGACACTGCGCTGTGTGTGCGTGCGTGTGTGTGTGTGTGTGTGTGTGTGTGTGTGTTTGAGACAGAAACACACACTTTTCTCTCTTATTAAACCTGAATCCTCTCTGCTTTCAGCTCGTTGTGGTCCTGCGCTCCGTCTTCACTCTGGAGTTAATCATCTGACCAGAGACGTCTGAGATAAACAGAGTGAAAATAAATAAAAATATATTTAATTATTATAAACTGACAATGAGAAGAGAAGTGGGCGTGTTCTGCAGTACTGCAGGTTTTCTTGAAAAAAGAAAGACAAACTGATAAAAATGTCCAATCAGCATGTCTAATTATTCCATTACTGTGTTAAATGTGATTAATGTGAGTGAAGAGGATGCAGCAGTGACATGACGAGGAGAAAGAGACAAAAATGTAGATGAGAGAGAAGATAATATCAGGTTTATTAGTTTCATCATCATTATTCTAAGTGTATTTGTTATAATTTAGTGTCGATTATGAAGTATAATAGAAATCTAAACGTGTGTAACGCTCTGGATGTGAGCAGCTTCTGGTCAGACAGAGCAGTAATGAGTTTCTGACCACGGTGTGAGGAGCGCAGAACGTTAAAGTCCCGTCTGTGATGAAGATCTGAGAAGATGTGAAACTTTATGAAGCTCTTTAGATGAATAAATCTCTCAGCTACCATGCCAAGCGCCACTCAGATCATCCTCTGACGGTAAAGAGCCGGAGTGTGGTGTGATTTTCTCTTCATAAATCACACCAACATTAAATCACTTCATCTTTAAACAGAATGAATTCTGTAAATATTTATAATCCTAAACTGAAGCTGCAGAAATAATTACTGCTGAAAGAAAAGGATCTGAGTCTTCACATCGCTGTTATTTGCCAGGCTTAAAGTAAACCTTTACTCCAGGACTCTTCCTCCTCCTCCTCCTCCTCCTCCTCCTCATTATCATCATCATCTACACTGCTTTATCCTCCTTCATCACACATCTGCACTTCATCACTCAGGATTATTTCTCCTGAAAGCTGACAGACAGAACTTCTGCTGAATCCTGAACCATTTCCTGTTCACGACAGATCCAGAACCTGTCCAGAGCTCATCAGCTGGAGGTCGCGGTCCTGATGCTAAACCAGGGAACATGATGAAGGTTCAGGTTTCTAAACATGATCCATCACAGCTCCTGGTGAGGTTTATCCAGTCACATATTTAATGATGATTAAATAAATGATTCAGCTGAAGGAACCTGATCAGACACTGGCTACAGGGAAGAGGAACACACTCACAAAGGAACAGGACTACAGTTCAGTACAGCTCAGCACACACACACACACCTCATAAGTTCCAGGTCTGCAACATTAAACAGAAGTAAATCTACACAAACAAAACATAATGAATTGTCTAATTTATAATGACCAGTGCTGGACTTCTGGGGATCTGTAATCCCTTTTTGTAGCGGGAGACGTCCGCATACGTTTACTGGAGTAAAAGATTCAGAAGTTATTCCCAGTTAAGTTGCTCTCATAAACAGAGTTATTTTATTTAAATAAACAGTGTGGAGCTTCTGCACCGAACCTACATGAGCGAGATGATCAGTGAAGTGATAAACGAGAGGTTTTTCTGAACCTCAGCCAGACCGCACTCGTCTTTTTCAGCTGCACTCCAGCGAGCTTCACGTCAATGCGTCCCGCTTCAACCACGATCGTGGTTCTCACACACACGATAAAAATAGGATTAATCGTGCAGCCGGAGCGCGACGCTCCTCCAGACGCCGAAGACCATAAAGAGGAGTCATGAAGAAGACTTGAAGCTTTTTATTCTGCAGAAACAACAGCACAGTGTTGTCTCACATCCACATTACAATGATCTGTAGCTCTGGATATTGGGGGAAAGTGGACAGAAAGTGCAGTGTTTCTCAACACCAGGAGCCATGAAAAAAAACACAGTGAAGAAGAAACAGAGAACTTTTGTGTTTTCTCTCTCAGCTCTGTTTAAAGAGCACTGAAGACGTCCTTCACACACACACACACACACACACACACACACACACACACACACACACACACACACACACTCTCCTGACAGTCAGGACATCAGCTCAGGATTTACACAGAAAAAAAAATCTTTATAAATGTTTCATTATTTTACAGGTTAGAGACTCCTCCCTCATCTGTTCACTTTATACAAATATTTAAACAAAATCCACATCAGATCTCACACACACACACACACACACACACACACAGACTACTGAATCACAGGGGTGTGTGTTTACAGACACGGCAGTGTTTCTCTTCATGATAGTGCAGTGATGTTGAGATACAGGAGCTGGTCTGAGATACACCTCCACATTTTTATCCGTTCTTGAGGAATGTTTATAGAAACAGATCACGCAGATGAGAATTCATTCCTTTAGCATCTCTCCATCCTCAGCTTCTCACGGCACTTTCTTCACCTCACTCCAGCGTGAAGCTCCACACTTCTGCAGGTGAGAGGAAACATCTCCCTCTCTCTTCACTTCTCTTCAGAGCCAGAGAGCTGGTGTTACTCTAACAGCTAATTAATCTCACAACACCCAGAGCTCATTACCTTCACTGCACCTTCACTCAGTACATCACTTTCTGTCAAACAGCACAATCTTTACCTTTCTACATGAACCATGTAGATTCTGGAGAGAAGTGAAGTGATGAACACTGTGTGTGTGTGTGTGTGTGTGTGTGTGAGAAGCCTCTTACACCACAATCACATTCTTTAAGTCACTAAGGGACATCTTTTTTTTATTTGTCTCTCTCTCTTTTTTCTCTCTTTCATCTTCCTGAGAACCTTAAAGTAGCGTACACTCCTCCGTCCTGCGTACACTCCTCCGTCCTGCACTCACAGCTTCACCTCTGTCTCACAGCTTCACTTTTCTCCACAGAGACTCGAAGCAGCTGCAGGAGTTCATTCCAGTCAGAGACACAGCTGATTCCACTCCTTTAATCAGTTCATCTGAGTCTCCAATCAGCACTCGTCCGTTCATCTGTCCATCTGTCTGCTGGAATCAGCTGTGTGTGTGTGTGTGTGTGTGTGTGTGTGTGTGTGTGTGTGTGTGGATGAAACTGAAGAGTCCTGTTACAGAGCTCTGACACTGGAGACTCCTTTCCTTTAATGTGAAATGCTGAGGCTGATCTGTCAGAACCTGCTCTGAGTTCACACATCCACAACGTGTCCATGTTTATGGTCTTCTTCATGTCCTCTTCTGTTTGTGTGTGGTCCTCAGTGGTGTGTTTATGGTGTTTATGGCGTGTGTTTGTGGTGTTTGTGGCGTGTGTTTGTGGTGTTTGTGGTGTTTGTGGCGTGTGTTTGTGGTGTTTGTGGCGTGTGTTTATGGCATTTGTGGTGTTTGTGGCGTGTGTTTGTGGTGTTTGTGGCATGTGTTTATGGTGTTTGTGGCGTGTGTTTATGGCATTTGTGGTGTTTGTGGCGTGTGTTTGTGGTGTTTGTGGAGTGTGTTTGTGCTGTTTGTGGCATGTGTTTGTGGTGTTTGTGGCATGTGTTTATGGTGTTTGTGGTGTTTGTGGCATGTGTTTGTGGTGTGTGTTTGTGGTGTTTGTGGCGTGCGTTTGTGGTGTTTGTGGCGTGTGTTTGTGGTGTTTGTGGAGTGTGTTTGTGCTGTTTGTGGCATGTGTTTGTGGTGTTTGTGGCATGTGTTTATGGTGTTTGTGGCGTGTGTTTGTGGTGTTTGTGGTGTTTGTGGCGTGCGTTTGTGGTGTTTGTGGCGTGCGTTTGTGGTGTTTGTGGCGTGTGTTTGTGGCGTGTGTGGTGTTTGTGGCGTGTGTTTGTGGCGTTTGTGGCGTGTGTTTGTGGCGTGTGTGGCGTGTGGTGTGTGGTGTTTGTGGCGTGTGTTTGTGGTGTTTGTGGCGTGTGTTTGTGGTGTTTGTGGCGTGTGTTTTTTGGTGTTTGTGGCGTGTGTTTGTGGTGTTTGTGGCGTGTGTTTGTGGTGTTTGTGGCGTGTGTTTATGGTGTTTGTGGTGTTTGTGGCGTGTGTTTGTGGTGTTTGTGGCGTTTGTGGTGTTTTGTTTGTGGCGTTTGTGGCGTGTGTTTATGGTGTTTGTGGTATTTGTGGTGTGTGTTTGTGGTGTTTGTGGTGTGTGTTTGTGGCGTGTGTTTGTGGTGTTTGTGGCGTGTGTTTATGGTGTTTGTGGTGTTTGTGGCGTGTGTTTGTGGTGTTTGTGGCGTGTGTTTGTGGCGTTTGTGGCGTGTGTTTATGGTGTTTGTGGTATTTGTGGTGTGTGTTTGTGGTGTTTGTGGTGTGTGTTTGTGGCGTGTGTTTGTGGTGTTTGTGGCGTGTGTTTATGGTGTTTGTGGTATTTGTGGTGTGTGTTTGTGGTGTTTGTGGTGTGTGTTTGTGGCGTGTGTTTGTGGTGTTTGTGGCGTGTGTTTGTGGCGTTTGTGGCGTGTGTTTATGGTGTTTGTGGTATTTGTGGTGTGTGTTTGTGGTGTTTGTGGTGTGTGTTTGTGGCGTGTGTTTGTGGTGTTTGTGGCGTGTGTTTATGGTGTTTGTGGTGTTTGTGGCGTGTGTTTATGGTGTTTGTGGTATTTGTGGTGTGTGTTTGTGGTGTTTGTGGTGTGTGTTTGTGGCGTGTGTTTGTGGTGTTTGTGGCGTGTGTTTATGGTGTTTGTGGTGTTTGTGGCGTGTGTTTGTGGTGATTGTGGCGTGTGTTTATGGCATTTGTGGTGTTTGTGGCGTGTGTTTGTGGTGTTTGTGGCGTGTGTTTATGGTGTTTGTGGCGTGTGTTTATGGCATTTGTGGTGTTTGTGGCGTGTGTTTGTGGTGTTTGTGGAGTGTGTTTGTGCTGTTTGTGGCGTGTGTTTGTGGTGTTTGTGGCATGTGTTTATGGTGTTTTTTGGTGTTTGTGGCGTGTGTTTGTGGTGTGTGTTTGTGGCGTGTGTTTGTGGTGTGTGTGGTGTGTGTGGTGTTTGTGGCGTGCGTTTGTGGTGTTTGTGGCGTGCGTTTGTGGCGTGTGTTTGTGGTGTTTGTGGCGTGTGTTTGTGGCGTGTGTGGTGTGTGTGGTGTTTGTGGAGTGTGTTTGTGGTGTTTGTGGAGTGTGTTTGTGCTGTTTGTGGCGTGTGTTTGTAGTGTTTGTGGAGTGTGTTTGTGCTGTTTGTGGCGTGTGTTTGTGGTGTTTGTGGCGTGTGTTTGTGGTGTTTGTGGTGTTTTTTGGCGTGTGTTTGTGGTGTTTGTGGCGTGTGGTTGTGGTGTTTGTGGCGTGTGTTTGTGGTGTTTGTGGAGTGTGTTTGTGGTGTTTGTGGTGTGTTTTGTGTTTGTGGCGTGTGTTTGTGGTGTTTGTGGGTGTGTTTGTGGTGTTTGTGGTGTTTGTGGCGTGTGTTTGTGGTGTTTGTGGCGTGGGGTGTTTGTGGCGTGTGTTTGTGGTGTGTGGGTGTGTGGTGTTTGTGGCGTGTGTTTGTGCTGTGTGGCGTGTGTTTGTGTTGTTTGTGGCGTGTGTTTGTGGTGTGTGTTTGTGGTTTTGTGGTGTGTGTTTGTGGTGTTTGTGGCGTGTGTTTGTGGTGTTTGTGGCGTGTGTTTGTGGTGTTTGTGGAGTGTGTTTGTGCTGTTTGTGGCGTGTGTTTGTGGTGTTTGTGGCATGTGTTTATGGTGTTTGTGGCGTGTGTTTGTGGTGTGTGTTTGTGGTGTTTGTGGCGTGTGTTTGTGGTGTGTGTGGCGTGTGTTTGTGGTGTGTGTGGTGTGTGTGGTGTTTGTGGCGTGTGTTTGTGGTGTTTGTGGTGTTTGTGGCGTTTGTGGCGTGCGTTTGTGGTGTTTGTGGTGTGCGTTTGTGGTGTTTGTGGCGTGTGTTTGTGGCGTGTGTTTGTGGCGTGTGTGGTGTGTGTGGTGTTTGTGGCGTGTGTTTGTGGCGTGTGTGGCGTGTGTTTGTGGCGTGTGTTTATGGTGTTTGTGGTATTTGTGGTGTGTGTTTGTGGTATTTGTGGTGTGTGTTTGTGGTGTTTGTGGCGTGTGTTTGTGGTGTTTGTGGTGTGTGTTTGTGGTGTGTGTTTATGGTGTTTGTGGTATTTTTGTGTGTTTGTGGTGTTTTGTGGTGTTTGTGGTGTGTTTGTGTGTTTGTGGCGTGTGTTTGTGGTGTTTGTGGCGTGTGTTTGTGGTGTGTTTTTGTGGTGTGTGTGGTGTGTGTGGTGTGTTTTTGTGGTGTTTGTGGTGTGTGTGGTGTTTGTGGTGTGTGTTTGTGGTGTTTGTGGCGTGTGTTTGTGGTGTTTGTGGCGTGTGTTTGTGGTGTGTTTTTGTGGTGTGTGTGGTGTGTTTTTGTGGTGTTTGTGGCGTGTGTTTGTGGTGTTTGTGGCGTGTGTTTGTGGTGTTTGTGGCGTGTGTTTGTGGTGTTTGTGGCGTGTGTTTGTGGTGTTTGTGGCGTTTGTTTGTGGCGTTTGTTTGTGGTGTTTGTGGCGTGTGTTTGTGGTGTTTGTGGCGTGTGTTTGTGGTGTTTGTGGAGTGTGTTTGTGGTGTTTGTGGAGTGTGTTTGTGGTGTTTGTGGCGTGTTTGTGGTGTTTGTGGAGTGTGTTTGTGCTGTTTGTGGAGTGTGTTTGTGCTGTTTGTGGAGTGTGTTTGTGCTGTTTGTGGAGTGTGTTTGTGCTGTTTGTGGAGTGTGTTTGTGCTGTTTGTGGCGTGTGTTTGTGGTGTTTGTGGCGTGTGTTTGTGGTGTTTGTGGAGTGTGTTTGTGCTGTTTGTGGCGTGTGTTTGTGGTGTTTGTGGCGGGGTGTTTGTGGTGTGTTTGTGGTGTTTGTGGCGTGTGTTTGTGGTGTTTGTGGCGTGTGTTTGTGGTGTTTGTGGCGTGTGTTTGTGGTGTTTGTGGCGTGTGTTTGTGGTGTTTGTGGCGTGTGTTTGTGGCGTGTGTTTGTGGTGTTTGTGGAGTGTGTTTGTGCTGTTTGTGGCGTGTGTTTGTGCTGTTTGTGGAGTGTGTTTGTGCTGTTTGTGGCGTGTGTTTGTGGTGTTTGTGGAGTGTGTTTGTGCTGTTTGTGGCGTGTGTTTGTGGTGTTTGTGGCGTTTGTTTGTGGTGTTTGTGGAGTGTGTTTGTGGTGTTTGTGGCGTGTGTTTGTGCTGTTTGTGGCTTGTGTTTATGGTGTTTGTGGCGTGTGTTTGTGCTGTTTGTGGCTTGTGTTTATGGTGTTTGTGGTGTGTGTTTGTGGCGTGTGTTTATGGTGTTTGTGGTGTGTGTTTGTGGCGTGTGTTTGTGGTGTGTGTGGTGTTTGTGGCGTGTGTTTGTGGTGTGTGTGGTGTTTGTGGCGTGTGTTTGTGGTGTGTGTGGTGTTTGTGGCGTGTGTTTGTGGTGTGTGTGGTGTTTGTGGCGTGTGTTTGTGGTGTGTGTGGTGTTTGTGGCGTGTGTTTGTGGTGTGTGTGGTGTTTGTGGCGTGTGTTTGTGGCGTTTGTGGCGTGTGTTTGTGGTGTGTGTTTGTGGTGTGTGTGGTGTTTGTGGCGTGTGTTTGTGGTGTATCATTCATGTTCTCTTTTCTCTCTCCTTTTGTTTCTTTTCTTCATTTTTTCCTCATGGTTTCTGTCCTCTGTTCTCAGCCTCACAGCCAGACTGTGTCCACTCCTGCACTACAGCAGCTGAGGACATGTTAGAGAGTGGTGATGAGCGTGCTGAGATCTGCACTGGCCAAATCGTGTTCCATGTCCCTAATATTTAGCTCTGAGGCGTTAACATTAGCGTGCTCCTTTAAAGCTGCGCTCTTTTAAAGCAAGTGCAGGTCACGTTGGAGTCCACATTAGTCATAACTTTGATAACGCTGTTCTCGGCTGACCCACGATGACCGCCGGCTCGCTCACATCCTGACGAGCTGCCATGTGTTTTTACTGCTTCTGCTAATGGCTAAGAGCTTTCAGTGTTTCAGTGTGAAGAGGCGTTTAAAAAAACTCAGCGCTCGTCACAGCGCGCTACAGACGGAACAGCGAGAGCGGTGCTAAACCCGAGCGGCGCGGAGCTGAGACGTGAGCCGAGTCCAGACGCTGAGAACACGCGGAGAAAAAGGCCATAGCTGAGATTCACCCGAGCTCCAACGTAATCTCGGTGCTTCGGTTTGTTTTATCGCTGATTAAATGAGCGCAGCATTTTGTGTAAACTGTTACTGCTGCTGTTCAGGACGGTTTAGAGCTAAAAGAGCAGTTTAAAGATTTCTCAATTAACCAGAACAGATTTATTATCTGGAACACAGAGCAGGACTCGCTGCAGCAGTTTATTACTGCTGTTATGAACATCAGCTAATACACACACACACACACACACACACACACACACACACACACACACACACACAAATATATATATATATATATATATATATATATATATATATATATATATATATATATATATATATATATATATATATATATACACATACATACATACACACACACACACAGGAAGTAGCTGCTGACATTACTAACAGGAAGTACACTATCTTGTCAAAAGTTTTGGGACATTTGCCTTTACATGCACATGAATGTAATATGGAGTTGTCCCGCCCTTTGCAGCTATAACAGCTTCAACTCTTCTGGGAAGGCTTTCCACAAGGTTTAGGAGTGTGTTTATGGGAATTTTTGACCGTTCCTCTAGAAGCACATTTGTGAGGTCAGGCACTGATGTTGGACGAGAAGGCCTGGCTCGCAGTCTCCACTCTAATTCATCCCAAAGGTGTTCTATGGGGTTGAGGTCAGGACTCTGTGCAGGCCAGTCAAGTTCCTCCACACCAAACTCGCTCATCCATGTCTTTATGGACCTTGCTTTGAGCACTGGTGTGCAGTCATGTTGGAACAGGAAGGGGTCATCCCCAAACTGTTCCCACAAAGAGCATGAAATTGTCCAAAATGTCTTGGTATGCTGAAGCATTAAGAGTTCCTTTCACTGGAACTAAGGGGCCGAGTCCAACCCCTGAAAAGCAACACCTGAATTCAATGACCTGGAGGAGTGTCCCAAAACGTTTGGCAATACAGTGTATCTGCTGTATCCCAGTCGATGGTAAATGATGTCAAACACACAAAAAACGACACCAGTAATTTTAGCAGAACTTACTGTATTAATGAAAAAAATCCCACAGCGTGGACGAATTTTCACTGATATCCTCTAACATGTGACTGAACCCTGCTTAGTGTCCTGTGTATGTTTATACACCGAGATAGTGGACGAGTGAGGGACGGAGGAATGGACGGAGGGAGGCGCGGAGGGAGGCACAGAGTTAGGGGCGGAGGCAGGGACAGAGGAGGCCATTACTGTGAAAGTCACAACGTATTTACACTGCGCTTTTAGTGTCTCTGTTTTTTTCCAGCGCCGGTGAAAATTAATGAAAGCCTCACTTTGCGAATCAGGGCAGAAACAAATTTACACTTAGTAGAGTTCAATTTGTCGCGCGGCATCCAGCCTTGTTTTTCAGAGGAGAAAAAACATTATGGCAGATTATTATGCAGCGTGCGACCTCCAGGAGTTTATGGGCCATGCAAATGGCATGGAGGCATATTTCTCTGCCTAATGGATGCCTACACATCGATGTGGTAATAATAATGATAATAATAAAAACATTTTTCCCCTCTCAGCTAAGCCAACCTTTACCACCTTGTATATTAACTCAGCATGAGTCTCACACACACACACACAGCCCTGAGCGATGCGTCAGGGAAAAAGCAAAAGATCAGGATGGAAAATGGAAGCTGAAAACAGACTTCTAACCTGCATAACATTACACTCCATTTGTGTTTTATTAAAGCAGCAGAGACGCAGCGCTCCAAACACCTCCCACAACACCACACACAGTCCTCAGGTCTAACACCAGTAAGCACTACTAAACACTACTGATCACCAATAAACACTACTAAACACCACTAAGCACCAGTAAACACTACTAATCACCACTACACAACAATGAACACCAAAAACACTACTAAACACCACTAATCACCATTGGACAAACACAGCACTAAGCACCTCCAAATACCAACAAAGACTCACATCTGAGCACAGCCTCTAATACCTTCACCACTAACTTCCTCTTCTGTCTAAACACTACAGCAGAGAGTAACATCACCTCAAATGTACTCATCCATCCATTTACTCATCCATCCATTTACTCATCCATCCATTTACTCATCCTTTGTTTACATCCATCCATTTACACAACCTTTTCTAAGCAGCAGTTGAGCATCTCAGTACTGTGTGTGTGTGTGTGTGTGTGTGTGTGTGTGTGTGTGTGTGTGTGTGTGTGTGTGTGTGTGTGTGTGTGTTCTGCAGCTCTGGTAAATAAAAGCCTGGGCTCTGATTATGAAAATGTCTATTAGTGTTATTTTCGCACATTAAGTGCAGCGACGTTACGGACATTCAGTTTGTTTTATTCTGTTTAAAAGGATAAATGCACGAGGCGTCAAATCACGATCACAATATATTTCTAATTATAATGGACTAATCAGACTCTCTGGGTAGAGAGTTTACAAAGAACAATAAAACAATAAAAATGAAACCATTTAAAAATGTGCAGCACGAGAACAGAACAATAAAGAGGCTCTTTTACTCAGCGTGGCTCTAATGACATTTTACTATTAATTTCACTTCAGCTGGAGGAGAAAGCCGAGCTGATGGACACGTTCGAACAGAGCGCAGGATTTCCACCTGTCATGTGTCCTGAATCACTCTCTGCTTATACCATGAGCACTACATCACACACTAACTCTACACTATCAGCTCTAAACACACACACACACACACACACACACACACACACACACACACACACACACACACACACACACACACACACACACACACACACACACACACACACACACACACTGACCTGCAGGGTTCTAGAGTGGAGAGTTCACACTGTTACAGCATCATTAACACCTCACACACCTTCACACAGCATTACTGACACTGGAGACTCCTTCCAGAAATGTTTAGACTCTGTTTAGATAAATAAACGAGCTCCACCTGCAGACTTTAGGCCACACCCCCTACCTGAGTGTGTTGATGAAGTGACACTGGACTCATTATATAGTTTGAACTCCATGAGGTCAGAAACACGGGCAACTCCGAATCACATGCTCTGATTAATGCTGCGCTGCAGTGTTAATTACATCATTTTAGGCAACATGAAGGTAATGATTAAATAAGTGTGGAACATAATTAACAGTTTGTCACACACTTTCTTTTAATAAGAATGAATGGATGGAGGTGTAGAATTCATGAGTGTGGACTAAACACCATTCTTATTTGTGTCTTTATTCTCAGAGGGTTTTGTAAAAGATGGAGATGTTTCACAATGAGGAAAATAATACACCTCAGCCCCACCCCTTTATGCTCTTTGGTTATTTATGACAGGATTTTGCCTCTCATTCAAAACAGAATTAACATCAGTCCCACCCACTTTAACTACAGCCCCACCCACTTTAACTACAACTCCAACCACTTTAACTTAACTCAGCCCACTTTAACTACAGCCAGCCACACCCACTTTAACTACAGTCCCACCCACTTTAACTACAACCACACACACTTCACTTTATTTCCAGGCTTCTCAGAAACACACAGATTTTTCAGAGAGAGCTGGAGATGGTGAGGAGATGGTGAACTCTGCATCATCACGTTTCCTTCACTCTTCTGCATGCCTGTAGCCGTGCCCTGACTTTATTGTCCTCCTATTGGTGGATTTTAGATGAGCGTCGTAGCAGCACTCACACTCTGAGAGTTTATTCACAGATCTCTCACTCACACTGACTTTATCTCCACTGGGTTTGGTCACAGAGACACCAAATCACACACATCAGGAGTTTTAACAAAGAGACCCATCTCAACTCACCACCTCCTTCACCAAGTGACAGCTTTATCTGTGACGCCAACATCAGGCTCTGTAAGGAGCACAAGCATTTCAGTTTTTATTTTCGCACTAAAACAAGGGAAAATAAGTTTTACTTTTAATTCAGTGATCCACAAACACCATTACTGTGAAGATACAGAGATTAAAAACAACATGTTTAAAAATATCTGTATGAATGTGTGGGAGACACAGGAAGCCATGTCAGGAGCAGAAGCACATCATTCAGAGAGAGGAGGTGATGGTGTGCAGAAGCCTCAGGACCCAGCAGGCGCTCCTCTAATGTGCCTGATGGAAAAGGAGCAGAGCAGGAAACTCTGCCATCATAATGCAATTAACTGCACAAGATTGGCCACATTCTTCTTCCTGCTGTCAGAGAGCATAAAGGAGTGCTTTATGAGTACACACACACACACACACACACACACACACACACACACACACACACACACACAGCTTTAAAAACCCAAGCTCATCATGATGCGTAATTTCACATTTTTTAACATTCACCATGATTTCTGAAAAAATTTCTAAGATTTTTTGCTTATCTTGTATTTAGGACAAAGCAGAACATCCAACACACACACACACACACACACACACACACACACACACACACACACACACACACCATAAAACCCTCCTGGTCATTTATCAGTGCGATATTGCTGCTGCTTTTTTTCTGAGCGCAGCGTATTTTTCGCTCTCAGAGCTTCTTTCACTTATTAATGAGATCATATTCGATCCTCCTCCTCCTCCTACACACACACACACACACACACACACACACACACACACACACACACACTGAGCCTTTGAGGAGTTTTTCTCTTCACTAGGACCCACATATGAGATACAGAGATACACACGGCTGATAATCGTTATTCAACCTGCTGGCACAAGCAATAAAATCCTTTTCTCTCTTTCCTCATCCCCCTCCATCCTCCATCCTCCATCCTCCTCGTTCTCCTCCTCGTTCTCCCGCTTGGAGATTTGGCTCCTTATCGGCCCGGCGGTTCTCGCTGCGAGTGAAGTGTGTGATTGTTATTAACGCTGTGAGGATATCATGGAGACAAAGCTGTATCATCTCCCCGACTGGAACAGATTCAATTATATTAAAGAAGAGAAGTGCTGAGCTCGCTGAGGTTCCACTTCACCAGAGAAACAAACTGTTCATTATTCAGGGTGAAATTATTTAAACTGGTAGGTTGGTTAAAGATGAAGTCTACACACAGGCTCTCTCCTCGCTGCTCAAACTCGCTCTGAAAAACAAGGCTTCATCCAGAGCTTCTACACTTCTACATGCTCACAACCCTCAGACAGCAAGAGGAAGTGGCTGAACACTCTGAACACTCTGACTGACACTCTGACTGAACACTCTGAACACTCTGACTGACACTCTGTCTGACACTCTGACTGAACACTCTGAACACTCTGACTGACACTCTGACTGAACACTCCGACTGAACACTCTGAACACTCTGACTGACACTCTGTACACTCTGACTGAACACTCTGAACACTCTGACTGAACACTCTGAACACTCTGACTGAACACTCTGAACACTCTGACTGAAAACTCTGAACACTCTGACTGAACACTCTGAACACTCTGACTGAACACTCTAACTGACACTCTGATCACTGAACACTCTGAACACTCTGAATGAACACTCTGAACACTCTGACACTCTGAACACTCTGAACACTCTGACTGAACACTCTGAACACTCTGACTGACACTCTGACTGAACACTCTGAACACTCTGTCTGACACTCTGAACACTCTGAACACTCTGACTGAACACTCTGAACACTCTGACTGACACTCTGACTGAACACTCTGACTGACACTCTGTACACTCTGACTGAACACTCTGAACACTCTGACTGAACACTCTGAACACTCTGACTGAACACTCTGAACACTCTGACTGAACACTCTAACTGACACTCTGATCACTGAACACTCTGAACACTCTGAACACTCTGAATGAACACTCTGAACACTCTGACACTCTGAACACTCTGAACACTCTGACTGAACACTCTGAACACTCTGACTGACACTCTGACTGAACACTCTGAACACTCTGACTGACACTCTGACTGAACACTCTGACTGAACACTCTGTACACTCTGACTGAACACTCTAACTGACACTCTGATCACTGAACACTCTGAACACTCTGAATGAACACTCTGAACACTCTGACTGACACTCTGAACACTCTGAACACTCTGAACACTCTGTCTGACACTCTGAACACTCTGACTGAACACTCTGAACACTCTGACTGAACACTCTAACTGACACTCTGATCACTGAACACTCTGAACACTCTGATTGAACACTCTGTCTGACACTCTGAACACTCTGAACACTCTGAACACTCTGACTGACACGCTGAACACTCCATCAATGAATGATCATAAAACACACAGAGGGGTCAGAGGATTTATTGCTCATAACACACGTCCATTCACACGGCAACTTTTTACAAACATCACAAAATATTAGTGCTGAGAAATACTTAAAATGTCTTAATAAATAAATAATAATGTTTAATAATGATTAAGTGATGTAGTGGTATAGTGATGCAATGATGTAATGATGTGATGATGTAATGATGTAGTGATGTAATGATGTAGTGATGTAATGATGTAATGATGTAATGATGTAGTGATGTAGTGATGTAATGATGTAGTGATGTAATGATGTAATGATGTAGTGATGTAATGATGTAATGATGTAATGATGTAGTGATGTAATGATGTAATGATGTAGTGATGTAATGATGTAATGATGTAGTGATGTAATTATGTAATGATGTAGTGATGTAGTGGTATAGTGATGTAGTGATGTAATGATGTAGTGATGTAATGATGTAATGATGTAATGATGTAGTGATGTAGTGATGTAATGATGTAGTGATGTAATGATGTAATGATGTAGTGATGTAATGATGTAATGATGTAATGATGTAGTGATGTAATGATGTAATGATGTAGTGATGTAATGATGTAATGATGTAGTGATGTAATTATGTAATGATGTAGTGATGTAGTGGTATAGTGATGTAGTGATGTAATGATGTAGTGATGTAGTGGTATAGTGATGTAGTGATGTAATGATGTAATGATGTAGTGATGTAGTGGTATAGTGATGTAGTGATGTAATGATGTAATGATGTAGTGATGTAATGATGTAGTGATGTAATGATGTAATGATGTAGTGATGTAGTGATGTAATGATGTAGTGATGTAGTGATGTAATGATGTAGTGATGTAGTGATGTAGTGATGTAGTGGTATAGTGATGTAATGATGTAATGATGTAGTGATGTAATGATGTAATGATGTAATGATGTAATGATGTAGTGATGTAGTGATGTAAAGATGTAGTGATGTAGTGGTATAGTGATGTAGTGATGTAATGATGTAATGATGTAATGATGCAGTGATGTAGTGATGTAATGATGTAATTATGTAATGATGTAATGATGTAATGATGTAGTGATGTAATGATGTAGTGATGTAATGATGTAATGATGTAGTGATGTAGTGATGTGATGATGTAGTGATGTAGTGGTATAGTGATGTAGTGATGTAGTGATGTAATGATGTAGTGATGTAGTGGTATAGTGATGTAGTGATGTAATGATGTAATGATGTAGTGATGTAATGATGTAATGATGCAGTGATGTAGTGATGTAATGATGTAGTGATGTAATGATGTAATGATGTAGTGATGTAGTGATGTAATGATGTAGTGATGTAATGATGTAATGATGTAATGATGTAGTGATGTAATGATATAGTGATGTAGTGATGTAATGATGTAGTGATGTAGTGGTATAGTGATGTAGTGATGTAATGATGTAATGATGTAGTGATGTAGTGGTATAGTGATGTAGTGATGTAATGATGTAATGATGTAGTGATGTAATGATGCAGTGATGTAATGTTGTAGTGATGTAATGGTGTAGTGATGTAGTGATGTAATGATGTAGTGGTATAGTGATGTAGTGATGTAATGATGTAATGATGTAATGATGTAATGATGTAGTGATGTAGTGATGTAATGATGTAGTGATGTAATGATGTAATGATGTAATGATGTAGTGATGTAATGATGTAGTGATGTAGTGATGTAATGATGTAGTGATGTAGTGATGTAGTGATGTAATGATGTAATGATGTAATGATATAGTGATGTAGTGATGTAATGATGTAGTGATGTAGTGATGTAATGATGTAGTGATGTAATGATGTAGTGATGTAGTGATGTGATGATGTAGTGATGTAATGATGTAATGATGCAGTGATGTAGTGATGTAATCATGTAGTGATGTAATGATGTAGTGATGTAATGATGTAGTGATGTAGTGATGTGATGATGTAGTGGTATAGTGATGTAGTGATGTAATGATGTAATGATGTAGTGATGTAGTGGTATAGTGATGTAGTGATGTAATGATGTAGTGATGTAATGATGTAATGATGCAGTGATGTAGTGATGTAATGATGTAGTGATGTAATGATGTAATGATGTAGTGATGTAGTGATGTAATGATGTAGTGATGTAATGATGTAATGATGTAATGATGTAGTGATGTAATGATGTAGTGATGTAGTGATGTAATGATGTAGTGATGTAGTGGTATAGTGATGTAGTGATGTAATGATGTAATGATGTAGTGATGTAGTGATATAGTGATGTAGTGATGTAATGATGTAATGATGTAATGATGTAATGATGTAGTGATGTAATGATGCAGTGATGTAATGTTGTAGTGATGTAATGGTGTAGTGATGTAGTGAAGTAATGATGTAGTGGTATAGTGATGTAGTGATGTAATGATGTAGTGATGTAATGATGTAGTGATGTAATGATGTAATGATGTAGTGATGTAGTGATGTAATGATGCAGTGATGTAATGTTGTAGTGATGTAATGGTGTAGTGATGTAGTGAAGTAATGATGTAGTGGTATAGTGATGTAGTGATGTAATGATGTAGTGATGTAATGATGTAGTGATGTAATGATGTAATGATGTAGTGATGTAGTGATGTAGTGATGTAATGATGTAATGATGTAATGATATAGTGATGTAGTGATGTAATGATGTAGTGATGTAATGATGTAATGATGTAGTGATGTAGTGATGTAATGATGTAGTGATGTAATGATGTAGTGATGTAGTGATGTGATGATGTAGTGATGTAGTGGTATAGTGATGTAGTGATGTAGTGATGTAATGATGTAGTGATGTAGTGGTATAGTGATGTAGTGATGTAATGATGTAGTGATGTAATGATGTAGTGATGTAGTGATGTAATGATGTAGTGATGTAGTGATGTAGTGATGTAATGATGTAGTGATGTAGTGATGTACTGATGTAATGATATAGTGATGTAGTGATGTAATGATGTAGTGATGTAGTGATGTAATGATGTAGTGATGTAGTGATGTAATGATGTAGTGATGTAGTGATGTACTGATGTAATGATATAGTGATGTAGTGATGTAATGATGTAGTGATGTAGTGATGTAATGATGTAGTGATGTAGTGATGTAATGATGTAGTGATGTAATGATGTAGTGATGTAGTGATGTGATGATGTAGTGATGTAGTGGTATAGTGATGTAGTGATGTAATGATGTAATGATGTAGTGATGTAGTGGTATAGTGATGTAGTGATGTAAAGATGTAGTGATGTAATGATGTAATGATGTAGTGATGCAATGATGTAGTGATGTAGTGATGTGATGATGTAGTGATGTAGTGATGTAATGATGTAATGATTTAATGATGTAATGATGTAGTGATGTAATGATGTAATGATGTAGTGGTATAGTGATGTAGTGATGTAATGATGTAATGATGTAGTAATGTAGTGATGTAATGATGTAATGATGTAATGGTGTAGTGATGTAGTGATGTAATGATGTAATTATGTAGTGATGTAATGATGTAGTGATGTAATGATGTAGTGATGTAATGATGTAGTGATGTAGTGATGTAATGATGTAATGATGTAGTGGTATAGTGATGTAGTGATGTAATGATGTAATTATGTAGTGATGCAATGATGTAGTGATGTAGTGATGTGATGATGTAGTGATGTAGTGATGTAATGATGTAATGATTTAATGATGTAATGATGTAGTGATGTAATGATGTAATGATGTAGTGGTATAGTGATGTAGTGATGTAGTGATGTAATGATGTAATGATTTAATGATGTAATGATGTAGTGATGTAATGATGTAATGATGTAATGATTTAGTGATGTAGTGATGTAATGATGTAGTAATGTAATGATGTAATGATGTAATGATGTAGTGATGTAATGATGTAGTGATGTAAAGATGTAGTGATGTGATGATGTAATGATGTAGTGATGCAATGATGTAGTGATGTAGTGATGTGATGATGTAGTGATGTAGTGATGTAATGATGTAATGATTTAATGATGTAATGATGTAGTGATGTAATGATGTAATGATGTAGTGGTATAGTGATGTAGTGATGTAATGATGTAGTGATGTAGTGATGTAATGATGTAATGATTTAATGATGTAATGATGTAGTGATGTAATGATGTAATGATGTAGTGGTATAGTGATGTAGTGATGTAATGATGTAATGATGTAGTAATGTAGTGATGTAATGATGTAATGATGTAATGGTGTAGTGATGTAGTGATGTAATGATGTAATTATGTAGTGATGTAATGATGTAGTGATGTAATGATGCAGTGATGTAATGATGTAATGATGTAGTGATGTAATGATGTAATGATGTAGTGGTATAGTGATGTAGTGATGTAATGATGTAATTATGTAGTGATGTAATGATGTAGTGATGTAATGATGTAGTGATGTAATGATGTAGTGATGTAATGATGTAATGATGTAGTGATGTAATGATGTAGTGATGTAATGATGTAATGATGTAGTGATGCAATGATGTAGTGATGTAGTGATGTGATGATGTAGTGATGTACTGATTTAATCATGTAATGATTTAATGATGTAATGATGTAATGATGTAGTGATGCAATGATGTAGTGATGTAGTGATGTGATGATGTAGTGATGTAGTGATGTAATGATGTAATGATTTAATGATGTAATGATGTAGTGATGTAATGATGTAATGATGTAGTGGTATAGTGATGTAGTGATGTAATGATGTAGTGATGTAGTGATGTAATGATGTAATGATTTAATGATGTAATGATGTAGTGATGTAATGATGTAATGATGTAGTGGTATAGTGATGTAGTGATGTAATGATGTAGTGATGTAGTGATGTAATGATGTAATGATGTAGTGATGTAATGATGTAGTGATGTAATGATGTAGTAATGTAATGATGTAATGATGTAGTGATGTAGTGATGTAATGATGTAATGATGTAATGGTGTAGTGATGTAATGATGTAGTGATGTAATGATGTAATGATGTAATGATGTAATGATGTAGTGATGTAGTGATGTAATGATGTAATGATGTAATGATGTAGTGATGTAATGATGTAGTGATGTATTGATGTAATGATGTAATGATGTAGTGATGTAATGATGTAGTGATGTAATGATGTAGTAATGCAATGATGTAATGATGTAGTGATGTAGTGATGTAATGATGTAATGATGTAGTGATGTAATGATGTTAGTGATGTAGTGATGTAATGATGTAATGATGTAGTGATGTTTTGATGTAATGATTGTGATTGGTGTAATGATGTAGTGATGTAATGATGTAGTGATGTAATGATGTAATGATGTATGATGTAGTGATGTAATGATGTAATGATGTAGTGATGTAATGATGTAATGATGTGATGGTGTAGTGATGTAGTGATGTAATGATATAGTGATGTAGTGATGTAATGATGTAGTGATGTAGTGATGTAATGATGTAATGATGTAGTGATGTAATGATGTAATGATGTGATGGTGTAGTGATGTAGTGATGTAATGATGTAGTGATGTAATGATGTAATGATGTGTGATGTAGTGATGTAATGATGTAATGATGTAGTGATGTAATGATGTAATTTATTTTAGTGATGTAGTGATGTAATGATGTAATGATGTAGTGATGTAATGATGTAATGATGTGATGGTGTAGTGATGTAGTGATGTAATGATATAGTGATGTAGTGATATGATGATGTAGTGATGTAGTGATGTAATGATGTAGTGATGTAGTGATGTAATGATGTAATGCTGTGATGGTGTAGTGATGTAGTGATGTAATGATGTAGTGATGTAGTGATGTAATGATGTAGTGATGTAATGATGTAGTGATGTAGTGATGTGATGATGTAGTGATGTAATGATGTAATGATGCAGTGATGTAGTGCTGTAATCATGTAGTGATGTAATGATGTAGTGATGTAATGATGTAGTGATGTAGTGATGTGATGATGTAGTGGTATAGTGATGTAGTGATGTAATGATGTAATGATGTAGTGATGTAGTGGTATAGTGATGTAGTGATGTAATGATGTAATGATGTAGTGATGTAGTGATGTAATGATGTAGTGATGTAATGATGTAATGATGTAATGATGTAGTGATGTAATGATGTAGTGATGTAGTGATGTAATGATGTAGTGATGTAGTGGTATAGTGATGTAGTGATGTAATGATGTAGTGATGTAATGATGTAATGATGCAGTGATGTAGTGATGTAATGATGTAGTGATGTAATGATGTAATGATGTAGTGATGTAGTGATGTAATGATGTAGTGATGTAATGATGTAATGATGTAATGATGCAGTGATGTAATGATGTAGTGATGTAGTGATGTAATGATGTAGTGATGTAGTGGTATAGTGATGTAGTGATGTAATGATGTAATGATGTAGTGATGTAGTGATATAGTGATGTAGTGATGTAATGATGTAATGATGTAATGATGTAATGATGTAGTGATGTAATGATGCAGTGGTATAGTGATGTAGTGATGTAATGATGTAGTGATGTAATGATGTAGTGATGTAGTGATGTAATGATGTGGTGATGTAGTGATGTAGTGATGTAATGATGTAATGATGTAATGATATAGTGATGTAGTGATGTGATGATGTAGTGATGTAGTGATGTAATGATGTAGTGATGTAATGATGTAATGATGTAATGATGTAATGATGTAGTGATGTAATGATGTAGTGGTATAGTGATGTAGTGATGTAATGATGTAGTGATGTAGTGATGTAATGATGTAGTGATGTAGTGATGTAGTGATGTAATGATGTAATGATGTAATGATATAGTGATGTAGTGATGTGATGATGTAGTGATGTAGTGATGTAATGATGTAGTGATGTAGTGATGTAATGATGTAGTGATGTAATGATGTAGTGATGTAGTGATGTGATGATGTAGTGATGTAATGATGTAATGATGCAGTGATGTAGTGATGTAATCATGTAGTGATGTAATGATGTAGTGATGTAATGATGTAGTGATGTAGTGATGTGATGATGTAGTGGTATAGTGATGTAGTGATGTAATGATGTAATGATGTAGTGATGTAGTGGTATAGTGATGTAGTGATGTAATGATGTAATGATGTAGTGATGTAGTGATGTAATGATGTAGTGATGTAATGATGTAATGATGTAATGATGTAGTGATGTAATGATGTAGTGATGTAATGATGTAGTGATGTAGTGATGTAATGATGTAGTGATGTAGTGATGTAGTGATGTAATGATGTAATGATGTAATGATATAGTGATGTAGTGATGTGATGATGTAGTGATGTAGTGATGTAATGATGTAGTGATGTAGTGATGTAATGATGTAGTGATGTAATGATGTAGTGATGTAGTGATGTAATGATGTAATGGTGTAGTGATGTAATGATGTAGTGATGTAATGATTTAGTGATGTAATTATGTAATGATGTAGTGATGTAATGATGTAATGATGTAGTGATGTAATGATGTAATGATGTAGTGGTATAGTGATGTAGTGATGTAATGATGTAATGATGTAGTAATGTAGTGATGTAATGATGTAATGATGTAATGGTGTAGTGATGTAGTGATGTAATGATGTAATTATGTAGTGATGTAATGATGTAGTGATGTAATGATGTAGTGATGTAGTGATGTAATGATGTAATGATGTAGTGATGTAATGATGTAGTGATGTAATGATGTAGTGATGTAGTGATGTAATGATGTAATGATGTAATGATGTAATGGTGTAGTGATGTAGTGATGTAATGATGTAGTGATGTAATGATGTAGTGATGTAATTATGTAATGATGTAGTGATGTAATGATGTAATTATGTAATGGTGTAGTGGTGTAGTGATGTAGTGATGTAATGATGTAGTGATGTAATGATGTAGTGATGTAGTGATGTAACGATGTAGTGATGTAATGATGTAGTGATGTAATGATGTAATGGTGTAGTGATGTAATGATGTAGTGATGTAATGATGTAATGGTGTAGTGATGTAATGATGTAGTGATGTAATGATTTAGTGATGTAATTATGTAATGATGTAGTGATGTAATGATGTAATGATGTAATGGTGTAGTGGTGTAGTGATGTAGTGATGTAATGATGTAGTGATGTAATGATGTAATGATGTAGTGATGTAATGATGTAGTGATGTAACGATGTAGTGATGTAACGATGTAGTGATGTAATGATGTAGTGATGTAATGATGTAATGATGTAATAGTGTAGTGATGTAGTGATGTAGTGATGTAATGATGTAGTGATGTAATGATGTAATGGTGTAGTGATGTAGTGATGTAATGATGTAGTGATGTAATGATGTAGTGATGAAAGTGATGTAATGATGTAGTGATGTAATGATGCAGTGATGTAAGGGATGTTAATGGTGTAGTGATGTAGTTATGTAATGATGTAGTGATGTAATGATGTAATGATGTAGTGATGTAATGATGTAATTATGTAATGGTGTAGTGGTGTAGTGATGTAGTGATGTAATGATGTAGTGATGTAATGATGTAGTGATGTAGTGATGTAACGATGTAGTGATGTAATGATGTAATGATGTAATGATGTAATGGTGTATTGATGTAATGATGTAGTGATGTAATGATGTAATGGTGTAGTGATGTAATGATGTAATTATGTAATGGTGTAGTGGTGTAGTGATGTAGTGATGTAATGATGTAGTGATGTAATGATGTAGTGATGTAGTGATGTAACGATGTAGTGATGTAATGATGTAATGATGTAATGATGTAATGGTGTAGTGATGTAATGATGTAGTGATGTAATGATGTAATGGTGTAGTGATGTAATGATGTAGTGATGTAATGATTTAGTGATGTAATTATGTAATGATGTAGTGATGTAATGATGTAATGATGTAATGGTGTAGTGGTGTAGTGATGTAGTGATGTAATGATGTAGTGATGTAATGATGTAATGATGTAGTGATGTAATGATGTAGTGATGTAACGATGTAGTGATGTAACGATGTAGTGATGTAATGATGTAGTGATGTAATGATGTAATGATGTAATAGTGTAGTGATGTAGTGATGTAGTGATGTAATGATGTAGTGATGTAATGATGTAATGGTGTAGTGATGTAGTGATGTAATGATGTAGTGATGTAATGATGTAGTGATGTAGTGATGTAATGATGTAGTGATGTAATGATGTAGTGATGTAATGATGCAGTGATGTAATGTTGTAGTGATGTAATGGTGTAGTGATGTAGTTATGTAATGATGTAGTGATGTAATGATGTAATGATGTAGTGATGTAATTATGTAATGATGTAGTGGTGTAGTGATGTAGTGATGTAATGATGCAGTGATGTAATTGTTTAATGATGTAATGGTGTAGTGATGTAATGATGTAGTGTACCTTACAGAATTCAGTATAAAATCTTATTATTTGTTTTTAATCTCTGTCTGGTTTGACCCCAGCCTATTTAAACAAACTTATCCAACTGCACACCCATGGCCGAACTGTGAGGTACTCTAATCATGTACTGCTCCCAGTGTCCAGAACAAGGTATAACTCATGGGGAGACTTTTATATTATCTCTAATTTTATTGCTAGAATTTGCACTTTGAAATTTTGCACATTGTTCAGCACCTAGGTTCTACCTGGTAGTTGTTAGGTGATATTTAAATAAAGATTGAATTGAATTGAATGGAATAATGTAGTGACGTAATGATGTAACAGTGTAATGGGATCTGTGGTTCAGGTTAGATGTGGATTGTCCTCTTTTATCAGGAGACTTGAAGTCTTCTTCAAACTGCCCCTTTGCAGGAACCCTTAAAGGTTCTATGTAGAACCCTGCGTCAGAGTGTTTCTCTGTTAGAGATGGTTTCATGTAAATCAGAAAGTCAGGACAGTGTGATTATCCACAGAACCTCTGAAACTGCGTTTTATTTGGAGTGTAACTCTCCACAAATGAGTTCTACAAGCATCGATTTCTGTGAAGGAATCTCTGAAGCCTTTGTTCTAAGCGTGTGAGTATTTGTGAGAACAGTATCAGAGTAGAGGATGTCAGGAGGGGGTTCTGCTCTACACTCAGCCATGCTCTGATGTCTTCAGGTCTTGGGTTTTTTTTCTTAGAAAATGTTTTATAATAAGAAATTCTAACAGTTTTTGAGGTTTGTTGTGTTACAGCGCTCTGTAGCAGGTGTTCAAATATTTATGTGAGCACTCTCTCTCTCACACACACACACACACACACACACACACACACACACATGCCCCTTTTTGTTTTTATCCAAAACAGGGTTCTATTCCCAGTTCCCTTTACATTTTCATCATGTGGTGTTTGGACACAGTTGTGTTCGTACACAGTGGTGTTCGTACACAGTGGTGTTTGGACACAGTGGTGTTTGGACACAGTGGTGTTTGGACACAGTGGTGTTTGGACACAGTGGTGTTCGTACACAGTGGTGTTTGGACACTTCCACAGTACACAATTTATAAACACAGTGGATTATTTCTACTGTATTTGTAGATGAGGCTGATATACTTACATAAGAAATAGAAAAACTCCAGCGTATGGGACACTGCTGCTTTTCTGGGGTTCTGCGCTTCTGATGTTTTAGAACATTACAGAGTCCTAAAACTCTTCAAACACAGAAATTCATACTTTACTAAAATGACTTCAAGAATTTTTCATCTTTAGTTTCTCTCTCTCTCTCTCTCTCTCTCTCTCTCTCTCTCTCTCTCTTTCTCTCTCTCTATATATATATACACACACTGATCAGGCATAACATTGTGAGCAGTACCAGGTGAAGTGAATGTCGTGTTTTCTGGGAAACAATAATACTTGTACTTGAACTCACGAAGCTTCCTGAGCAACAACATCAGTTACTGAAATATATTCCACATCTTTAACAAATACCACAGTGAATAACACTGAGTATCTCCTCATCATATATTAGGCAGGAAGTGAACTTTTTGTCCTCAAAGTTGATGTGTGTGAAGCAGGAAAAATGGACAAGTGTATAGAATAGAGTATCTCCAAAACTGCAGCTCTGGAGATGCAGAACCAGAGACAGGGTCATGTGCGGCCGAGGCTCACTGATGCACGTGGGGAGCGAAGGCTGGCCCGTGTGGTCCGATCCAACAGACGAGCTACTGTTGCTCAAATTTCTGAAGAAGTTAATGCTGGTTCTGATAGAAAGGGGTCAGAATACACAGTGCATCACAGTTTGTTATGTATGGGGCTGGTTTGATGAATCATGTTTTCTTTTACATCCCGTGGATGGCCAGGTGTGTTGTGAATCGCTTACCTGTAGAGGTGTTGACTTGGCCACCAAATTCCCCAGATCTCAATCCAGTCCAGTATCTGTGGGATGTGCTGGACAAACAAGTCCGATCCATGGAGGCCTCACCTCACAACTTACATATTAGGCAGGTGGTCATAATGTTATGGCTTATCGGTGTAATATATATATATATATATATATATATGTGTGTATGTATACATGTGTGTGTTTGTGTGTGTGTATAATCTCAACATTTTATAGAATATTAAATATAATATTTTTGGGTAGTCTTTAAGAACACTTTAGACAAAATATTTGGGTATTGCCGTCATTCTCATGGCCGGATCAGGAAGCTGTAGTGAGGTTGTGATGGACATGTGATTAACACAGCAGACGTCTTACCATGTGTTTGTCCTGCATGACACAGACGACTCTGTGTGTGTGTGTGTGTGTGTGTGTGTGTGTTTACAGCCTGTTTTGTTAATAATGTTATATTTTCCTATAAAGTCTTTGTTGCCTCTGTGAAAGGACACAGTTTTGTTCCTTCACACTAAAAAGTGACAGCGTGATAATTTCGTAGAGACATGACACAGAGTCACGATCTCACCAACAGCAACATAAAATCAGACTTTCTCTACTCTGAGAATGTAAGTTAGCAATGATCTAAACACTGACCATATATAGTGTATGTATTATACATATAGTATTGTATAGGTAAAGCTACTGCTACAACAAAACATATACTGACAGGACACGCCCACAGGAGACAAACTACAGGACTCATCATCACAGGACTCATCATCAAGGTGTACACTCCACAGTGATGTGACCGACAAAAATAACAGCCTTGTGAGCTACAAATATTTACAGTCAGTCTCTGGCATTTAGGCTGCATTCCTTCTCACACAAGCATCATCACAAACATCACAAAATCATCACTCCTGATCTTCAGCCATGTTCAGCAGCACACACACGCCATTTACAAGCTTAATTAGCTTCCTCAACTGAAATAGGACGTGACCTGAGGTCAGGACTAAAGCTGCTGTACGAGGATGTAAAGGCCGGTGGTTAAGAGAGTGAACAGTGCAGAACTAATTACCCTGACGAGCTTCATACAAGGTTTTATACGAGGCACTTAGGTTTTTAATAATCTGTCTGGCTCAGTAACACGGTTTTATCAAATCACAAGGACACGCTG
>JAUCMX010000009.1:334326-346826 GCA_033459395.1 Hemibagrus guttatus | reverse complement strand
GTATTTTTTCTGCAGCATATTTTGCGGTATTTTTTCTGCAGTATATTTTGCGGTATTTTTTCTGCAGTATATTTTGCGGTATTTTTTCGGCAGTGTATTTTGTGGTATTTTTCTGCAGTATATTTTGCGGTATTTTTTCTGCAGTATATTTTGCGGTATTTTTTCGGCAGTATATTTTGCGATATTTTTTCTGCAGTATATTTTGCGGTATTTTTTCTGCAGTATATTTTGCGGTATTTTTTCTGCACTATATTTTGTGGTATTTTTTCTGCAGTATATTTTGCGGTATTTTTTCTGCAGTATATTTTGTGGTATTTTTTCTGCAGTATATTTTGCGATATTTTTTGGCAGTATATTTTGCGGTATTTTTTCTGCAGTATATTTTGCGGTATTTTTTCTGCAGTATATTTTGTGGTATTTTTCTGCAGTATATTTTGCGGTATTTTTTCTGCAGTATATTTTGCGGTATTTTTTTGGCAGTATATTTTGCGATATTTTTTCTGCAGTATATTTTGCGGTATTTTTTCTGCAGTATATTTTGCGGTATTTTTTCTGCAGTATATTTTGTGGTATTTTTCTGCAGTATATTTTGTGGTATTTTTCTGCAGTATATTTTGCGGTATTTTTTCTGCAGTATATTTTGTGGTATTTTTTCTGCAGTGTATTTCGTGGTATTTTTTCTGCAGTATATTTCGCGGTATTTTTTCTGCAGTGTATTTTGCGGTATTTTTTCTGCAGTATATTTTGCGGTATTTTTTCTGCAGTATATTTTGCGGTATTTTTTCTGCAGTGTATTTCGCGGTATTTTTTCTGCAGTATATTTCGCGGTATTTTTTCTGCAGTGTATTTTGCGGTATTTTTTCTGCAGTATATTTCGCGGTATTTTTTCTGCAGTGTATTTTGCGGTATTTTTTCTGCAGTGTATTTCGTGGTATTTTTTCTGCAGTATATTTTGTGGTATTTTTCTGCAGTATATTTTGCGGTATTTTTCTGCAGTATATTTTGCGGCATTTTTTCTGCAGTATATTTTGCGGTATTTTTTCTGCAGTGTATTTCGTGGTATTTTTTCTGCAGTATATTTTGTGGTATTTTTCTGCAGTATATTTTGTGGTATTTTTCTGCAGTATATTTTGCGGTATTTTTTCTGCAGTATATTTTGCGGTATTTTTTCTGCAGTGTATTTCGTGGTATTTTTTCTGCAGTATATTTCACGGTATTTTTTCTGCAGTGTATTTTGCGGTATTTTTTCTGCAGTATATTTTGCGGTATTTTTTCTGCAGTATATTTTGCGGTATTTTTTCTGCAGTGTATTTCGTGGTATTTTTTCTGCAGTATATTTCGCGGTATTTTTTCGGCAGTGTATTTTGTGGTATTTTTTCTGCAGTGTATTTTGCAGTATTTTTTCTGCAGTGTATTTCGCGGTATTTTTTCTGCAGTGTATTTTGCGGTATCTAGACTCAGTTTGTTATTTGATAAAGGAAATAAGAGCAGTTTATCATGGAGAAGGTATTTCTGGACGTTCTTCAGGAGAGCGTGAGGATTTATCTTTTGTGCTGTGTGTCCACTCCTCCTCCTCTTCTGCTGTGTTTCACTGAATACAGGAAATGTGTGTTTGTGTGTGTTTTTGTGTGTGTGTGTGTGTGTGTGTGTGTGTGTATCTGTCTGTTTAAAAGCTGCTATTGTGTAGATTGCATAGTTTTCATTATAGATACACACAGGATGAGGAATAATTAAAGTGTGAATAGAGGGATGATGGAGAGATGTATGGATAGACTGATGGATAGAGAGAGGAGAATGACAAAAACACAGGTGAATAGGATGGAGATAACCATGGCAACCTCTTGACTTGATAAGCAATCAAAAAAACAATAAAGCTCTTTGTAAACAAGCTGTTTAAGCGTGCACACACACACACACACACACACACACACACATCCGAGGTTGTTTATTTATTCACGCCACGGCCTCTGAAATATGAGTAAATGGTAAAAGAGACCTGGGCAGAAAGCAGACGAGTAAAATCAATCCCTCGCTCCTGCGGGCGTTTGTTCCTTGCTCACCTCCTCCTCCACTCGAGCAAACACACACCACACACACACACACACACACACACACACACACACACACACACACACACACACATACAGTTTACACTTCCATGCAGCTTATTAGCCACATTCATCTCAACACACACACACACAACAGTACAGTGCACAGCTCTCTAAATTTCTCAGGTGGGATTCGATTCCATATGTTAATGAAGAAGGAGATTAGTGTGGTGTGATGAGGTCCGGTTGAGCGAAGGTGCAGGAGTCCAGTCTCCAAATGAAAAGTGACTGATGGAGCAGCTGAGTGACCTGTGAGGAGAGAAATGGATGAACGCTTCTGATGTGAAGGAGAAATCATCATGTGAGTGTGTCGGGTTAGCAATATACAGATCATGAGATCCTGATGTGGGAATCCATTTCCTGGGATGAGCAGCAGGTTGAGTATTGAGGGAGAACAGAAGAGGACCAAGCACTGAGTCTTGTGGGACACCAGGAGAGTCTGAGTGGGACAGAGCCCACACACTGTGGTGGCACTGGGCAGGTGGTGGCACTGGGCAGGTGGTAGCACTGCAGAACATGATGACCTGCAGGATGTTTACAGAAAAGAAGAAGAATGTGTGTAAGAAAGAGAAGGAGAGCCTGAGTGTGAAGTGTAGCAGTCGGGGTAGGAGCGAGCGATGTTTTCAATCTTCCTGAGTGAAGTCTTCAGCAGTCAGAGAGGATGGTGAAGGGCAGCTGGCAGGTTAAGAAGTGAAGAAAGGATTTCATGGAGCTTGTTAGGATCTTGTACAGAAGCTTCCAGCCTCTCCTTGTAAAAGACACTCTTAGCAGATGTCAGGTCAGATGAGGGTTTGGACAGGAGAGCTGGGTATGAGATGAGATCCGTAACAAGTTGTGATGTCTTCCCTTTCTCTCTGCTACTCTTAATTCTCTCTGATTGCTGTGAGTTGTGGTGGACGTGTTTGAGTCAAGGTTGAGTGTTAGAGGAGACATCTGATGTGTCTGACTGCTGGATAAAATAATTTTCTGACTCTTACTGAAGGAGACACTCTCCAAAAACTCACACAAACTCTGCCCCCTCCTTTCTCCAAATAAACTCCAAGTCTTTACTCTCAGCTGGAGGTGTGAGCAGGAAGATACACTGACACACTGTGTTTACTGCTAAAGAGCTTACACTGTAGAGTAAGACACACCCTGGGGGCGGGGCATATCTGCTGTTTTGAGTATTTAATTGGATGAACACAAGATGATGTCATCAAAACATTTCCTCATTTTTACAGAATTTTCTCATCTCATTTGTTCACTTCACCACCACACTGTCCTACAACTCTGTGTCTAATCTCTAAAATGTGGATTCTTCAGGTTGTATGCGTGTGTGTGTGTGTGTGTGTGTGTGTGTGTGTGTGTGTGTGTGTGTGTGTGTGTGTGTGTGTGTGTTTCATGATACAGATCTTAGGAAAGCTCTAAGCCCTCTCATGTTTGACCTGAAGAGTGTGACGGAGGAGTTTCACACGTCTCTGCTCCTGCAGATGCTGAGCGATGGAGAACAGATTGCTCAGGCAGAGGAACGAGTAAAGATCTGTCCATCCTCTACGGCTGAATACCCCCCCCCTCTTCCCCGCCCATCACGTTAATGTGAATGTACCACACACTCAAGATATCAGTTTAAATGTGACACTCAAAGCTTTTTGTTGGATCTGATCAATCATCAGCAAAACATCAAGCAGAAGACAGAACAAGCATCAATCCGGTTCTCTGTAATCAGATCTTTATTACGGTCTTTGTGAATTGAGATTGACCAATCAGGAGCTGCGGATTTACATGGTGGTTGTTAATTGGGGCAGCGGGGGGGTTTCAAGCGTCAAGTGTGCAGAGAGAGGAGGCGGAGCAACCGGCAGGTAATATGTGATGATCTCAACTGTGCCTACTTACAGAATGTGCTGCACAGCTATGTTACACATACACACACACACACACACACACACACACAGTGTTTATTAGTTATTATCAATAGATCATCCACTTAGGTGATGCTGTCCTGCAGTAATGGCTTTAGAGGTTCAGTAGTGACTATAGTGTAGTGTGATGAAGTGTGTGATTGGAGGATCAGAATCAATAAAACTCAGTTGTAATAGTGCAGATCAACACACACACACACACACACACACACACACACACACACACACATTTATGTTTATTCATGCGTCTCTCTGTTTGTCTCCATTTAGCCTGTTATTGATCCATTGCTTCCTGAACTTCATCGATGTTCTTCCTCTCGCTGTTAAACCCCCGATAACACAACCTTTACAGTGTGTGTGAGTGTGTGAGTGTATGAGTGTGTCTGTGTGTGTGTGTGTGTGTGTGTGTGTGTGTGTGTGTGTTGATTTAACCTCACCATTGATAGCAGGAGAACTGAAAGTAAGCTAAAACCCTCATTTGCCAGCAGTAATGATGTCAGTGCTGAGTTGAGGATGAGGTTCTTGTGTTCATCAGGAGCATTAATGTGAAGTTCAGAAGATGAAATGTAAAAGTTGTGAAGCAGCACTGGAGGGTTGTTTAGCAGCCGATGCTTAGCGTGATTACAGCACTGCTCTACAGCAGACCACATGGAGGAAAACTAACGCTCTTTTAGTAAACAGACAAGGACAAGCCCTGAAAAAACACTCAGCTTTAATAGTTAGTTATAATGTGACCTTCCAGATCTTTCTGTCTCACTCTAAATAATTCCCAGAACAGAACCAGATCCGATCAGGAACCTCTCTCTCTCTCTCTCTCTCTCTCTCTCTCTCTCTCTCACACACACATGCAGACCTGAAGATGTTTATGAGCTTCTATGAAGGCGCTGTGTTTTACCTCAAAAGCCATCATAAGCCATCGTTTAAATCCAGAATAATCTTCATAGCACTGTTTGGTATCACTCCATCTCGCAAGCCCCACCTCTCAGCCCCGCCCTTGGATTGTAGCAGTAATTACGGGATCTGGACACTAATCAACTTACAGTTTAATTTACATCATCTGAAGTCTTGGATAACAGGAAACATTTAGAGGGAGTCAGATTTCTGTGATCGAGTGACATTCTTCTTCTCTCTCCTTATCTATACGTTTGCCAGATTGTTTAGAACAGTTTGATTTGGAGAGTAAAAAGAAGAGTTTCTGTCCTTCAGAGAGACTGAAATTGAAGCTGAATGTGATGCTGAAAATCATTTCACACTTAGCCTGAATTTAAGCCGGTTGTTTTGACCCGAGCGGACCTGCAAGACTTATTCCATAAAAGCAGCCCGTGTGCTGTGTGTGTGGAGGCGTCACGCTGTGCAGGGGCTGATGGGAAAGCGCAGACCTCCAGCCTCCCGCTAGCAAACACAAACACACACAAACACATCAAATTAACCCCGAGAGGCATCATGCTCTTCCTGTACACGCCAATTGATTTCATTTCGAGTGGGAGGAACTCGGTGACGAGTTAAAAAGATTCCCGCTGAGCACAACCAGATCTTCTTCTGATCCTCAAACTATAAGGTGTGAAGGTGCACACGTGTGTGTGTGTGTGTGTGTGTGTGTGTGTGTGTGTGTGTGTGTGATGATTAAATCATGTGGTTAAACTGAACTGTGTGTGGAGAATTTTTAGCATTCACACAGTTCAGCAGGAAGCAGTGCACTTGATAACAGCTGAAATAAAAACACCGATCTGCAGAGCATCCATACTTCTGTTCAGAATTTGTTCAAGGTCCAGGTCACTGAGTGGATCAGGAGGTCAGGAGCGGTGTCAGGATAACAAACACAGTGCACACTGACACACAACCAAAGAAATCGGCAAAATTACAATCACAAAGCAGACAGGTCACAGAGAGACAAACGTGAAAAACTCACAGAACAAACACAAGTCTAAAAACAAGAGAAGAAAGGATCAGCTCTCTCCTGAGCCGAGAGCAGAGCGAGCTGCACAACATCTCCACCACGGTCCAAACACTCAGCACACCAGGGTCCTGCTGATACGGGAAGTTCATCAGCACCAGTCCTGAAACAACTGAGCTGTTAGAGGGTTACTGCGGTGTTCCTCTCCTCCATCTACTTCTGTCATCCTGAGCATCCCTCCATCCACACTGCAGTCTGACAGTGTCCTCACCTTCCTCACCTTCCTCATCACCAAAACACCACGAAAAAACATCACCAACACGCTGACACTCATCTTTACACATCACATGACTTTTCATTTACTTTAGTGTCTTTCCACCATCACAACCTTAGCCTCTTCTTTCTACACTCTCTCTCTCTCTCTCTCTCTCTCTCTCTCTCTCTCTCTCTCTCTCTCTCTCTCTCTCTCCCTCTCTCTCTTGTTTCTCTCTTTAATAAAATGAAGTTCATGTTTGACTGATCAGCTCACAGCAGAAGCTCCTCAGGATTTCTCACACAGGACACTGAGAGGAAGTGACACGAGGTCAGAACCTGATCTGAAGAAGACCTGTCTCCTTATCCACTCCACTGCAGTGCTGATTGTTCTCTCATATCCATCTCTTATGTCCAGCAGCATCCAGAAACACGGCTGGAGAACCTGTGTGTGGATTAACTGGGTTTGTTTGGTTGTTTTTATCTTTTTAGAATTTGGTGCAAAGTTTTATCCAAGGGTTCTTTACAAGCTCACTGTAATCACAGGGTCTTAAAGTGCAAAATCATTCCAGTGCTTTCAGCTGCTTTCATGCAATCATCAAGAACTTCCAGCAAGTTCTCCATTATGTTCTGGAAGGTTTCTGTGCTCTCTGGTTGAGTATAAAACGTAAAGCTTCTAGGTTTCTAATGTTGTTTTATTCAGAATGGTCTGCGTTAATGAGCTCCTCAGTTAAAGCTTTAATAGAAAACATTTTTTTGTTTCTAACGAGGAACAAACTGAGTGTAACTGCAGAAATAGCAGAATTGACAGAATTGACTGTCACTACCTCAGTTTTAGTTCATGAGTTTGTTCACCTCGGTCTTGTGAACTAACAGAAAACCAGAAGCGTGATTCAGCGCTGTTTAGCTGTTTATTGTTGTTGAAAAGCTGTTGAAAAGTTGTTTATTTTACAGTATCGACATCGGATTTTGCTTAGCTGTTTTTTACCGTTGGAAAAATCTCATTCCGGACACTGACCTGTGGGATATTTTTGTAGTAAAGTTTTTTTCCGTCAGTCTGCTCGGATTTTCTTGTTAAGCGTGCCGGCATCTCTGAAGGTGAACCTCATGGACATGCTTGACCTTCTCCTCGTCTTCCTGTACACACCTTGTTGAAAGCAATCATCTACTTTGACAGAAACGTAATCCTGATCTTCCCCAAAGAGGAACGTCTGGAACATCTCTCCGCTCGGCTCAGCCCGGATGAAGGTCTGACTCTAACTCAGCCTTTTAAAGACAAAGCTTCTGTTCTTCAGCTACTGTAGCTCCCCAGGAGAAGATTAGCAACAGCATGTTACTACCATGTCAAGCAAATCTAAAGTGAAACACTAACATGAAAGACACTGACAGATCGCTCGCTTCAGCATCTGAGACAAACAAACCTGATGATTTCTGATTGTTGCATCATCGCTCCAGTGGAGGTGATGGATCTGGACACGTTGGTGTTCTCATCACTCGTTATCCGGTTCTGTTTCATCTCTCTATTGTAGAAGTTACGGAATTAAAACACCTAACGCTTCCAGAGACTGAAATCATCAGAGACGATTTCTGGAAAATCATCAGGAAAAACTCGCAGAATTTATTCTGATGAAAGTGGATTAAAGAGCTTTAGTGTCTTCCAGTCTGAGCTGATCGATGTCCTGAGCTAATGTTCAGCTTTATGGACAAAAACAAAAACTACATTTAAGTGGCACAATTCGATAGAGCCGATAGTAAACGGGTTAGTAATCCATTTCTCCTTCGTTCTTCATGACTAATCCTATGATTTATCCCCAATACGCCCCACAGTCTGAGGAAATCATTCAAATTTTTCAATCAAATGATATTTCTTTAATATGATGATATTAATGTGATGTTTTGTCACTAATACAGTTAAAAAGTGAATTCTGCTGTAAAGATGATGTACAGATGCTACACATTCATTTTAAAACCCAGGGGAAAACCCGTGCTAGTGATGCTAATAACATGTTTTTTTTTTTACCATTCATTACGAGCCATTAGCTCCAACACACACACACACACACACACACACACACACAAAACACACACACACACACACTGGTATGTTGCTGTGAGCTGAAACTTTGCCATTTCACATTTTTCTCTTTGTTTTCTTGCATTCTTTCTCGCTCTCGCTCGTTTCTCCTCCAGCCTTTTTTTTGACAGCCTGCTGTCGCTTAGCCGCTATACATCCTTCCTTTTTAGCTAATATCCACTGAGTAAATGTCATAGAAAAGGGCAAAAACCCGGCGCTGCTCTGCCGCTGAGAAACAGCAAATTTGAGTGCAGTCAGATTTCAGCTCAGTTCAGAGACGCACAAAACTCACAGAGTGTCAAAACTTTTACACACTAAAGCATTAAATCATTTACAGTTCTGAATCTCTGATTATTTTACACAGAACATTAACATCAGTCATTAGCTCTGTGAAGACTGGCTTGGTTTCTCTACAAGTTAGAACCCGTTCCCTCGTGTGCTGCAGGGTTCCATGTTTTCATTATGAGAACAGAGTTAAAATCTAGATCATTCTTCTCTGTATAGTTAGTGCTCACTGCCTCCTCACTGGTCCAGTTTGTATCCTGTGTAGAACTCTACAGCAGATCGAGTTCCTTATCAGAGTTCTGATCAGATCTTAACAGTTCAGAACCACCGTGTTGTGGTGTTCTATACAGAGCCAGAAGAACAACCAAAGAAACCTTAAAGGTTCCAGTGGAGTTTTTGGTTCATCCACTGAATCACTGAATAAATAAAAGTCTGTTTGTTCATCTACAGATTTGTGGACCCTCATGGATCTTCTTCAGGAGTTCTCATGGTTTCTGGTATGGGTTCTCAACATTCTTTCATTTAATCTTTTTTTTCAAAATTGTTTCACTGAAAAAGTATTTTCATATTAAAGCTAAATTTCGGTGATGTTAGCTATGTTAAAGTAGGCTAATGCTAGCTAATGTTAGCTAAGTGGAACGCACAATGCTAGTTTCATTTCACTTCATTGAACTGAAAACATTCTCTGTTTCCCAGGACAGAAAGCGAGAAGTGAGAAAATCAAGACGAGATGAGACGAGACGAGATGAGACGAGAGCGCCAAGCCAAACATCAGTTATGTGACATAGGGAACGGGGGGGGGGCTTCCAGAGTGTCAGTTAATAACAATCCAGAACACATACACACCTGTAAATCACTGCAGCATCACAGGTGATCACTGATTAGATCATCTGCTGTTTCCTTCAGAATGTGTGTGCTTCTGTGTGTGTGTGTGTGTGTGTGTGTGTGTGTGTGTGTGTGTGTGTGTGTGTGTGTGTGTGTGTGCATATGTGGTGGCTTTTTATCATTCATTTCCTGCCTATTTATCATTCATTTCCTGGAATGTGTGTGTTATATTTCTGACCAGTCTCCTCTCAGTCACCACAAAAAGCCAGCCAGAATGACTCACTCACACAAACGTCTGAATTCAGATCCAGCTTCCTCTACCAGCTGAGGGTTTTTTCACCATAACCACTGAAACACCTTTTATCTGAAGAAAGGAGGAAAAAGTAGAGAGAAGAAGAATAAAAGTTTGAAGCAGTGAGACAGAGTGAAACTGATGAACATCATGATTAGAAAGCACGGCTGAGAAGGTCAGAGCTTTTTCATGCCATTTGAAGCGACTCTCCCACTCACAGTGCTGCTCTCACTATTACAGAGAGAGAGAGAGAGAGAGAGAGAGAGAGAGAGAGAGAAATGATAAGAAATCATGGCTCCCTACAGAGCAGAGAGTGTGTATACAGTGCAGCAGCAACACAGCGGAGACAGAGCTGCACTTCCTAACAGAATGTAAAAACTTCCAACATCCATCATCCAACATCCCCATCCCCAGTTCTCTCTCCTGACCAAAACTGACACACTGCCCTTCCTGCTGGGGGAGAGGAAGGAGAGCTGCGTCCCAGCAGGACAGTACGTATCTGCCTGTCACAAGCTGAGGGACAGTGAGTGACCCACCCAAACACACACACACACACACACACACACACACAAACACCCAAACACACACCCCAAAAACACACCCAAACACACACACACACACACACACCGTACACACACATACACACACACACAAACACAACACCCACACCACACACACACACACACACCGCACACAGACACGCACACACACACACACACCCAAACACACACCCAAACACACACACAAACACACACACACACACACACACAAACACACACACAAACGCACACACACACACACACACACACACCCCACACACACACAAAACCCAAAAACACACCCAAACACACACACACACAAAAAGCACACACAAACACCCAAACACACACACAAACACACACACACACAAACACCCAAAAACACACACACACACACACAAACAAACACACACACACACACACACACACACAAACACACATACACCACACCACAAACACCCAAACACACACACACACACATACAAAAACCCAAAAACACACCCAAACACACACCACACACAAACACACACAACAACACCCAAACACACACACAAAACCCCACACACACACACAAACACCCAAACACACACACACACACAAACAAAAAACACACACACACACACACACACACACACACACAAACACCCAAACACACACACACACACATACAAACACCCAAACCACACACAAACACACACACACACAAAAACCCAAAAACACACACACACACACACACAACCAAACAAAAACACACACACAAACACACACACACCACACACAAACACCCAAACACACACACACACACATACAAACACCCAAACACACACCCCAAAAACACACACACACAAAAACACACACACAAACACCCAAACACACACACAAACACCACACACACACAAACACCCAAACACACACACACAAACAAACACACACACACACACACACACAAACACACACACACACACAAACACCCAAACACACACACACACACATACAAACACCCAAACACACACACACACACACACAAACAAAACACACACACACAAACACACACACACACAAACACCCAAACACACACACCACACAAACAAACACACACACACACACACACACACACCCAAACACACACACACACAAAAACCCAAACACACACACACACAACACACACACAAACACACACACACACACACACAAACACACACACACAACACACATGCACACAAACACCCAAACACACACGCACACAAACACACACACACACACACACACACCACACCCAAACACACACACACACACACACACACACACACACACCCCAAAAACACACACAAACACACACACACACAAAACACCACAACACACACAAACAAACACACACACACACACACACACACACACACACACAAACACCCAAAAACACACACACACACATACAAAAACCCAAAAACACACCCAAACACACACACACAAACACCCAAACACACACCAAACACACACACACACACACACCACACAAACACCCAAAACACACACACACACACACACACAAACAAACACACACACACACACACACCCAAACACACACACACACAAACACACACACAAAACAAACACCCAAACACACACAACACACTCAAAAACCCAAACACACAAACACACACACACACACACACACCACACATCACCAAACACCCAAACACCACACACACAAACACACACACACACACACACACCCAAATGGACACACACACACACCCAAACATATACACACACACACACACACACACACACACAAACACACACAAACACACACAAACACACACACACACACAGCCCTGTTAGTCTTAAGGTCTTAATAATTATATCTATGTCTCTATGAGAGAGAGAGAGAGAGGAGAGAGAGAGAGAGAGAGAGAGAGAGAAAAGGGGGGAGAGAGAGATAGAGAAAAGGGGGGAGAGAGAGGAGAGAGGGGGAGATAGAGAAAAGGGGGGAGAGAGAGAGAGAGATAGAGAAAAGGGGGAGAGAGAGAGAGAGAGAGAGAGAGAGAGAGAGAGAGAGAGAGAAAAGGGGGGAGAGAGAGAGAGAGAGAGAGAGAGAGAGAGAAAAGGGGGGAGAGAGAGAGAGAGAGAGAGATAGAGAAAAGGGGGGGAGAGAGAGAGAGAGAGAGAGATAGAGAAAAGGGGGGGGAGAGAGAGATAGAGAAAAGGGGGGGAGAGAGAGAGAGAGAGAGAGAGATAGAGAAAAGGGGGGAGAGAGAGAGAGAGAGATTTCTTGATAATGAAACATTCCATTATTGAATCTGAACGCTGCTGTAAAATCAATGTCAGTGTTT
>JAUCMX010000009.1:327373-333826 GCA_033459395.1 Hemibagrus guttatus | reverse complement strand
ATTAGATGTAACTTCATTGTCATTGCAGTGATGTCCAGTTCCAGTGAAATGCAACAAACCAGCAGCTGAGAGCAGAGTGGAGTGGGGTAGTGCATGTGAGAGACAGCTAAAGAAAACAGACATGAACATGGATCCAGTCACACACACACACACACACACACACACACATATGCACACATATGCACACATACATTTTCCTCTCTCACTCCACCTGCTTCCTTCTCCACCTGTCCATCCTCTTCATAACTCCAGGATCATCCACACTTCATTACTTCATCTCTTATATAGTTTCTGAGTGTTTTCACTCGGAAATTACTTCATTCTCTCTGATGAAGACTCTGGACTGGTGTGTGTGTGTGTCTGTGTGTGTGTGTGTGTGCAGAGGAGGATTGTGGGTAGGTGAAATGAGAGCTGCATGTTGTGTATCTGTGGTGCTGTGAGCTCAGGTGAGAGGTGTGTGAGTGTCAGGTTTTGGGCTGTTTTGTTTTTGGACGCTAGAGATCCTCGGGAAGCCCCTGCGCCTGTGCAATTAGTGTATTGCTTTCACATGTGTCTCGTTCGGGTGTGGGTATTTAAGTCTCTTTGTTTCTCGGTTTCGGGGCTGGGATCTTTAATTGTCGTTAGTCGGCGTTAGAGGTTATGTGGCCGGCTTTTCGGGTGGGCTTTTGGTGCTGTCTCTGTTTTGTGCTCGGGCTTCGGGATCTGCCTTCTTCTCCTCGGGAGTCTCTCCTTCTCTTTGTTTTTGTTTCGAGTCCCAAGTTTCCCTTTCGAGTTCCGAGTTCCGAGTTTCCCCTTTCGAGCTTCCCTTTGTTTTGTCCTTTTCATTGTATTTTCATCCCTCCGATGATCTGGATCTGAGGAGCCCTATAAGGAGCACTGAAAGAGCACTAGACACCAAAAGCCTGACAGTGAGGTGTGTGAGGTGTGTGAGAGGTGTGAGAGGTGTGAGAGGTGTGTAAAGTGTGAGAGGTGTGTGAGGTGTGTGAAGTGTGAGAAGTGTGAGAGGTGTGTGAGGTGTGTGAGGTGTGTGAAGTGTGAGAGGTGTGTGAAGTGTGAGAGGTGTGAGAAGTGTGTGAGGTGTGTGAAGTGTGAGAGGTGTGAGAGGTGTGGAGGTGTGTAAAGTGTGAGAAGTGTGTGAGGTGTGTGAGGTGTGAGAAGTGTGTGAGGTGTGTGAAGTGTGAGAGGTGTGTGAAGTGTGAGAGGTGTGTGAAGTGTGAAAAATGTGTGAGAAGGGGAAGTGTGAGAGGTGTGAGGGGTTGAGGGGTGTGAGAGGTGTGTGAAGTGTGAGAGGTGTGTGAAGTGTGAGAGGTGTGTGAAGTGTGAGAAGTGTGTGAGAAGTGTGAAGTGTGAGAGGTGTGAGAGGTATGAGAGGTGTGAGAGGTGTGTGAAGTGTGCGAGGTGTGCGAGGTGTGCGAGGTGTGCGAGGTGTGTGAAGTGTGAGAGGTGTGAGAAGTGTGAGAGGTGTGAGAAGTGTGTGAGGTGTGTGAAGTGTGAGAGGTGTGTGAAGTGTGAGAGGTGTGTGAAGTGTGAGAGGTGTGTGAGGTGTGTGAAGTGTGAGAGGTGTGTGAAGTGTGAGAGGTGTGTGAGGTGTGTGAAGTGTGAGAGGTGTGAGAGGTGTGAGAGGTGTGTGAAGTGTGAGAAGTGTGTGAGGTGTGTGAGGTGTGAGAAGTGTGTGAGGTGTGTGAAGTGTGAGAGGTGTGTGAAGTGTGAGAGGTGTGTGAAGTGTGAGAGGTGTGTGAAGTGTGAGAGGTGTGTGAGGTGTGTGAAGTGTGAGAGGTGTGTGAGGTGTGAGAGGTGTTTGAAGTGTGAGAGGTGGGTGAGGTGTGTGAAGTGTGAGAGGTGTGTGAAGTGTGAGAGGTGTGTGAAGTGTGAGAGGTGTTTGAGGTGTGTGAAGTGTGAGAGGTGTGTGAGGTGTGTGAGGTGTGTGAGAGGTGTGTGAAGTGTGAGAGGTGTGTGAGGTGTGGAGGTTTTTGAGGTGTGTGAAGTGTGAGAGGTGGGTGGGTGTGTGAAGTGTGAGAGGTGTGTGAAGTGTGAGAGGTGTGTGAAGTGTGAGAGGTGTTTGAGGTGTGTGAAGTGTGTGAGGTGTGTGAGGTGTGTGAAGTGTGAGAGGTGTGTGAGGTGTGTGAAGTGTGAGAGGTGTGTGAGGTGTGTGAAGTGTGAGAGGTGTGTGAAGTGTGTGAGGTGTGTGAGGTGTGAGAGGTGTGTGGGTGTGAGGGTGTGTGAGGTGTGTGAGAGGTGTGTAAAGTGTGAGAGGTGTGTGAGGTGTGAGAGGTGTTTGAGGTGTGTAAAGTGTGTGGGGTGTGGGTTTTTGGGTTTTTGGGTGTGTGGGTGTGTGGGTGTGGAGGTGTGTGAGGTGTGTGGGTGTGTGAGGTGTGAGAGGTGTGTGAGGTGTGGAGGTGTGTAAAGTGTGAGGGTGTGTGAGGTGTGTGGGTGTGGAGGTGTTTGGTGTGTGGGTGTGTGGGTGTGTGGGTGTGTGGTGTGGAGGTGTGGGGGTGTGGGTTTTTTTGGGGGTGTTTGGGTGTGGGGGTTGTGGGTGTGGGGGTTTGGGTTGTTGGGGGGTGTGGAGGTGTGGGGTGTGGGGTGGGGGTGGGTTGTGGGGGGTGTGGGTGTGTGGGTGTGTGGGTGTGTGGGGTGGGGGTGTGGGGTGTGTGGGTGTGTGGGTGTGTGGGGTGTGGTGTGTGGGGTGTGTGAGGTGTGAGAGGTGTGAGAGGTTGTGGGGTGTAGAGGTGTGAGAGGTGTGAGAGGTGGGGAAAGTGTGTGAGTAATATTTTCCAAATCCACCTCGAGTACAAACAATAAAAAGTTAAAAAATAAAAGTGTCCAGTCCAGTGACATGTCCAGCAGGTGATGACTTCTGCTCCAAATCCAACTTCTGATAAGTCTGTTCAGGATCTGATGTAACATCTCCCGGTCTTCTGCAGATCAAGATTTCTAATCCTGACAATGCTCCAACCTTCTGTCAAACCTAGCATGGAGCTAACAGAGCAAAACTGGCATGTTCCTCAGGGTTCAGTACTCTGATGTTCCTCAGGGTTCAGTACTCTGACGTTCCTCAGGGTTCAGTACTCTGACGTTCCTCAGGGTTCAGTACTCTGATGTTCCTCAGGGTTCAGTACTCTGACGTTCCCCAGGGTTCAGTACTCTGCGTTCCTCAGGGTTCAGTACTCTGACGTTCCTCAGGGTTCAGTACTCTGACGTTTCCCCAGGGTTCAGTACTCTGACGTTCCTCGGGTTCAGTACTCTGACGTTCCTCAGGGTTCAGTACTCTGACGTTCCTCAGGGTTCAGTACTCTGATGTTCCTCAGGGTTCAGTACTCTGATGTTCCTCAGGGTTCAGTACTCTGATGTTCCTCAGGGTTCAGTACTCTGACGTTCCTCAGGGTTCAGTACTCTGACGTTCCTCAGGGTTCAGTACTCTGATGTTCCTCAGGGTTCAGTACTCTGACGTTCCTCAGGGTTCAGTACTCTGATGTTTGGCTTCTGCTGGTGGTTTTAGATGAAGATGACGGGTTTATTCTCAGATAACTTTACCTGAACGAAAACATTACACCTATTTAAAGTTCAAGTAAAAGCGTGTCACTTCCTGTACTGCATTGAGGTTTTACTTTCACAAAAAAGTCATCAGGAAGCTTTACATGAATCAGCGCTGACCTTTCCCTGGCAATAAATAACCAGCGGCTCAGTTCCAGCGCCTGGTGATTGATGTGCTGCGTGTTTATAATATGGTGGCCTTTTGTTTTCCTTTTTGTTGGTTATTTTTTCAGGTTGCGATGTTTCTCGTCTGAAAAGGAACGAGAAGAAAGGAAGCGTTTCTTAGACGTCAAATCTGTGTTTTTAATTGCGAATGCAGCTGTGAACATTAATTACATGTTTACAGAGCGGGAAAAATCCGCGTAGCTCCAACACCTCGCAGAACCCGCAGTGTTCCGGGGAGATTTTTTTCTGTCACTCGGCTGATGGAGAACAAACCGGATGTGCCAAATAAACAAATGAAGGAGGACAGGTGGTGTTATTAACTCCGACAGAACGGACACGGAGAGGACGGAGAGAGAAGAACATCCTTTACTGAAAGTGAAGTTCAGGCAAAAAAACAACAAACAATCTTTAAAAGGTGAAGACGTGGAAAATGTTTCAGAAACCTCTTTACTGAAGGAGACTTACATTCATCCAGCGTTTCAGAATTATTGGCACCTTTTAAATGAATGTGTGAGATAATTACATTATAATCACATTTTCTCTGTAACAACAGGAACTGTTTTTATTGTTATTGAGCTCATCTGCTGCATGAAGGCGGTTGGGGGGGGGGGGGGGGTTGGGATGGGGTCGCTTCATTAGAGCCCCAGCGTAACTGGACTCATGTTTGTGGTCAGATTAGACCAGTTTTATCCATCATCAGGTCCGGTGTGTAAAGCTGGAGTGAGCGGTGTTAGAGCCTGGAGCTGGATCAGTGCTGCTGCAGCGAGGCTTTGCTCTTCAGCACACTGACTGATGACATCATCAAGCTTCAGCTGGAAACAGGGCTACATCTGGAAGGAGGTTAATTAGCAGCTATAGGAACAGTGTAATCATCTCAAACATCTAGCAGAATAAACACGCCATCACCCCGGGTTCTTATCAGGGTTCAGGAAGGATTTCTCTCTCTCTCACACTCACACACACACACACACACACACACACACACACACACACACACATTAAATAACGGAACAATGAATATTCTGGATCGACTGAGGAGAAAGTCCAAGGAGGTTTTTGGATTTTTTTCCCTCTATGGGCTCTCAGCCGAGTCGACTGTAATTGCTGAGTAAATTAGAGCCGGTGCTTCACAGGTCTGAGGTCAGACGCTCAGGTAAAGAAGGAGACAGAAGAGACAGAGACAGCTGTGATCAGTGGGAAGACACACACACACACACACACACACACACACACACACACACACACACACACAGAGTGATCAAAGTGAAGCAGGACAGACTGTTGCTGCGGGAGATTCACTGCAGGAAAAGATTAAATAGCTCTGGAAGGATCGAGATGAGCTCAAGTATGAGTGCTTGATAAAATGAGACTGAAAGAGAGAAAAGAGACAGAGAGAGAAAGAGAGAGAGAGAGAGAGAGAGAGAAAAGAGAGAGAGAGAGTTATAGAGAGAGACAGAAAAAAGAGGGAGACAAAAAAGAGAGAGAGAGAGTTCTTAAACTTCACAAAATAAAGAGAATAAATCTGATCTGTACATTTCTGTGCACCACAGAGGCAGGAGTTTACACACAGCAGTGAGGTTTAATATTAAAGAGATTTTACTGAAAGACATGTGACTCTCTCTCTTTTCTCTCTCTCTCTCTCTCTCTCTCCCTCATTCAGCAGGAAATGAACAATATCAGTGTTTGCTCTGTGTTTTCAGTGTTTGTGAATAATTAGTATGAGATGAACGTCTACATTACAGAGACGTGAGAGCGAGACGTGACCTCGAGGCAGTGTTCGTGTTTAAGACGAGTGACGAATAAACGTGTGGCGAGGCATCGCTCTCTCCTCGGGCTGCAGAAATTCATTTTGTCAGGGAAATGAGATATTTCAATTTCTCCTAATTGCCATCTATCTGCCGTTCTGTGCCTAATAAACATGTAGAAAAAACAGCACTGGGAAACAAAATGACCAGTGTGAGCTAACATCTGAGCTAACGTCTGAGCTAGCGTCTGAGCTAAGGTCTGAGCTAACGTCTGAGCTAACGTCTGAGCAACGTCAGAGCTAACGTCTGAGCTAAGGTCTGAGCTAAAGTCTGAGCTAAGTCTGAGCTAACGTCTGAGCTAATGTCTGATTCCTCCTTTCTGTCCAATTTAGAGTCATGAAGATAAATATTCAATAAGGCTTATCTAATGTAGGAGTGTTTAAGAGAGTGTGTTTTCTCAGTCTATGTCACCCATAAAACCCTGTGTGTGTGTGTGTGTGTGTGTGTGTGTGTGTGTGTGTAATGAAGTAAAGTGTAAAGCCCTATTCTAATCTATACGTAGCACATTAGTTTTATGTTTCAGGATTTAGCTAATTAGCTATGGAGCTAGCAGGCTGTTAGCATGGCTGTTCTGGTTTTCAGTGAGGTTTTGCTGTAACAGAATTTAAACAGAAATAAATGTTTAAGTGAAAAATAATAATCAGAGAGAGACAGACAGAAAGGCAGAGGACAGACAGTTTGAGAGACAGACAGAAAGACAGACCGTCTGCAAAACAGACAGACAGACAGTATAAATGCTGTGTATGAATGATTATTTTATGTGAAATTTTTTTTTTTACTGAAAGGTTTTCTGGTTATTTTTATGAAGTTGGTGTTTAAGCACTCTCACTGTGAGAGGGAACGAGTCCGCACTTCAGAGGCATCAGAACAAGTGCGCACTTTAACATACACACTCTTCACTCGATACGCCTCCATCTTCAGCGTGAGCTCAATAAATCGGAGTTACGATCAA
>JAUCMX010000009.1:307373-324873 GCA_033459395.1 Hemibagrus guttatus | reverse complement strand
AAAAGATATGGAGAAATACAGAGAGAGAAAAGAGAGAGAGAGAGAGAGAGAGAGAGAGAGAGAGGATGGGAGGATGGATAGATTACTCTCAGGATGGAAATAAATAAGGAAATAGATCTGATCTCAGAAAACTCAACGTATAAAATTCACAAAAAAGTAAGCTGTAAAGTACGAAGTGTAACATGTCAGTGATGTGTGTGTGTGTGTGTGTGTGTGTGTGTGTGTGTGTGTGTGTGTGTGTGTGTCACTCAGTCTTTAGTGTGTGTGTGTGGGGGTGTCACTCACTACATCTTTATAAATGAACTGAAATAAATCTGTGATCATTAGGAGGAGAGTTTGATCAGGAAGGGTGAAGCACTGAGGGAAGATGGCGGTTCATTTACAGGATTTTACACCAGATAAAGCTTTTTCATTTTTTATTAAAAATAAAAATCATATTTCAGTCAGTTTTCTCTGTCATTAGTCTGTGAATCGGCTGAGAGTGTGGTGGTGTTGGTGCTCAACAGGGTGGCCTGACACTCAGACCGGATGGGTATGGGGAAGTGTCTGAGTGTCAGGACACAACTGCTGACCACCAACACCACCACACTCAGCAGTGTCTGAGAGAGTCTGAGTGAGTCTGAATGTCTGAGTGAGACTGAGTGAGTCTGAGTGTCTGGGTGAGTCTGAATGTCTGAGTGAGACTGAGTGAGTCTGAGTGTCTGAGTGAGTCTTAATGTCTGAGTGAGACTGAGTGAGTCTGAGTGTCTGGGTGAGTCTGAATGTCTGAGAGAGTCTGAGTGAGTCTGAGTGTCTGAATGAGGCTGAGTGTCTGAGTGAGTCTGAATGTCTGAGCGAGTCTGAGTGAGTCTGAGTGTCTGAGTGAGTCTGAATGTCTGAGCGAGTCTGAATGTCTGAGTGAGTCTGAGTGAATCTGAGTGAGTCTGATTGTCTGAGTGAGTCTGAATGTCTGAGCGAGTCTGAGTGTCTGAGCGAGTGTCTGAGTTAGTCTGAGTTAGTCTGAGTGAGTCTGAATGTCTGAGCGAGTCTGTATGTCTGAGCGAGTCTGAGTGAGTCTGATTGTCTGAGCGAGTCTACGTGAGTCTGAGTGTCTGAATGAGTCTGAGTGTCTGAGTGAGTCTGAATGTCTGAACGAGTCTGAATGAGTCTGAATGTCTGAGCAAGTCTGAGTGAATCTGAGTGAGTCTGAGTGTCTGAGTAAGTCTAAATGTCTTAGTGAGTCTGAGTGTCTGAGTAAGTCTAAATGTCTTAGTGAGTCTGAGTGTCTGAGTGAGTCTGAACGTCTGAGTGAGTCTGAATGTCTCAGCAAGTCTGAGTAAGTCTGAATGTCTGAGTGAGTCTAAGTTTCTGAGTGAGTCTAAATGTCTGGGTGAGTCTGAGTGCCTGAGTGAGTCTGAGTGTCTGAGTAAGTCTGAATATCTGAATGTTTGAGTGAGTCTGAATGTCTGATTAAGTCTGAGTGTCTGAGTAAATCTGAGTGTCTGAATCAGTCTGAGTGTCTGAGCAACTCTGAGTGTCTGAGTGAGTCTGAGTGAGTCTGAATGGCTGAGTGTCTAAGTGAGTCTGAGTGTCTAAGTGAGTCTGAATATCTGAATGAGTCTGAGTGTCTGAGTAAGTTTGAGTGTCTGAGTGAGTCTGAGTGTCTGAGTAAGTCTGAATGTCTGAGTGTCTGAATGAGTCTGAGTGTCTGAGTAAGTTTGAGTGTCTGAGTGAGTCTGAGTGTCTGAGTAAGTCTGAATGTCTGAGTGTCTGAATGAGTCTGAGCGTCTGAGTGAGTCTGAGTGTCTGGGTAAGTTTGAATGTCTGAGTGAATCTGACTGAGTCTGAGTGAGTCTGAGTGTCTGAGTGAATCTGAATGAGTCTGAGTGTCTAAGCGAGTCTGAGTGTCTGAGCGAGTCTGAGTGTCTGAGCAAGTCTGAGTGTCTTGGTGAGTCTTAGTGTCTGAGCGAGTCTGAGTGAATCTGAGTGAGTCTGAGTGTCTGAGCAAGTCTGAGTGTCTGAGTGAGTCTGAGTGTCTGAGTGAGTCTGAGTGAGTCTGAGTGTCTGAGTGAGTCTGAGTGAGTCTGAGTAAGCTTAGTCACTAGTATTTGGTAGCTCAGTGGTTAAGGTGTTGTACTACTTGGTCAGAAGGTTGTGAGCTTAAATCCCCTGACTACCAAGATACTGCTGTTGGGTCCTTAAGCAAGGCCCTCAATTGCTCAGTTGTATAAATGTAAGGCGCTCTGGATAAGGAGATCTGCCAAATGTATTAAATGTACAGACTCTGCGTTTCAGTGGCAGGCAGAAGAGCAGATTTTTTCTTTCAAAGGCTAATGTGGCATTTTCCATCACACTGAATTCTTTGCATTTTTTCACATTTTTACGCGTCTCTCTTTTCACAGCAGGAGCACAGCGGAGATTCAAAGGAGGAAGCGTTGAGGTGAAGCGTTGCAGCGTGGGATGGAGGGATGAATGCTTTTCTTCCCTCAGATAGTGAATGTTGCGGAGAAGGTGAAGTGCTCTTTTATTCTCCTTATTGTGTTTTATGACTCTCCTTCACTGTAACACATGCGGCAGCGTCCAGACAAGTGAACACCTGCGTCCAGGCTTCATTTCAACACTAATCTCACATTAACACCAAATCATTACACTGATTTAACAATGACATTAATCAATAATACAGCTGAAAACTCACACTAATCACTAATACAGCTGAACATTCATTCATTCATTGTGTACCGCTTATCCGATCTATTCTCGGGTCACGGGGAGCCTGTGCCTATCTCAGGCGTCATTGGGCATCAAGGCAGGATACACCCTGGACGGAGTGCCAACCCATCGCAGGGCACACACACACACTCTCATTCACTCACACAATCACACACTACAGACAATTTAGAGATGCCAATCAACCTACCACGCACGTCTTTGGACTGGGGGAGGAAACCCCCGAGGCATGGGGAGAACATGCAAACTCCACACACACGGCGGAGGCAGGAATCAAACCCCCAACCCTAGAGGTGAGAGGCAAACGTGCTAACCACTAAGCCACCGTGCCCCCCTACAGCTGAACACTGAACACTGAACACTGAACACTGATCACTAATCACTAATACAGCTAAACAATAATCACTAATACAGCTAAACACTAATCACTAATAAAGCTAAAGACTAATCACTAATACATCTGAACAATGAAACTAATCACTAATGCAGCTAAAGACTAATCACTAATACAGATGAACACTGAAACTAATCAATAATACAGTTGAGAACTTATCATTAATACAGTTAAAAACTGACACTAATCACTAATACAGCTGAACACTGACACTAATCACTAATACAGCTGAACACTGACACTAATCACTAATACAGCTAAACACTAATCACTAAAACAGCTAAACACTAATCACTAATAAAGAACAATAATCACTAATAAAGCTAAACACTAATCACTAATACAGCTGAACACTAATCACTAATACAGCTAAACACTAATCACTAATACAGCTGAACACTAATCACTAATACAGCTGAACACTAATCACTAATACAGCTAAACAATAATCACTAATAAAGCTAAACAATAATCACTAATAAAGCTAAAGACTAATCACTAATACATCTGAACAATGAAACTAATCACTAATGCAGCTAAAGACTAATCACTAATACAGATGAACACTGAAACTAATCAATAATACAGTTGAGAACCTATCATTAATACAGTTAAAAACTGACACTAATCACTAATACAGCTGAACACTGACACTAATCACTAATACAGCTGAACACTGACACTAATCACTAATACAGCTAAACACTAATCACTAATACAGCTAAACACTAATCACTAATAAAGAACAATAATCACTAATAAAGCTAAACACTAATCACTAATAAAGCTAAACACTAATCACTAATACAGCTGAACACTAATCACTAATACAGCTAAACACTAATCATTAATAAAGTTAAACAATAATCACTAATACAGCTAAACACTAATCACTAATAAAGCTAAACAATAATCACTAATAAAGCTAAACACTAATCACTAATACAGCTGAACACTAATCACTAATACAGCTGAACACTAATCACTAATAAAGCTAAACAATAATCACTAATACAGCTGAACACTAATCACTAATAAAGCTAAACAATAATCACTAATGAAGCTAAAGACTAATCACTAATACATCTGAACAATGAAACTAATCACTAATGCAGCTAAAGACTAATCACTAAAACAGATGAACACTGAAACTAATCAATAATACAGTTGAGAACTTATCATTAATACAGTTAAAAACTGACACTAATCACTAATACAGCTGAACACTGACACTAATCACTAATAAAGCTAAACAATAATCACTAATACAGCTAAACACTAATCACTAATACAGCTGAAGACTAATCACTAATAAAGCTAAACAATAATCACTAATACAGCTAAACATTCATTCATTCATTCATTCATTCATTGTCTTCCGCTTATCCGGAACCGGGTCACGGGGGCAGCAGTCTAATCAGGGATGCCCAGACCTCCCTCTCTCCAGACACTTCCTCCAGCTCTTCCGGAGGGACCCCGAGGCGTTCCCAGGCCAGCCGAGAGACATAGTCTCTCCAGCGTGTCCTGGGTCTTCCCCATGGCCTCTTCCCGGTGGGGCATGCCCGGAACACCTCTCCAGGGAGACGTCCCGGAGGCATCCGAAACAGATGCCCGAGCCACCTCAACTGCCCCCTTTCGATGTGGAGGAGCAGCGGCTCTACTCCGAGCTCCTCCCCGGTGACAGAGCTCCTTACCCTATCTCTAAGGGAGCACCCCGCCACTCTACGGAGGAAGCTCATTTTGGCCGCTTGTATCTGGGATCTTACCCTTTCGGTCATGACCCAGAGCTCATGACCATAGGTGAGAGTAGGAACGTAGATTGACTGGTAAATCGAGAGCTTCGCCTTCCGGCTCAGCTCCTTCTTCACCACAACAGACCGGTACATAGACCGCATTACTGCTGCTGCTGCACTGATCCATCTGTCAATCTCACGATCCATCCTTCCCTCACTCGTAAACAAGACCCCGAGATACTTAAACTGCTCCACTTGAGGAAGGACCTCCCCTCCAACCTGGAGGGTGCAAGCCACCTTTTTCCGGTTGAGAACCATGGCCTCAGATTTGGAGGTGCTGACCCTCATCCCCGCCGCTTCACACTCAGCTGCAAAATGCCCCAGTGCATGCTGTAAGTCCAGGCTTGAAGGAGCCAACAGGGCAACATCATCTGCAAAAATCAGCGATGAAAACCTGTAGTCCCCAAACCGGGCTACCTCCAGCCCCTGGCTGCACATAGAAATTCTGTCCATAAAAACAATGAACAGAACCGGTGACAAAGGACAGCCCTGTCGGAGCCCAACATGCACTGGGAACAGATCTGACTTACAGCTGGCAATGCAAACCAAGCTCCTGCTCCGGTTATATAGAGACCGAACAGCCCTTAACAGAGGGCCAGGGACCCTGTACTCCCAGAGCACCTCCCACAGAATGCCACGAGGGACACGGTCGAAAGCCTTCTCCAAGTCCACAAAACACATGTGGACTGGTTGGGCAAACTCCCACGAACCCTCGAGCACCCTGTGGAAGGTATAGAGCTGATCCAGTGTTCCATGACTAGATCGAAAACTGCATTGCTCCTCCTGTATCCGAGGTTCGACTAACGGTCGGACTCTCCTCTCCAGTACTCTGGAGTACACTTTCCCTGGGAGGCTGAGGAGTGTGATCCCCCTATAGTTGGAACACACCCTCTGGTCCCCCTTCTTAAAAAGAGGGATCACCACCCCGGTCGCCCAGTCCAGAGGCACTGTCCCTGACCGCCCCGCTATGTTGCAGAGATGTGTCAGCTAAGACAGCCCCACAACATCCAGAGACTTAAGGTACTCAGGGCGAATCTCATCCACCCCCGGTGCCTTGCCACCAAGGAGCTGCTGAACTACCTCAGTTACCTCAGTGACCTCAGCTTGGGTGATGAATGAATCTACCTCTGAGTCCTCGGTCTCTGGTTCCTCTACGGAAGGCGTGTCAGTGGGGTTGAGGAGATCCTCGAAGTATTCCTTCCACCGTCCAACAATATCCTCAGTCGAGGCCAGCAACTCACCACCTCCACTGTAAACAGTGTTGGCAGAGAGCTGCTTACCCCTTCTGAGGCGCCGAACGGTCTGCCAGAATTTCCCCGAGGCCGTCCAATAGTCCTTCTCCATGGCCTCACAGAACTCCTCCCAAACCCGAGTTTTTGCTTCCGAGACCACCACGACTGTAGTTCGCTTGGCCTGCCGGTATGCCTCAGCTGCCTCCGGGGTCCCCCGAGCCAACCAAGCTCGATAGGACTCCTTCTTCAGCTTGACGGCATCCCTTACTTCCAGTGTCCACCACTGTGTTCGGGGATTGCCGCCGCGACCGGCACCAGAGACCTTATGGCCACAGCTCCAGATGGCTGCGTCAACAATGGAGGAGGAGAACATGGTCCACTCAGACTCAATGTCCCCAACCTCCCTTGGGATCTGGTTGAAACTCTCCCAGAGGTGGGAGTTGAAAACCCCCCCAACAGAGGGATCAGCAAGACGTTCCCAACAGACCCTCACAATACGTTTGGGTCTGCCAAGTCTGTCCGGCATCCTCCTCTGTAAGCGGATCCAACTCACCACCAGGTGGTGATCAGTTGACAGCTCTGCCCCTCTCTTCACCCGAGTATCCAAGACATGCGGCCGAAGGTCAGATGACACGACCACAAGGTCGATCATTGATCTCCGGCCTAGGGTGTCCTGGTACCACGTGTACTGATGGGCACCCTTATGCTTGAACATGGTGTTTGTTATAGACAGGCTGTGACTAGCACAGAAGTCCAGCAACAGGACAGCACTCGAGTTCAGATCAGGGGGGCCGTTCCTCCCAATCACGCCCCTTTAGGTATCACTGTCATTGCCCACATGGACGTTGAAGTCCCCCAGCAAAACTATGGAGTCCCCAGTCGGAGCACCTTCCAGCACCCCTTGCAGGGTCTCCAAGAAGGTTGGGTACTCCACACTGCCGTTCGGCCCATAAGCTGAAACAACAGTGAGACACCTATCCCCGGCCCGAAGGCACAGGGAAACAACCCTCTCGTTTACCGGGGAAAACTCCAGCACATGGCGGCTGAGCTGGGGGGCTATAAGCAAGCCCACCCCAGCCCAACGCCTCTCACCATGGGGCACTCCAGAGAAGAAGAGTGTCCAATCTCTCTCAAGGAGTTGGGTTCCAGAGCCCAGGCTGTGCGTGGAGACAAGCCCGACTATCTCTAGCCGGTACCGCTCAACCTCCCTCACCAGCTCAGGCTCCTTCCCCCCCAGTGAGGTGACATTCCATGTCCCAAAAGCCAGATTCTTTGTCCAGGGTTTGGGTCGTCGGGGTCCCCGCCCATGACTGCTACCCAAAACACATTGCACCGGACCCTTATGCTCCTTCCTGCAGGTGGTGGGCCTACGGGAAGGTGGGCCTACGTCTTTTCTTCAGGCTGTGCTCGGCCGAGTCCCACAGGCAAAGACTCAGCCACCAGACACTCGCCTGCGTGCCCCAACCCCAGGCCCTGCTCCAGGGTGGGGCCCCGGTGACGCCAGTCCGGGCGACGTAATGGTCCTTGATCTAGTTTCCATAAGGGTCTTGAACCGCTCTTAGTCTGACCCGTCACCTAGAACCTGTTTGCCTTGGGAGACCCTACCAAGAGCACTAGGCCCCTGACAACATGGCTCCTAGGTTCATTCGGGTACTCAAATCCCTCCACCACAATAAGGTGGCGGTTCAAGGAGGGGTACAGCTAAACACTAATCACTAATAAAGCTAAACACTAATCACTAATACAGCTAAACACTAATCACTAATAAAGCTAAACAATAATCACTAATAAAGCTAAACACTAATCACTAATACAGCTAAACACTAATCACTAATACATCTGAACAATGAAACTAATCACTAATACAGCTAAAGACTAATCACTAATACATCTGAACAATGAAACTAATCACTAATGCAGCTAAAGACTAATCACTAATACAGATGAACACTGAAACTAATCAATAATACAGTTGAGAACTTATCATTAATACAGTTAAAAACTGACACTAATCACTAATACAGCTGAACACTGACACTAATCACTAATACAGCTGAACACTGACACTAATCACTAATACAGCTAAACACTAATCACTAATACAGCTGAACGCTAATCACTAATACAGCTGAACGCTAATCACTAATACAGCTAAATGCTAATCAATAATACAGCTAAACACTAATCACTAATATAGCTGAACAATAATCACTAATACATTCATTCATTCATTGTTTGCCACTTATCCGAACTACACTCGGGTCACGGGGAGCCTGTCAGGCGTCATAGGGCATCAAGGCAGGATACACCCTGGACGGAGTGCCAACCCATTGCAGGGCACACACTCACTCTCATTCACTCATGCAATCACACACTACGGACAATTTAGAGATGCCAATCAACCTACCATGCATGTCTTTGGACTGGGGGAGGAAACCGGAGTACCCGGAGGAAACCCGCGAGGCACGGGGAGAAAATGCAAACTCCACACACACATGGCGGATGCGGGAATCGAACCCCCAACCCTGGAGGTGTGAGGCAAACGTGCTAACGACTAAGCCACCGTGCCCCCCCATCAATAATACAGCTAAACACTAATCACTAATACAGCTAAACACTAATCACTAATATAGCTAAACACTAATCACTAATACAGATAAACACTAATCACTAATACAGCTGAACACTAATCATTAATACAGCTGAACACTAATCACTAATACAGCTAAACACTAATCACTAATACAGCTGAACACTAATCACTAATACAGATAAACACTAATCACTAATACAGCTGAACACTAATCACTAATACAGCTGAACACTAATCACTAATACAGCTAAACGCTAATCACTAATACAGATAAACACTAATCACTAATACAGCTAAACACTAATCACTAATACAGCTGAACACTAATCACTAATACAGCTGAACACTAATCACTAATACAGATGAACACTAATCACTAATACAGCTGAACACTAATCACTAATACAGCTGAACACTAATCACTAATACAGATAAACACTAATCACTAATACAGCTGAACACTAATCACTAATACAGCTAAACTCTAATCACTAATACAGCTGAACACTAATCACTAATACAGCTGAACACTAATCACTAATACAGCTGAACACAGACACTAATACAGCAAAACACTAATCACTAATACAGCTAAACTCTAATCACTAATACAGCTGAACACTAATCACTAATACAGCTGAACACTAATCACTAATACAGCTGAACACTAATCACTAATACAGCTGAACACTAATCACTAATACAGCTGAACACAGACACTAATACAGCTAAACACTAATCACTAATACAGCTAAACACTAATCACTAATAAAGCTAAACAATAATCACTAATAAAGCTAAACACTAATCACTAATACATCTGAACAATGAAACTAATCACTAATGCAGCTAAAGACTAATCACTAATACAGATGAACACTGAAACTAATCAATAATACAGTTGAGAACTTATCATTAATACAGTTAAAAACTGACACTAATCACTAATACAGCTGAACACTGACACTAATCACTAATACAGCTGAACACTGACACTAATCACTAATACAGCTAAACACTAATCACTAATACAGCTGAACGCTAATCACTAATACAGCTAAACGCTAATCAATAATACAGCTGAACACTAATCACTAATATGGCTAAACACTAATCACTAATACGGCTGAACACTAATCACTAATACGGCTGAACACTAATCACTAATAAGGCTAAACACTAATCACTAATACGGCTGAACACTAATCACTAATACAGCTAAACACTAATCACTAATACAGCTGAACACTGACACTAATACAGCTGAACACTAATCACTAATACAGCTAAACACTAATCACTAATACAGCTAAATACTAATCACTAATACAGCTGAACAATAATCACTAATACAGCTAAACACTAATCACTAATACAGCTAAACACTAATCACTAATACAGCTGAACACTAATCACTAATACAGTTAAACACTAATCACTAATACAGCTGAACACTAATCACTAATACAGATGGACACTGAAACTAATCAATAATACAGTTGAGAACTTATCATTAATACAGTTAAAAACTGACACTAATCACTAATACAGCTGAACACTAATCACTAATACAGTTAAACACTAATCACTAATACAGCTGAACACTAATCACTAATACAGATGGACACTGAAACTAATCAATAATACAGTTGAGAACTTATCATTAATACAGTTAAAAACTGACACTAATCACTAATACAGCTGAACACTGACACTAATCACTAATACAGCTAAACACTAATCACTAATACAGCTGAACAGAGACACTAATACAGCTGAACGCTAATCACTAATACAGCTGAACGCTAATCACTAATACAGCTGAACGCTAATCACTAATACGGCTAAACACTAATCACTAATACAGCTGAACACTAATCACTAATACAGCTAAACACAGATACCCTGAGACTTTAAACACAGACACACAGATACACTTTACAGTCAAACACATTTTGTTCAGTAAAATATTGGATTCGTTAATAATGTTGAGACTTTATTAAACGTTTAATTACTACATTTGAATAAATGTTTAGAGTTAGCAGTGAGCTGTGCTTTAATCCACACTGCAGAGAGAGAGACAGATCGCTCACTCTTATAAAGTGATGCCGCAGCATTACTCCTTAAACTGCTCTCTTATCATCTATGGATTTCTCTTGGCTTGCTTCCTTTCTGTTTCATATTTAACATTTCTTTAGTAAATGCCGGTGTGATTCTCTTTTTTTAATAAAAATAAAAATTTTATTTTTTAATTAAAAATTAAATTTAACATAGAAATAAAAACATTAAAAAAAATCCTAGATAATAAGTGACATCTGAGCAATAAAATAGGAAACTTCAGCCTGAGCGAGTTGGGCATTTAGCTGCTATTTTACATCAGTGTTCATTCTACAAAATAATTATGAGTGTCTGTTACTCCTGAGCCCTACATAGGGACCCTTCAGAGGGAGTAGGGCACAGTCATACTCACTAATGAACAGAACGCACCACCATTAAACATTTCTGTAATTAACTTCACTAATTATTAATGTTCATCTTGAATTTGCTGTGTGATTGTGAATTTCATGAACAAAACCTCAAAAATCTGTTGCAGCTCCCTGATGATTATTATCACTTCAACTTCATCTTCATCATCTTCCTGTCCTTTACATTATCTTCATTTTCTGATAAGTGCAAGGGTGGAGGTCTGTGCATTTATGTTAACAAATCATGGTGCACAGACTCGACTGTAATTGAAAGTCATTGCTCAGCTCATCTGGAGTATTTGATGATCAAATGCAGACCCTTTTATCTACCAAGAGAATTCTCAGTGATTTTTGTGACTGCAGCATACATCCCTCCGGATGCTAATGCTAAGGCTGCTATGGAAGAACTGCATGCAGCTATCAGCAATCAACAGGCTGCACATCCCGGTGGAGCTATTATTGTTGCTGGGGACTTCAACCACTCCAACTTAAGATCTGTACTGCCCAAATTTCATCAGCATGTTTCCTGCGCTACTAGAGGAGACAACACAACGGGACCATGTCTACACTAACATTGCTGAGGCACACAGGGCCATTTCCTTCCCCCACTTGGGTCAGTCTGATCACCTCTCTTTGTTCATGCTACCCAAATACACACCACTCATCAAACATGAAGGTATGGCCAGAAAGGGGCATTTCCTCACTACAGCAACAGCTACAAGACACTGGAGTATGTTTGCCTCACAGGCCACCTCAGACAGGCACAGACAGACATCAACATCTATACATCATCTGTACTGGACCATATCAACACATGTATTGACAACGTCACCACTGTCAAAGACATGAAACACTTTCCTAATCAGAAGCCATGGATGAACTCTGAGGTCTGCCTCTTGCTGAAAGCAAGAGATGCTGCTTTTAAATCTGGCGATGCAGAGGACTACAGCAGGGCCAGGGGGAACCTGAAAAGGGGCATTAGGAAAGCCAAGCATGGCCATAAACTGCACATCAAGGAGCACTTCCACAGCAACTCTGACCCCAGACGCATGAGGAAAGGCATCCAGACCATCACTGACCACAAACCTTCAATACAGTCTCTACTAGCCAGCAATGCCTTCCTCCCAGACGAGCTCAACCACTTCTTTGCTTGCCTCGACAAAGGCGTTATACACCACACCAGAAATACTGACCCCCCCACGGTTTTTCATCCAATATCACTCTCCACAACAGAGCTACACTCAGCACTGAGCAGAGTAGATCCACGTAAGTCAGCTGGTCCTGATGGCATACCCGGACGTGTGCTCAGGGCTTGTGCTGACCAACTGGCACGAGTCTTCACTGACATTTTCAACCTGTCACTGGCCCAGGTCACTGTTCCCACATGTCTGAAGACTACAACCATTATACCAGTGCCCAAGCATTCTTCTGCAGAGGGTCTGAATGATTTCCGCCCTGTTGCACTCACCCTCATTGTTATGAAGTGCTTTGAGAAGCTGGTTCTAAGTCACCTCATAGCGAGTCTCCCACCTACACTGGACCCACACCAGTGCCTACTGTTCAAATAGATCAACAGAGGACGCCATTTCCACTGCTCTTCATCTAGCCGTCACCCACCTGGACAATAACAATACATACATTCGGATGTTGTTCACTGACTTCAGCTCTGCTTTTAATACAGTCATCCCTAGTAAACTGACCGCTAAGCTCAGTGACCTGGGTATCTGCACATCCTTATACAGTTGGATTATGGACTTCCTAACAAATAGACCTCAGTCTGTAAGGTCGGGCAATCACTTATCCAATTTTTACTGCTGCATTATTGAGAGCATCTTGACAAGCTCCATCACAGTGTGGTATGGCAGCTCCACAGTGTGTGAAAAGAAATCACTGCAAAGGGTGGTGAAAACTGACCAATGCATCATTAGCACCCAACTACCAACTGCCATTGAGTCTCTTCACCACAGCAGATGTCTGCGCAGAGCACACAAAATCATCAAGGACTCCCCCCACCCTAGTCACAAACTGTTCAACCTCCTTCCATCCAGGAGGAGATAAAGGTCCATCCACACCAGAACCAGCAGGTTCAGGGCCAGTTTTTTCCTCACAACCATAAATCTACTGAACTCAACACTACACTGCTAGGACACTCAAGTCTCACTACACTTCACCACCTTGCAGTTCTGCTTCACCCTGTACATTCTGCTGTAATCTAATTATAACCATAATATTTTCTCTGTATAATTATAATGTACATATTGTTAATTTCATAGATTACACCTAGTTTATCTATCTATCTATCTATCTATCTATCTATCTATCTATCTATCTATCTATCTATCTATCTATCTATCTATCTATTTCAGCTTGATTTCAACTATGGAGGAAGACTCCATCAGCCAAACCATCTTGTGGGAGATGTTCCAGGAAGCATGGGGTGAAATCTCATCAGATTATCTTGAAAAATTGACAGCTAGAATATCCAAGCTGTAATAGCTGCAAAAGATGTTTTTTTTTGTTTTTGTTTTTTTTATGAAGGCAAAGTTTGAAGAAAACATTCATCATTTTCATCAAAATCATTATTTCTAACTCTGACATGTCAGCATGTCCTGTTCTTTTGCTATATTTTCTATTCAGCCTAATTTTGTGTGTTTCCTTGGAAAACAATACAATTTTTCAGTGATCCCAAACTTTTGAGCAGTAGTGTATATATATTTATATCTATATAGTATTTGTATATACACTGTATATTATCTCTGTTACTGTTGTACATACAATGTATATAATGCACATTTTGAACAATATATAATTACACATAATACTTTATCTGCTGTAAATACAACTTGCACATACAGTACTTCTCTATGCACATACTGACAGCTTTATTTATTGATGTAGATATTTACATATTTATCTGCACTTGTTCATTTGCACAATTTCTACTATTTGCACTTCTGGTAGATGCTAAACACCATTTCGTTGCTATGTACCTGTACTTTGCAACAACAATAAAGTTCTATCTATCTATCTATCTATCTATCTATCTGTCTATCTGTCTATCTATCTATCTATCTATCTATCTATCTATCTATCTATCTATCTATCTGTCTATCTATCATCAGCCTTGTACCATCAGCCCTCTAACTGTTTTTTTTCCACTGTTTTTTTTATTAAATTAATTTAAAGTAAACAAACCTGCGTTTGTCTCTCAGTTAAATCTGAACACTCATTTATTAATTTTTCTTAATTTTTCATGTTTTTCTGTTAACAGCTGAAATAAAAACAGTTCACACACCTGAACCTCGTCTTCTCTGAAGGACTCTCAGGTCAGATGAAGGTCTGCAGATCCAGATGTTCACACTTTCAATCCAATCATTTCAAGTAAATACTTGGAAACGTTTCCGCACTCACACGCCAAACTTACGTCTAATTAACGGATTTGCATATTTCTGCTCTTAAAGCCACTCTGAACAGCTGGAACAGGTCAAAATCTAACGGAGGAAAATATAATAACGTCTTTTAGTTTTATGTTGAAGAGACTCGAGTTTCTCTCATTCTTTATATTTAATGGTCAAGAATTTAATTTAATCTTTTCATTTACACGCTTTCACTTCCCCTTGTCCACTTCACTTTGACCACTTTCCCTTATCCACTTCCCCTTATCCACTTCCCCTTGACCACTTCCCCTTATCCACTTCCCCTTATCCACTTCCCCTTGTCCACTTCCCTTTGACCACTTCCCCTTATCCACTTCCCCTTGTCCACTTCCCTTTGACCACTTCCCCTTATCCACTTCCCCTTATCCACCTCCCCTTGTCCACTTTCCTTTGACCACTTCCCCTTATCCACTTCCCCATATTCACTTCCAATTGTCCACTTCCCTTTGACCACTTTCCCCTGTCCACTCCCCCTTATCCACTTCCCTTTATCCACTTCCCTTTGACCACTTCCCCTTGTCCACTTCCCCTTATCCACTTCCCCTTGACCACTTCCCTTTGACCACTTCCCTTTGTCCACTTCCCCTTATCCACTTCCCCTTATCCACTTCCCCTTGACCACTTCCCTTTGTCCACTTCCCCTTATCCACTTCCCCTTATCCACTTCCCCTTGACCACTTCCCCTTATCCACTTCCCCTTATTCACTTCCCCTTATCCAATTCACCTTATCCACTTCCCCTTATCCATTTCCCCTTGACCACTTCCCTTTGACCACTTCCCTTTGACCACTTCCCCTTATCCACTTCCCCTTATCCACTTCCCTTTGACCACTTCCCTTTGACCACTTCCCCTTATCCACTTCCCTTTGACCACTTCCCCTTATCCACTTCCCCTTATCCACTTCCCCTTATCCACTTCCCCTTATCCACTTCCCTTTTGGTAAGTTAAGGCAGGTTAGGGTTGGGGTTAAGGTTCTGTGACTATTATTATTATTATTATTATTATTATTATTATTATTATTATTATGTTCTATTTTAAAGCAGCATTTAGGATTATTTTCCGTGTTCTGTCTCTCTGTGAACGTGTGTGTGTGTGTGTGTTTGTATGTGTGTGTGTGTGTGTGTTGATATTTGCACTAAGGTTTTTTATCCCCTTAAACAGAACTGTGAGCTGTGTCCCAGTCTGAAATGTTCATATCTAAATAAAAGTGTGTTATTAATAATTATTTCCTCTTTGTGGTCATTAATCGGTGTCCCTGGTTGCCATGGACGTGGTCAAGCCAAACAAAAACATCTCAAACATTTATAATTATGTCACGTCTCTGACAGCCAGGAAGTTAATGGGGGCAAATTGAAAGAAAGAAAAGGATCATGGGAGCACAGTCATTAATGCTCGTTTATTGGCTGACCACCACACACACACACACACACACACACACACACACACACACACACTTATTTGTGACGTTCTGTCTTAACTGTCAGGTCTCATTACTCCAGCATTCAAACATCAGTGTGAAGGACAAGTGACAAATCAAACGGAAAACACACACACACACACACACACACACACACACGCACACACACAGACCTAACAATCTGACTGTCCATGAGGATCAGCAAGCGAGCTGCTGTCATAGTTATGAAAAGCAGAAATGTAGATAGATAGATAGATAGATAGATAGATAGATAGATAGATAGATAGATAGATAGATAGATAGATAATTAGACATTAATTTATTAATAAAACACATCACACCTTTTATCAGCTTATAGTTTAGTAGATTTAATGATGTGGAACATCTGAAGGATAAGTCAGCTGTTTGTTCCTGTTCTAACTGATCCTGGAGCTGTGAGAAATAAACACTCGCTCCCTCACCATCATACATTAGCATGTAGCAGGAGAGCAGCAGGTTCTGTAGAGAGATTATGGGGAAGAATCTGCACAGAGACTCCAGTAGTGGTGAGGTGACTGGACAATATGGATATGCTCATAGAAGTACACACCAAAAAACCTCTATCAGAGGTTGTGTACCTCTATGTACCTCTATCAGACCCATGCGGAGGGTCGTGTAGGAGTGTGTGGACTCTGGGGTTCTGGTGTTGAGGACCAATTTGTTGGAGGAATGCATCACCAGAGGATGGACCTCCACCCTGTGGACCAGAGGTATACAAACTGTGAGCAGCAGGAGGGGTTTCAAGGGTGGGCCTGGTGTGTGGTGTGTGTGTGTGTGTGTGTGTGTGTGTGTGTGTGTGTGTGTGTGTGTGTGTTTGGATGGGGGCGGGATATGTGCCAGGACAAGGTTGAATGTTTCCACTGTAAATGACTTAGCACACTTTATACACTTAAGCTACAGTGTGAACAGTAACTTGGTAAGTGAGATGTATCAGGAAATGGGGGCACAAGTTCTCCCAAAAAATGTGAAGTAGGCCTTGTGGGGAGAAGTTTCTCTGCGCTACACAGACTCAACATTGTTTACTGATGAGGCGTAATGTTGTGTCATCTGTATTCACCATCATAAAGCTGGAATCACAGCACACAGCCCTGTGGGACACCCAGCTTCAGCATCTCTCTCTCTCTCTCTCTCACTCTCTCTCTCTCTCTCTCGCTCTCGCTCTCTCTCTCTCTCTCTCTCTCTCTCTCTCTCTCTCTCTCTCTCGCTCTCTCTCTCTCTCTCTTGCTCTGTCTCTCTCAGCTGTGTGATTGATTCTTTAAACAGACTCTGATTATGATGAACCTGTCCCATTGGGAAAAAAATGAAACCTAAAAGAGTTAGACGTTTGTTCAATCAGAACAATAAAACTGGACAGAAGAAGAGAGCTTCAGCTCTATCAGTGATGATTAGGTCATACGTTTATCATCAGGTCTTCAGGATAATC
>JAUCMX010000009.1:302298-306873 GCA_033459395.1 Hemibagrus guttatus | reverse complement strand
TAAAACACTTTAAACCAATGTAAAACTAGCACGAACACTGTAACACTAACTGTAACACTAGCACTTGCAACACTTTAAAACTGTAACACTAGCACTGTAACACAACACTGTAGGGCTACACTGTAACACTGTAACACTAGCACTGTAACACTAGCACTGTAACATTTTAACACTAGCACTGTAACACTGTAACACTACACTTTAAAACTGTAACACTAGCACTGTAACAATAGCACTGTAACATGTAACACTAGCACTGTAACACTTGCACTGAACACTAACACTGTAAAACTAGCACTGTAAAACACTGTAAACTAACACTGTAACACTGTAACACTACACTGTAAAACACTTTAAACTGTAACACTAGCACTGTAACACTAGCACTGTAAACTTTAAAACTAACACTGTAACACTAGCACTGTAACATTGTAAAACTAGCACTGTAACACTGTAACACTAGCACTGTAACACTAGCACGACACTAGCACTGTAACACTGTAACAATGCACTGTAACAATAGCACTGTAACACTGTAACACTAGCACTGTAACACTAGCACTGTAACACTGTAACACTAACACTGTAACACTAACACTGTAACATTTGCACTGTAACACTACACTGTAAACTAACATGTAAACTTTCACTACACTGTAACACTAACACTGTAACTAGCACTGTAACACTTAAACAATGTAGCACTAAGCACTGTAACACTAACACTGTAACACTAACACTGAACACTAGCACTGTAACACTAGCACTGTAAACTAACACTGTAACACTTAAACAATGTAAACTAACACTGTAAACACTTTCACTGTAACACTAGCACTGTAACACTAACACCGAACACTAGCACTGTAACAATAAAACTGTAACACTTCAATGTAAAATAGCACTGTAACACTGTAACACTAGCACTGTAACACTAGCACTGTAACACTTAAACAATGTAACACTAGCACTGTAAACAAAATGTAACACTAGCACTGTAACACTAGCACTGTTAAAACTGTAACACTACACTGTAACACCAGCACTGTAACACTAGCACTGTAACACTAACACTGTAACACTGTAACACTAGCACTGTAACACTAGCACTGTAACACTGTAACACTAAAACTGTAACACTAACAATGTAACACTAGCACTGTAACACGGTAACACTAGCACTGTAACACTAACACTGTAACACTTTAACACTAACATGTAACACTAGCACTGTAACACTAGCACTGTAACACTAACAATATAAGACTAGCACTGTAACACTGTAACACTAGCACCGCAACACTAGCACTGTAACACTAACACTGTAACACTAGCACTGTAACACTAACACTGTAACACTAGCACTGTAACACTAACACTGTAACACTAACAATGTAACACTAGCACTGTAACACTTAAACAATGTAACACTAGCACTGTAACACTAACACTAACACTGTAACACTAGCACTGTAACACTAACACTGTAGGACTAGCACTGTAACACTGTAACACTAGCACTGTAACACTAGCACTGTAACATTGTAACACTAGCACTGTAACACTGTAACACTAGCACTGTAACACTGTAACACTAGCACTGTAACAATAGCACTGTAACACTGTAACACTAGCACTGTAACACTTGCACTGCAACACTAACACTGTAACACTAGCACTGTAACACCAGCACTGTAAGACTAACACTGTAACACTGTAACACTAGCACTGTAACACTAGCACTATAACACTGTAACACTAGCACTGTAACACTAGCACTGTAACACTGTAACACTAACACTGTAACACTAGCACTGTAACATTGTAACACTAGCACTGTAACACTGTAACACTAGCACTGTAACACTAGCACTGTTACACTAGCACTGTAACACTGTAACAATAGCACTGTAACAATAGCACTGTAACACTGTAACACTAGCACTGTAACACTAGCACTGTAACACTGTAACACTAACACTGTAACACTAACACTGTAACATTAGCACTGTAACACTAGCACTGTAAGACTAACACTGTAACACTGTAACACTAGCACTGTAACACTAACACTGTAGGACTAGCACTGTAACACTGTAACACTAGCACTGTAGCACTAGCACTGTAACACTGTAACACTAACACTGTAACACTAACACTGTAACACTAGCACTGTAACACTAGCACTGTAAGACTAACACTGTAACACTGTAACACTAGCACTGTAACACTAACACTGTAGGACTAGCACTGTAACACTGACACTGTAACACTAGCACTGTAACACTAGTACTGTAACACTAGCACTGTAAGACTAACACTGTAACACTGTAACACTAGCACTGTAACACTATCACTGTAACACCAGCACTGTAACACTGTAACACTAACACTGTAACACTAGCACTGTAACACTAGCACTGTAAGACTAACACTGTAACACTGTAACACTAGCACTGTAACACTATCACTGTAGGACTAGCACTGTAACACTGACACTGTAACACTAGTACTGTAACACCAGCACTGTAACACTGTAACATTAGCACTGTAGCACTAGCACTGTAAGACTAGCACTGTAAGACTAACACTGTAACACTAACACTGTAAGACTAACACTGTAACATTGTAACACTAGCACTGTAACACTGTAACACTAGCACTGTAACACTAGCACTGTAACACTAACACTGTAAGACTAACACTGTAACATTGTAACACTAGCACTGTAACACTGTAACACTAGCACTGTAACACTAGCACTGTAACACTAACACTAACACTGTAACACTAGCACTGTTACACTAGTACTGTAACACTGTAACACTAGCACTGTAACACTAGCACTGTAAGACTAACACTGTAACACTGTAACACTAGCACTGTTACACTGTAACACTAGCACTGTAACACTAGCACTGTAACATTAGCACTGTGCCACTAACATTGTAACACTAGCACTGTAACACTAGCACTGTAACACTAGCACTGTAACACTAGCACTGTAACACTAACAATGTAAGACTAACACTGTAACACTGTAACACTAGCACCAAAACACTAGCACTGTAACACTAACAATGTAAGACTAGCACTGTAACACTGTGCCACTAACATTGTAACACTAGCACTGTAACACTAGCACTGTAACACTAACACTGTAACACTAGCACTGTAACACTAGCACTGTAACACTAGCACTGTAACTCTGTAACACTAGCACTGTAACATTAGCACTGTAAGACTAACACTGTAACACTGTAATACTAGCACTGTAACACTAGTACTGTAACACTGTAACACTAACACTGTAACACTAGCACTGTAACAGTAGCACTGTAACACTAACACTGTAACACTAGCACTGTAACAGTAGCACTGTAACACTAACACTAGCACTGTAACACTAGCACTGTAACACTAGCACTGTTACACTGTAACACTAGCACTGTAACACTAACACTGTAACACTGTAACACTAGCACTGTAACCCTAACATTGTAACACTAGCACTGTAAAACTAGCACTGTAACACTAGCACTGTTACACTGTAACACTAGCACTGTAAGACTAGCACTATAGGACTAGCACTGTAACACTGACACTGTAACACTAGCACTGTAACACCAGCACTGTAACACTGTAACACTAACACTGTAATACTAGCACTGTTGGACTAGCACTGTAACACTGACACTGTAACACTAGCACTGTAACACCAGCACTGTAACACTGTAACACTAACACTGTAACACTAGCACTGTAAGACTAGCACTGTAAGACTAGCACTGTAACACTAACACTGTAACACTGTAACACTAGCACTGTAATACTAGCACTGTAACACTAGCACTGTAACACTAGCACTTTAACACTGTAACACTAGCACTGTAACACTAGCACTGTAACACTAGCACTGTAACACTAGCACTGTAACACTGTAACACTAGCACTGTAGCACTAGCACTGTAACACTAGCACTGTAAGACTAACACTGTAACACTGTAACACTAGCACTGTTACACTCTAACACTAGCACTGTAACACTAGCACTGTAACACTAACACTGTAACACTGTAACACTAACATTGTAACACTAGCACTGTAACGCTGTAACACAAGCACTGTAACACTAACATTGTAACACTAGCTCTGTAACAATAGCACTGTAAGACTAACACTGTAACACTGTAACACTAGCACTGTAACACTGTAACACTAGCACTGTAACACTAACACTGTAACACTAGCACTGTAACACTGTAACACTAACACTGTAACACTGTAACACTAGCACTGTAACACTAGCACTGTAATACTAGTACTGTAACACTGTAACACTAGCACTGTTACACTGTAACACTAGCACTGTAACACCAGCACTGTAACACTAGCACTGTAACACTAGCACTGTGCCACTAACATTGCAACACTAGCACTGTAACACTTGCACTGTAACACTAGCACTGTAACACTAACACTGTAACACTAGCACTGTAACACTAGCACTGTAACTCTGTAACACTAGCACTGTAACAATAGCACTGTAAGACTAACACTGTAACACTATAATAC
>JAUCMX010000009.1:274798-297298 GCA_033459395.1 Hemibagrus guttatus | reverse complement strand
TGGATTAAAAGACATGAACATTTAAAAAAATAAATATTAAAGACAGAAGGAAAAAAAGTCACTGTGTAAAAGTTGGAGTGAAGCTGCCGATTGGTCGGCTGCAGTAACGCCCTCTGTGACATCATCAGCTGTCAGTTGCTTCAGTGTGAAACTTCACAAACTGCTTCAGTCACAAACTGTTTTTAAAAATCTGTAATATAATAATAGTAATAATAATAATAATAATGATAATGACAATAATAATAGTAATAATAATAATAATAATAATAATAATAATAATAATGATAATGACAATAATAATAATAATAATAATAATAATAATAATAATAATAATAATGGCAATAATAATAATAATAATAATAATAATAATAATAATAATAATAATGGCAATAATAATAATAATAGTAATAATAATAATAATAATAATAATAATAATAATAATAATAATAATAATAATAATAATGACAATAATAATAATAATAATAATAATAATAATAATAATAATAATATGGCAGTGAACAGTTCTAGAAGTGCTTGATGCTCAGTGATTGTCCTGATGAAACCTGAGGCTCGGTCTGCTCATTAACGCGTCCTGCGAGAAAATCTCGGTGTGGTCAGTGCTCTGTTGCGGTTTGGTGAAGTGATAAACTCCATCGTGACCTCTCAAGCTGCTCTTCGTTACTCCATATATATTCAGATGTTTGTGCAAAACAGTAACATAGTGAATTAGCAGCTAAAGCTTTAACTCCTAAATAACATAATGATCTGCTAATTAAGCCATTGATTTGGTGCTACATGTTTATTCCACAGATCGGCTCCTCGGCTCTGCCTCTGCACTCGGATCCGTCGTTATGTTTCACGTGAGCGTATAGATCTTGAGCTTAATTAGTACGTCATTAGCTTAATTAGCACAACAGATGAAGTCACTTTACAGTCAGATTAGCTTCTTCACTGAAATAACGATTTGTGATATTATAAACTCTTCATTATTAATAAACTAACGTGATTTATTCCTCTTTGTTAATGTTTAATCAGTAATCCCACAGTAATTAAGTCTTAATGAATATTTCAGCAAGATATCAATTAGAGCTTATCAATGACTTTCTTAGTAACTGCGTAATAAAATATGAATAAAACGACTTTTTTCTTAATAGCACTGAAATCACTGTACACGCTGTGTGCATTCTTAGCTTGACTTTACAGCTGTTGCCATGGTTACCTAGCGCAAGCTAGTGCAAGGCCATTCTTCACACACATGCTTGTTCTTTCTGTTCAGAGAGGTGTGTGTCTTGTGATAAGTGTCGAGACACTAAAGCAAATTCTAAACTCATTTATCATAACGAACCAACGTTCAGATTTAATTATGAACCTAAAACTTTCATCACTTTTTAAATAAACTACTGATTTCTCCTCCATGTTCATGCTGAATGAAGAGGAATAAGGCCTGAGCCACACCCCCTGCCTGCTATTGGTCAGTAGTCAGTGAGTCTCATTGGCATGAATTTAATCTCAGAGTGACATCACCAAATTAGTCAAATATTCATTAAGCCTAATAACTGTCTAACATCTAGGACTTTTGTACTTTGTCTCTTATGTTCTGTGAAGCTGCTTTGAGACATTGTTAAACGTGCTGTACAAATAAAATTGAATTGAATTGAATCACCAGGCCCCGCCCACTTTCGGTGATCTGGGGAAACTGTGACATTACCAGCGTCTCCTTTTCTTACACAGTAAAACGCAAACACAGCGGAATTCTTTCACATAGCCACGGTCACCTGACGGCCGAAACCTCCTCCTGAAGTGGCCTTTAAGGTCCAGGATGTGGAGAGTTTAGTAAACATTTAACTCTCAGTAAGTATCAAAGTCAAAGTCAAAGAAGCTTTATTATCACTTCAACCATATCTAGCTGATGCAGTACATGGTGAAATGAACCAACGTTCCTCCTGGACCAGAGGTGCTACACAGAACAAAAACAAAACACAGGGTGACGTGGACAAACATGAAGCTAAACTAAGGTGCAGAATTTTAAACTAAACATACAACATAAGTGCAGTGAATGATGAGACAGTGCAGACAAACACACACATAACACCCACTGTGTGCAAAAAAAAAGAACAGTGTTGTACAGAGAGTGTGAGAATAGCAGCAGAGATATTTAACACAGTTATAATATTTCAAGTTATAGTACAAATATAAGTATATGTGTGTAAGATGGAGTTTTAAGCCACAGAAAAGAAATTTATGTTCAACACTTCAGTGCACAGTGACCTGCCTGTAGCATCCCGACTGAATAATGGTCCCAACTCTCAAACTGATGGTTCACCGTTTCCTTTTAATGTTTTATCTTCCAGTAATGAAAGTTCCTTTTTTGATATACAATGAACACACCGTAAGAGCTACAATAACAAAAACAGAGAAAACAAAAACAAATTTACGAATTCTCTAATAATACTCTTACCTACACAACCTTACATGACTTCAATAAAAATAAGCCAGTTCCACACATGCAACACTAACTAATATCAAATAATATATTTAACTCAATGACGATCTCTGACGAGTGCTCAACAATTCTTTTTAAACAAGATGGGATATTTAAATTATTGCCTTTATGCATTCTGTCGATAATATAAACAAAACATATGGCTAGCACGCTGTATAGATGAGCGGCAATTAGCAAGCTCGCGCCGTATATTTAATAGCATCAAAATTAACTGTAAAACAATGCAACAATGAAATCTGGAAACAAATGAAACTCACACCAACCTTGTGCCTCCTTCAACGATCAATGGCTTGCCGTAACATTGTCCAGCCCTTTTAATCTTCTGATCTCCAAAACGAATCTTTACTCTCCTTACGAGTCCATCTTTATCAGTCATCGTCTCTATGACTTTAGCCAATCTCCACTCATTTCGTAGAAGGTCATCCGTCTTTTCCATAACTATGTCTCCAACTTTTAGATTTCTTCTTGGAGTGTGCCAACGTTGTCTGATTGCAATGTTCAAGAGATATTCTCTTTTCCAACGACTCCAGAATTGCTCTGCGAGATACTGAACCTGACGCCACCACTTACGTGCATACAAGTCATCTTTGATGAATTTGCCAGGAGGTGGTAAGGCTTCTACTGGCTTCATGGTAAGTAGGTGATTCGGTGTTAACGGTTGGGGACTACCTGGGTCGCTCAGGTTATCAACTGTGAGCGGACGACTGTTCACAATAGCCATTGCCTCGTAGAAAAAGGTCCGTAGAGAGGCATCATCAAGCCTGCCCAATGAAAGTGAGAGAATGGAGCACAGAACATTTCTTACCGTTCTAATCTGCCTCTCCCAAACCCCTCCTGCATGGCTTGCGTGGGGAGCATTCATGCTGAAGTCACATTGCTTCTCAGCCAGAAATGTAGTTAAACGACTAGCATCCACTTGCTTTAGAGAATCACTCAATTCGTTTTTAGCTCCAACGAAATTACTTCCCTTATCACACCATACTCGTCGTACTGCTCCTCTTATGGCAATAAAGGAGCGAAGGCCATTAATGAAGGCATCTATTGTCATGTCATCTAGCATTTCAATGTGAATAGCTCGACAAGAAAGACATGTAAAGAGAAGACCATATCGCTTAAATACCTTGCGTCCTTGCTTAGTAGAAAATGGACCAAAACAGTCCATTCCACAATAGGTGAATGGTGGTGATGGATCTACACGCTCTGGTGGCAGATCTGCCATTCGCTGTTCTTCAGTGGATCTCCTTAGTTTCCGACATTTAACACACTGATGCACATATCCTGCAACTGCTCTGTTGATACCTGGAATCCAGTAGCCATTTGATCTGATCTCATTGATAGTCAAACCCTTCCCTTGATGTTGGATCTGCTGATGATAATGAGCTATTATCATTTTGGTGATGTGATGATTCTTTGGAATGATCACTGGATGTTTCTGTGAAGTAGGAAGAGATGCATTTTTTAATCTTCCTCCCACCTTGAGGATCCCCTCTTGGTCCAGAAAGGCATCCATATGGTGTAGTTTACTCCGAGATGGAAGCTGTATTCCCTTACTGAGCAACTTAATCTCCTCAGGATATACTTGTCCCTGTAGATCCCTTAGGATGATGCATCGCGCTTCTTCTCGCTCTTGTACAGTGCTGTGTATTGTTGACTTGTCACCCTTGGCATGTCGGAGAAGACGGGCAACAGCTTGTGTGGCTTTGTACCATGAAGAAAACTTTGACAAGAGGTCTGAGAGATTAACTTGTCTCAAGGCTTGTACATTCAGTGTCTGAACCCTTTTGACTTCAGGGTCTCCGATTGGGATTTCTGTGATGACATCTTCAGCTTGAGGAATTTCCTTCTCCCACAAGAAGTGAGGTTCAATAAACCAGTTTGATGTGAGAAGCTCACTTACGCTCGAACCTCTTGAGGCTAGATCTGCAGGGTTTTTGTCAGAAGGCACATATCGCCACTGCTGAGGAGTTGTGCTGAGATGTATCTTTTGTATCCTATTAGACACAAATGTGTGAAACGCGCCTGATTATTAATGTATCCCAAAACTACCTTGGAATCTGTCCAGAAGTATTCATCAATGTCTGTAAAACCAAGCTCCTGCCTTAGGGTATTGCTTGCTGCAACTGAGACAACAGCAGCTGTTAGCTCTAATCTAGGGATAGTAGTAACCTTAATAGGAGCCACCCTAGACTTTCCTATAACTAGAGCACAATGCACAACTCCATCTTCATTCATTTGTCTCAAATAAGAACACTGGCCATAACCATGCATGCTTGCATCAGAGAAGTGGTGCAGCTCTCTCCTCAGGACTTGCCCAAAGTCAGCTGGTACATAGCAATGTGGTATGTTAAGTTTTTCCAGATTTGGAAGATCATCCTTCCAGCATTGCCAAACAGGTTGAAGTTCATTCAGAAGCAAGTCATCCCAGCCTGTACCATGCCTACACATGTCCTGCAGAACCCTTTTTCCAATGAGTAGGAAAGGAGCAACAAACCCCAGAGGATCGTAAAGGGAGGCAACTGTGGATAAGATGCCACAGCGGGTCGCTGGCTGATCATTCAAGCAAATTCAAAATTGGAAGGTGTCAGATTCAATGTGCCAGTAGATCCCTAATGCTCTTTCTACTGTTGATTCAGAGAAGGCAAGGTTCAAAGTTTTCACTTCAATGGCACACTCTGATGGTGCTATACTCTCTAGCACCAATCTGTTGTTACACACAAACTTATGCAGTCTCAAACCACCCATAGCACAGAGTTCCTGAGCTTCCTTTGCAAGCCGAATAGCTTTTTCTACACCTTCTATGCTTGTGACACCATCATCAATGTAAAAGTCTTTCATAATAAACTGTGAGCCAAGGGGAAACATTCTCTCATTCTCCCTCGCAAGGTGTTTCAGTTCATAGTTGGCACATCCGGGTGACGATGTAGCACCAAACAGATGAACCCTCACGCGGTATTTCTTTGGTTCTGCATTCAGTTCTCCATTTTTCCACCAAAGAAAATGTAGATAGTCTCGGTCAGCTTCACATACATGGAATTGATGAAACATCTTCTCAATGTCACACAGCAATGCAATGTGGTGTCGTCTGAACCTGAGAAGAACTCCCATTAAATTATTTGCCATATCTGGGCCTGATAGTAGGTGATCATTTAGGCTGGTTCCCTTGTATTTAGCAGAGCTAAACGCGAAGCTTCTCTGTTTTTTTTGGGGTGATAGACTCCATGGTGGGGAATGTGCCATTTCTCTCCCTCCTTTCCCATGCTGAGAACCTCTTCTGCATCACCCCTTTCAATCACCTCATTCATGAACTTTACATAATGCTCCTTGTAGTTCTCATGCTTCAGAAACTTCCTTTTGAGATGACTGAGCCATACAATTGCAAGTTGCCTATTGTCTGGGAGATAGGGTCTTTCTTTAAAGGGGAGTGGCATTTCATAGTGGCCATGAGCATTCTTGAGAATACCTTCCTTTAAAATCTTCAGAAAGAGGATATCATCCAGTGAAACAGTCTTTTCGTCTTTACTGGCATCCTTAAAGTCAGACTCAAGAACCTTGATAGCATCTGCTGGAGTTGCTGAAGGAAGCTCTTTAACAGCAACTCTGTGGCACACATTGATGATGCTTGATGAGTCATGGTGAGATGAACAGCCTACAATACTCCACCCCAGATCTGTGCGAATAGCGAAGGGCTCGTCGTCTCTTCCCATAATTACCTGCCGTGGTGCCAGTGCCCTTGGGCAGTTGTAACCTATTAATAGGCCAACCTCACAATCTAGTTGTGATGGAATTTCACCTATTATTGAACTTAGATGTTTCCATCTCCTTGCTGTTTCACAGGTAGGAATGTGTGTTCGATTCACCGGTATGCAATCTTTGGTATAGGCAGGGGGTAGATCAATGTGAATTGTAGAGTTGTAACCTCGCACCCTGAGACCTGAGACCCTTTCACTCTGCATTATTGTATCCTTACCAATCATGGTAGTTAACATCAACCTTACAGGATGTACCTTAGTTTCTAAGCTATGGTTGACTTCTTGGTCGATGAAAACTGTGTCGCTTTGAGTGTCCAGGAGGGCGTTGACAAGTTTTTCTATATTTGGGTTACTAATAGAAGAAACCCATACTGATACAATCATGGATGTGCTGGATGTTGGATTCTCAGTTTCGACACACAGAGACAATGTAGTTGCGGCTTTATCTGCAACGCTTTGATTGGGAATTGGCATTGGTTTGTCTTTAATGTAGCTGTCATCATGGAGACAGGTTGGATGTCTCCTCTTACAGGTATCACATAAGTGTCTGTAACGGCAGTCCTTTGCACTGTGGCCTGCCTTGAGACAACCATAGCAAAGTCTCTTGTCCTTCATATATTTTCGTCGTTCTTCCAAAGATTTCCCCACAAAGTCAGGACAGCTGTGCAGTCGATGTTTACTGTCTTGACAGAACAAACATGGTGGCTTTAAACCTGTCCTTGAATGCTTCTGATTCTCAGTCTCTGCCACTGACTCTGTATGAAAAACACAAAAGAAAGACACGAAAGAGTTTAATTTTCTTTTCCTTAAGGCTGCGTTTCTCTGTGGGTGACTCTGACAAGCGCAGTACGTGGAAGGAGGTGATGGGATTACACACAACCTCTGCTTCCATCAACATAAAGGTGACAAAATCCTGGAAATCTGGGAATTCCTGCTCGTCTTTCAAATGTTGAGTAACTTGGCGGTTCCACCGTGAAGCTGCCCAATCAGGTAGCTTTTGAACCAATTTCTGGTTTTCCTCACAGTCGTTTAGAATTTCAAGACCCCTAATGTGAGGCATGGCGTCTTGACATGAATGGAGAAAATCTGCAAATGTCCTGAATCCCTCAGCATCCTTCGTCTGGATCTTTGGCCAGTTCATCAGTCTTTCCCTGAATGCTCTCTGAATAATGAAAGGCTGACCATACCTGTGATTAAGACGTTCCCATGCGTCATTATAGGCTTCGTCATCATTTCTATAAAAAATGCCATCAAGTGTCTTTTGAGCAGGACCTCCTACATATTTTTTCAAATAATGTAGTTTGTCTACTGATGTGATGTTTTTTCGACCTATAAGGCACATGAATGTAGCCTTCCACTCAATGAACTGAATTGGGTCCCCAGTGAATACAGATGGCTCTGGCATTGGCAGTCTGTTTAAAACTATGCTATCTTGGACTGCTTGAGCAAGATGAATCACATCTGACTGTGGAGGTGATGCTACTATTGGAAGAGTGGGCTGCTGAATGGGAACTGTATACACAGGATGCTGAAAGGAAACTTGCTGCTGTCCCCTAGTGCTGCAATCAGACTCCTGTATCACTTCTTGACTAATTTCCAATTTAGCGTGTGCAGCCTTTACACCTTTCGGTGCCTTTAGTCTTTCCAGCTCACATTTCTGAGCTTCAAGATCTTTCTTCTGTCTTTCTTCTAGGATCCTAATCCTTTCGTTCTGCCTTTCCTCCTCAAGCAACATCTTATACTCTGCTTCCCTTGCTGCTAACTCTGCTGCAGCATCCACTCTCTTAGCTGCTATGATGGAGCCTGTAGAGAGGTGGCTGGAATTATCACTGGAGTGTCGACTTGAAGGTGCGACAGTAGATCCATAGATGGAGCGGGCATAGTCTCTTTTAAGCAGTTCACGAAGACTTTGCCTTACTGTCTCACTGTCATAATCGCCATCTATAGCTGCCATCCTTTCATAAGAAACTTTAACAATGTCTTTAGTCACTGCCTCACAGGCATCGACTCAACGCCTTGTCTCACTGGATGGAGTATAATGATTTCTTATTTCCGTGTAGATGTCATTGACATTGTCCCTTCCTTTCTCTAGCATGTCTATAAGAGCCACAATTTGGTTATCAGGAATGTCTGACTTTAGTTGCTCTCTAGCTTCACGTGCCTGAATCTTCCACTGTTAATAGAAATGTATGAGCCTTTTCTCCCTTTTGTGAGCCTCCTCTCTCTGAAATGCAAGCATCCTTTCCGTGGGGTTCCGTGAGCGAGCAGAGCGGCGAAGTTTATCTTCTACTCCAGCCTGACAGGCACTCACTTCCTGGTCAGTGTCTCTGCTGTCCAGAGGTTCATTTTCAGATATTTCCATTGTGCTTGAATGTCACAACCTTGAAGTCCCTCACTTATTACAGGTATCAATCAAAAGAATGGTGGGACTGATAAGGTCTTAAGCTCTTACTGTAGCATCCCGACTGAATAATGGTCCCAACTCTCAAACTGATGGTTCACCGTTTCCTTTTAATGTTTTATCTTCCAGTAATGAAAGTTCCTTTTTTGATATACAATGAACACACCGTAAGAGCTACAATAACAAAAACAGAGAAAACAAAAACAAATTTACGAATTCTCTAATAATACTCTTACCTACACAACCTTACATGACTTCAATAAAAATAAGCCAGTTCCACACATGCAACACTAACTAATATCAAATAATATATTTAACTCAATGACGATCTCTGACGAGTGCTCAACAATTCTTTTTAAACAAGATGGAATATTTAAATTATTGCCTTTATGCATTCTGTCAATAATATAAACAAAACATATGGCTAGCACGCTGTATAGACGAGCGGCAATTAGCAAGCTCGCGCCGTATATTTAATAGCATCAAAATTAACTGTAAAACAATGCAACAATTAAATCTGGACACAAATGAAACTCACACCAACCTTGTGCCTCCTTCAGTCAGGTACTAAACAAACAAAGTTTGAAAAATATCCTTCAAGTTACAGGCTTGACATTAGTATTTTTTATTCCTCCACTTTTACGGCACTAAGCCCCACCCCCGTTTAAGCGTTACATCCTCTAGGCAGCCTTTTAAAATAAAGGCATGAACTTTACAATAAAGGCAGCAACTAGAAAATAAACATATTAAAGCAAACACCAACATAACAATATTAAATAAATAAATGACAGATTATTAATAAAATTAAACCATAATAAGGGGTCATTTACACTGCCGCCGTTCATCATCTAAACACACGCCACAGAGAAGGAAATTAATCAGTGTGGCGCAGTGTGAAGTTTATCAGCTGGCCATCGCTCCTCCATTGGACACGTGAGTGGGAGGAGTTTAGTGCAAAATCATAAATCTGTACTTTTTAAAAGTTTATTCAACATGAGCACGAGGAGCTGAGCGAGGAGAAGAGTCTGTGTAGAACACTCAACATTCACAAGTTCAACAGCAGCCATGTTCCCAAAAATATATTTAACATGTGTAGGAGAGTCGGGTCTCGCAGGTGAACAGGAGAGGAACAACAACTGAAAAATTGCACTTCAATAAAAGCCTGAAATTTTACTCGGTTAAAAGTAGAAGTAGTGAAGAGACACTTCAGTAAAAGTGCCGACAATTAAAGCTGTCAGAGGTCAGAGCTGCTTTCTGTCATTTTTTTCTCACACATGCAAAGATTTATAGCTTCTGAAACGTTATAAAGCTTACTGTTAGAGGGCAGGGTTAGGGGCGGAGTTACCTTTTTATATCTGTTTGACCTTTGACCATTACTGAACAATAAATGTGTATAGTTTAATGAAATGTCCTGCAGGAATCTGCACACAAGGACTTACAGGAGTCCCGAGAACTTCGAGTCGGTGTTCATCTTCTCTGAAGCTTTTAATATAAATGTAGTCTCAGCTACACCACGATGACCAGATAGTCAGTGCTTTGGCTCACACTGGAGTTTGATCTGAAGAATAAAGATATCTACATGTCTGTTTTGTAAAGACGTCGTGTAGAAAGAGCTTCTGATCTATCAGCATCCAGGATTCAGCAGCGCTGTGGAGCACAGTGTCAAAACATTCAGCTAGAATTTCAGGAAGCAGTATAGGCAGGAAGCAGGAACCTGGCATAGTGAATCAGTGAATCATTGAATCAGTGAATCAGTGAATCAGTTCTTCACCTCAGATGAAACCTGATAAGAGATGATAACGAGTCAGCCGATCTCTCGTCCAATAAACCGCACGTCACACGTCAAGTCTCACGTCACGTCCAGCCTGAAAACAGTTAACGTGATATAATTATAAACTCTGTGAGATGAGTCAGATAGTTCATTGTTTTTGTCATAGATCCAGAGCTGTGTTTCTCACAGAGATGACTGAAAATAGTCACAAATAAAAAAAAAAGATAATAAATGAAAACGGCTCACATATCTCACCACACCTGTAGTTTTTTCCATTATGTTAAAAAGATCCCCGCTATTTTAATCTGTAATTGGGAGACATTCGGGGTGCATGTTGGAACAGAGCCGCGCCTCCCGCTGAGCGCAAATTTGAAGCAAAGGAGAAAAATCACTAAGACAATCTGGGAGCTTGTTTGCTCGACGTTTCTGCAAATTTCATATGACGCTATCACACTGGAGATGTATACAGAAAAAACGAATAATAGCAGAACATTAAACCCAGAATCCCATCTACAGCTGAGCAACTTCCTCTTCCCGCTTATCCAATCTAATCTCGGGTCATGGGGAGCCTGTGCCTATCTCAGGCGTCATTGGGCATCAAGGCAGGATACACCCTGGATGGAGTGCCAACCCATCACAGGGCGCACACGCACACACACTCATTCACTCACACAATCACACACTATGGACAATTTAGAGACTCCAATCAACTTACAATGCATGTCTTTGGACTGTGGGAGGAAACCGGAGTACCCGGAGGAAACCCCCGAGGCACGGGGAGAACATGCAAATTCCACACACACATGACGGAGTCGAACCCCCAAAGCTGGAGGTGTGAGGCTAGCGTGCTAACCACCAAGCCACCGTGCCGCCTGGTATTGATTTTGATTTATTACATAATCAGAGATGCGGACAATAATTTCAAATGCAGAGCATGAAGAATTCTCCTGGTCCAGTCGACTGTATTTCTAATATATTAATGGATAATATTCAGGAATCAGGGTCATCATCATCATAAAATGTTGAGGTTCTCTTTGGGAGTGACAAGATTGGACAGGATTAGGAACGAGTACATCAGAGGGACAGCTCATGTTGGACGTTTGGGGGACAAAGTTAGGGAGGCCAGATTAAGATGGTTTGGACATGTTCAGAGGAGGGAGAGTGAGTATATTGGTAGGAGAATGTTGGACATGGAGCTGCCAGGCAGGAGGCAAAGAGGAAGGCCAAAGAGGAGGTATATGGATGGAATTAATGAGGATATGAAGCTAGTGGGTGCAAGTGTTGAGGATGCAGAAGATAGGGATAGGTGGAGAGAGATGATTCGCTGTGGAGACCCCTGAAGGGAAAAGCCGAAAGAAGAAGAAGTAGGGTCATCATCATCATCATCTTCACACATTAGGGATAAAATAGAAACTTAACTTTTGTTACGGGTAGCAGGGCTGAGGGTGAACCACTAGGGGGCCCGCAGTAGGGGTTGTCATGTCTGTTTATGTTTATGTTTTGGCCATGTGTGTGTTTAAGCCCCGCCCTAGCCTAATGTGTGTTCCTGCCCCTGATCACCTGTTCCCAATGTTTCCCTGATTATGTTCTCCATTTATAGTCCTGTCTGTGTCATTATTATTTGCTAGTCCTCGTTTGTATGTAGGCCGATGTGGTGTCGCGGTTTTTGTTTCATGTCATGTCTCGGGTTTGATGTTTAATAAACCCCTTTTTGTTTCACGGAAGCTTCGCGTTGGGTCTGTTATATCCAGCCGGACACCGCCGGTTGTAACAACTTTATCATTTTTTTCCTCTATGTTTCTGTTCTTTTGTAAAGCTGCTTTGAGACAATGTCTGAATTGGCATTCCAGGTAGTTTCCTGTTTCTGATACATTTTGGTAGTGATGTGTAGTGCACCAGAGAGTCAATACGTCATTATGTTTAGGCTTTCGAGCCTCGGGACAGGATTTAAATTAATGATAGAAATGAGATGTTTATATTATTATTTAAATGCGAATGAAATGTTTGTGCTCTTTTTTTTAGATAACACACGACTCATTTATCCTGAGAGTTTATGTCAACTGTAGAAATTTCTTAAACACTGAGATGATGAGTGAAAATAGGAATTATGAATTATAAATTTTAAATAAACATTTCTTTTTGTCATCTGTTTCCTAGGACTAAAGCATTGGCACCCTTGCCGTTTATATCTTTTGTGCCAGATGTCCATTTTAATATTTCATAAACTATAAGTGTTATTTTAATCCGTTATTTCGGAACATCAGTGTTCCCGTGTGTGATTTAAACAGGAAGTTCAGCATTACGTCACTTCTTCTTCTTCTTCTTTCGGCTTTTCCCTTCAGGGGTTGCCACAGCGACTCATCTCTCTCCACCTATCCCTATCTTCTGCATCCTCAACCCTTGCACCCACTAGCTTCATATCCTCATTAATTCCATCCATATACCTCCTCTTTGGCCTTCCTCTTTGCCTCCTGCCTGGCAGCTCCATGTCCAACATTCTCCTACCAATATACTCACTGTCCCTCCTCTGAACATGTCCAAACCATCTTAATCTGGCCTCCCTAACTTTGTCCCCCAAACGTCCAACATGAGCTGTCCCTCTGATGTACTCATTCCTAATCCTGTCCAATCTTGTCACTCCCAAAGAGAACCTCAACATCTTCAGCTCTGCTACCTCGAGCTCTGACTCCTGTCTCTTCCTCAGTGACACTGTCTCTAAACCATACAGCATGGCCGGTCTCACCACTGTCCTGTACACCTTCCCCTTGATTCTCGCTGATATTTTCCTCTCACACAGAACTCCCGACACCTTTCTCCACCCATTCCAACCTGCCTGCACTCGCTTCTTTACCTCTTTCCCACACTCTCCATTACTCTGGACTGTTGACCCCAAGTACTTAAACTCCTGTACCTTCTTCACCTCTTCACCCTGTAACCTTACTGTTCCACTTCCCTCCCTTTCATTCACACACATGTACTCAGTCTTACTACGACTGACCTTCATTCCTCTTCTCTCCAGTGCAAATCTCCACCTCTCCAGGTTTTCCTCCACCTGCTCCCTGCTCTCACTACAGATCACAATGTCATCTGCAAACATCATTGTCCAAGGAGACTCCTGTCTGACCTCCTCTGACAACTGGTCCATCAATATAGCAAACAGGAAGGGGCTTAGAGCCGATCCCTGATGCAGTCCCACCTCCACATTGAACTCCTCTGTCTGACCTACAGCACACCTCACCACTGTCCTGCTCCTCTCATACATGTCCTGCACCACTCTGACATACTTCTCCGCTACTCCTGACTTCCTCATACAGTACCACAGCTCTTCTCTTGGCACCCTGTCATATGCTTTCTCCAAGTCTACAAACACACAGTGCAACTCCCTCTGACCATCCCTATACTTCTCCATCAAAATCCTCAGAGCAAAAATTGCATCCGTTGTGCTCTTTCTGGGCATGAAGCCATACTGCTGCTCACAAATTTCCACTACCTTCCTTAACCTAGCTTCCACTACTCTTTCCCATAGCTTCATTGTATGGCTCATCAACTTTATCCCCCTATAGTTACTGCAACTCTGCACGTCACCCTTATTCTTAAAGATCGGCACTAACACACTTCTTCTCCATTCCTCAGGCATCCTCTCACTCTCTAAAACCCTGTTGAACAAATTAGCTAAAAATTCCACTGCTGCCTCTCCCAGACACTTCCAGACCTCCACCGGAATGTCATCAGGACCAACTGCCTTCCCACTTTTCATCCTCTTCAAAGCCTTCCTGACTTCATCCTTTCTAATCTTATCTACTTTCTGTTCCACAGAGTTCACCCCTTCTACTCTTTTTTCCCTCTCATTTTCCTCATTCATCAGCTCCTCAAAGTATTCCTTCCATCTCCTCTGTACACTCTCCTCACTTGTGAGCACCCTTCCATCTCTATCCTTAATAACTCTAACTTGCTGCACATCCTTCCCATCTCGATCCCTCTGCCTAGCTAACCTGTACAAGTCCTTCTCTCCTTCTCTAGTGTCTAACCTAGTGTACAACTCTTCATATGCCTTCTGCTTGGCCTTAGACACCTCCCTCTTCACTCTGCGCTGTAACTCCTTGTATTCCTGTCTATTCTCTTCAGTCCTGTCCATGTCCCACTTCTTCTTGGCTAACCTCTTCCTCTGGATACTATCCTGAACTTCCTCATTCCACCACCAAGTCTCCTTATCTTCTTTCCTCCTTCCAGATGACACACCCAGCACCTTTCTCCCTGTCTCCCTGATCACTTCTGCTGTAGTTTCCCAGTCATCTGGCAGCACTACCTGACCACCCAGAGCCTGCCTCAACTTCTGTCTAAATTCCTCACAACATTCCTCCTTTTTCAGCTTCCACCACTTGGTTTTCTTCTCTATCTTTGACCTCTTCGTCTTACAGACCATCAGAGTCATCCTACACACCACCATCCTATGCTGTCTGGCTACACTCTCTCCCACTACCACTTTACAGTCACTAATCTCTTTCAGATTGCCTCTTCTACATAGAATGTAGTCTACCTGTGTTCTCCTACCTCCACTCTTGTAAGTCACTCTATGCTCCTCCCTCTTCTGAAAATAAGTGTTAACCACACCCATGTCCATCCTCTTAGCAAAGTCCACTACCATCTGTCCTTCAAGGTTCCTTTCCTTAACTCCAAACTTGCCCATCACCTCCTCATCACCTGTGTTCCCCTCGCCAACATGTCCATTAAAATCTGCTCCTATCACCACTCTCTCACCCGTGGGAATACTCTCCATCACCTCATCTAATTCACTCCAGAATCTCTCTTTCTCCTCTAACTCACAACCTACCTGTGGGGCATAACCACTAACAACATTCAACATCACCCCTTCAATCTCTAACTTCAGACTCATCACCCTGTCTGACACTCTCTTCACCTCCAGAACATTCCTCACAAACTCCTCCTTCAGGACCACACCTACCCCATTTCTCTTACTATCCACACCATAATAAAACAGCTTGAATCCTGCTCCTATACTACGAGCCTTGCTACCCTTCCACCTGGTCTCCTGTACACACAGTATATCCACCTTCCTTCTCTCCATCACATCAGCCAGCTCTCTACCTTTCCCTGTCATAGTACCAACATTCAGAGTTCCTATTCTCAGTCCTACACTCTTACCTTTCCTCTTCTCTCTCTGTCTGCGCACTCTCCTCCCTCCTCTACTTCTCCGACCAACAGTAGCCCAATTTCCACCGGCGCCCTGTAGGTCAACGGCGCCGATGGCGGTCGTTGTTAACCCGGGCCTCGACCGATCCGGTATGAAATTCGTACTGACGATTCGCATGGTTAAATTTGGCAATGTTTTACGCCGGATGCCCTTCCTGACGCAACCCTCTCTATTTATCCGGGCTTGGGGCCGGCACAGAAGTCACTGGACTGTGACCCCCATGGCTAGATTTCCAGCATTACGTCACTTCTGACCAGAAAATCACAGACGCTGATGTCAGTGCAGACGTCTGTATAATCACGAGTCACGACGTCTAGCTCGGTGCAGGGTTTTACACTCAATTCCTCTCAGTTAATAACCAACTAATCACACATTATAACTCAGCTCTGTAATAAAGCCACAATTATGACATCACTTCCTGTTTTTTTCCCTTTTACCCTAAATCAGCTAGTGACGTGAAACAGGAGGAAGGAGAGAGAATCTAGAGAATCTAATCTACAGAATAAAAATTTCTTTATATTTCTTCAGTCAAAAGCATCGTTTTAAAGAGGATGGCTTCAGGTGAGGAGCTTTTATATCACGCAGCTCACTTCACACCTTTAATGTGCAGAAAATCCCCCAAGAATACACATCAGATTTACCTTTCTCATACATTTAAAGTTCAATAATCTTACTTAGGCCTTCACACACACTTAACCATGCGTCTCTCTGTCTCTCTCTCTCTCTCTCTCTCTCTCTCTCTCTCTCTCTCTCACACACACACACACACACACACACACACACACACACACACACACACACACACACACAGCTCAGCTGCTCCTTCCTTTCAGACAGATGGAGGCTTTTCATCTTGTTTTATTTTCCTCTGACAGAACGATGTTTATCTCTTACTGTTAAAACCCAAACTCGAAAATCCTGAAGTATGCTTTCAGAACGCAGAATAGAATAGAATAGAATAGAATAGAATAGAATAGAATAGAATAGAATAGAATAGCACAGTGATTAATTATAGTGTGTTGATCAGTATTGTACTGTACATCACATTACTGTATGTTTATAGTATAGACTAATAGCAGCACTGACCTCAGGGTACTGACCATCTGTGGTTCCACACGTTCTCCCTGAGTTCCACACGTTCTCCCCAGGTTCCACTTGTTCTCCCCGAGTTCCACACGTTCTCCCCGAGTTCCACACGTTCTCCCCAGGTTCCACTTGTTCTCCCCGAGTTCCACACGTTCTCCATGAGTTCCACACGTTCTCCCCGAGTTCCACACGTTCTCCCCGAGTTCCACACGTTCTCCCTGAGTTCCACACGTTCTCCCCGAGTTCCACACGTTCTCCCCGAGTTCCACACGTTCTCCACGAGTTCCACACGTTCTCCATGAGTTCCACACGTTCTCCCCGAGTTCAACACGTTCTCCCCGAGTTCCACACGTTCTCCCCGAGTTCCACACGTTCTCCCTGAGTTCCACACGTTCTCCATGAGTTCCACATGTTCTCCCTGAGTTCCACACGTTCTCCCTGAGTTCCACACGTTCTCCCTGAGTTCCACACGTTCTCCATGAGTTCCACACGTTCTCCCTGAGTTCCACACGTTCTCCATGAGTTCCACACGTTCTCCCTGAGTTCCACACGTTCTCCCTGAGTTCAACACGTTCTCCCCGTGTCTGTGTGGAGTTCCACATGTAGGGTTTCTCTGTGTTCTCCAGTTTCTTCTCATCATGGTTTAATCCTAAACATTAATTTTGCAGGTTGATCTTTATTTCCTCTCACTTCACTTCTCTTGTCTTTACTTATGTTTGTAACCTAATACTGTGTTACTAATAAAAATATAAATTGAAATGAACAATTCATAAAAATAAAGATTGTCTACAAAGTGACCGGTTTGGAATTCATGCAGTGACATTTTTGACATCACTTCCTGTCATTTTTTTCCTTCCCCTACCCTGAATAAATTTCTGGCTAATAAAATTCTCCATCACTGCCTAGTGTCCTACTTTACCCTCCATGTGAACACTAACCTTCACATTCAGCCAGAGGAAACTCACACACCTGTTTGTTTACAGTGCTCTGACTGATAAAGTACTGGGGTTGAGTGAGACAGGAGACCAGACAGCAGGTTTAACTCATATTCCTGTTTTTATTCCAGGATCACTTCTAGTAGCACGTTAGTCATGGTGTCCATTCAGCACACACGTCCTCCTGTGAAACTCCTTTCACCATCTGGTGCAGGAAACAGAACCAGAGCCCTGGACATGTGGACAGCTCTGGGTCGGGATTAGTTATTCCGAGTGGAAGAGAAGCATCACGTCAGAGTCGTTTCTGCTATTTGTTTTTCCGATCTGCTTTTACAGATAAACTCCACAGCATCAGTTTATTTTTGAAAATGAAGAGATCTGATGGTGAGTGTATTGTGTACATTAATCTATAAATACATCCCTCACTCATCCCTGCGCATTTCGGCTGTCAGAACAACACCGTGTGTGAACTTATATTAGTGAGGACTGGGGGAGTTTTGTTGGAGAAATGAGTTTTGATTCCTGATGAAACTTCACAGCTCCGTCTGAAGCTCACTCAAGGCCATGAGCCAAAAAAAACCCGAACTAATTCATCAGTCTGAAAACACCTACAGTATTTATGCATGCTCATTATGGCTTCTCCTCTGAATGGCAGTGTGCATCGCTCCTCTCTCCTGCTGCCTCTTTCTTTTGTTACAGAAGAGATAGATTAGGTATGTCAGTGTTTTATACATTCAAAATGAGAAAAAATGGAGACAGGAAAAAAAGCAAACGCAGAACACCGGATCTTTTTTTGCTAATCAGTGATGAGCTGTTTTTGCTAAAGCACATCTGCAAAAAACCCAGCAGACAGCCTTCGAGTTCATGAAAAGAGGAGAAAAATGAGTGCTATCGCTCTCTCCGGAAGAGCAGAGGAAGCTAAAACGGATAAAAAAGTGCCCATTGCAGCAAAAGTGGCAGGAACAAAAGAAATACAATCCTGTAGAGCGCTGAAACTTTAGAGCTCGTGAAGCTCGTCTTTCTGAAACCCGACTGCAGCTCGGCTCCGGCTTTCACACTGACACGTCCTCGGAAACACCAGAGGTGAAGTGCAGTGTGTGTGTGTGTGTGTGTGTGTGTGTGTGTGTGTGTGTGTGTGTGTGTTTTATAGATGCTGCAAAAAAGCCCAGTATAGGCTGTTCCTACATTTCAGATTTCACACATGACCAGTCTCAGTCTAAAATAATGGAATCTTAAATAATAAAGACGAGGGAGACGTGAGCTCTCTGTGTGTAATTCACGACACACTCGCACTTCTCACTTGTTTAGAGACTTTCCTCTCTGCTGTCGTGTTTTATAGACTCTGTAATAATGCAGCAGAATGACGCTGGGCACTTTTTATGAGTCTCTAAGCACTTTGTTGTGGTTGAAAAGTTATTATGCTTTATTGATCCTGAGCACGGAAATGTTTCTTGTGGAATGAAGATCTGCAGACTGCTGGACCTTCAGCTTGATGGTTTTTGACACAGGGGCCTGCTGTTAGCCTCATGGTTTCTTCATTCCTGTCAAATATGACCTTATCCACTTTCCCTTGGTTGAAACCCCTTGGTCTCTCAGTTCAAGTGAAGTTCTTTAGATCTCTGCAGACTTCAGGAGAACATGGACCAGCCCCAGACTTTACTTAAAACATTTGATTGTGTGTCTTCATATTCTCAACACTGACACACACTGTATTTTATTAATTGTATTCTACAAATAAGCATTAATTTTCAATTAAATTCAATTCAATTTATTTGTATAGTGCCTTTTACAATGGACATTGTCTCAAAGCAGCTTTACAAAAATAGAGAAACAGAAAGTAGAGGGAAAAAAAAGAATCATTAAATTATTAAACTATTTATCCCTAATGAGAAGCCTGTGGCGACGGTGGCAAGGAAAAACTCCCTGTGATGATCTGAGGAAGAAACCTTGAGAGGAACCAGACTCAGAAGGGAACCCATCCTCATTTGGGTGACACTGGACAGGAAATAATGTAAATGTAAATATTGTTCTTTCTACAACAGCACCCAAGGGCCCATGAGGAACTATTAGGTCAGTGTAGTTACTGAGGTCATTATAGACACTAATTCCTTGCTGTCAAAGCTGACAGATGTAACAGCAGATCTGTGACGGTGTTATAGTCCCCAAGTGGCTCTGTCCACGGCTGTCTCCTGGTCACAGACTGTCCACACAGATCCATCCACAGCATCAGTGAGCACCACCAAGTGACGAGACTCTGACCAGGGGTAGAGCCAGTGGTCACACTGGGAACTCTGAACACTGGGAGCTCGGGAGTGGGACGTATAGCTCGACAGAGAAAGACAGACAGAGAGAGAGATAGAGAAAGAGAGAGAGAGAGAGAGAGAGAGAGAGAGAGAGAGAAAGGGAGAGAAAGATATTAAGTAAGCAAGACATTAATAAAAGTGTGATAAATTATCTTACATAATCTGAATACAGAGCATCTGCGTAACCCACACACAAATGTACAGCATGTGGCAAAAAGTATGTGCCCCCTGACCATCACACCCATACAAGGTGTTCCCCTGAACTCTAAATCACACAGGTGTACATTTTCTTTTGTGTGTGGAGCTTTACAGTTTGACTGGACCTCAGAGTCCAGTCCCTGCTCCAGCATGACCACGTCCCTGTGCACAAAGCAGCTCCATGAAGACATGGTGTGGAGGAGAATGTTGGACTGAAGAACCCCACTGACCACCCACTGACCCCCAGACCTCCTCACCAACACCAGAGTCTGATCTCACTAATGATCTTGTAGCTGAATGATCACTAATCCCCACAGACACAATCTAACATCTAGTGGAGAAACTTGCAGTAGCCTGGAGCTGATTAGAACAGCAGAGGGAATTGGTCTGGAATAATATTCAGCTGTCCACATACTTTTGGTCGTGTGGTTTATTACACACCTCTGAGTCAGGGAGTTCATGAACATTACTGACACACTAAAATCACTCTTGCTGTAGTGTTTCTCCGACCACGCCCCCTTCACCTACCTCCATGCAAGAGAGATCATGACTGGGAGAGTCTTCCTGAAGGTTCTCTATCATTCCACCATCAAGAACCCATGTCTGAGGAGGTTCTGCATTGAGAAGATGTGAGCTGGAGAGTTGGGTTGAGTTCTGTAACAAGAGCTGTGAACTTCCAGGAGCTAGCAGAGAGAGATGAGATGGGGCATGAACATCTGTCTAGAGAAAGATACAGATGTTTCACTGTCCATGCTGAAGTAAAGAGCAGAGGGTTCAGAGTTCTGAGGTTGTCTCACCTGGATAACACACGGTGTCCCACAAGGTTCTCTTTCAGGCTCTAAATCTACATCGCATTTCCATCACTAAACCTAACAGCACTCTGAGGTGAACATCCGTGTTGTGTTGTATCACAGGAATGAGAAGACGCTGTGTCTCGCTGCACGCTCTCCTCTTTCATCCCGACTGGAATATAAAATATAAGACATATAATAAAAAGCCTTTTCATAGTAAAGGTTAAAGATCTGAAAGGAAATGTTTGACTGGTACGATGACCGGCAGCTCGTCTCCAAGCGCTTTCGAGGTTACAGTAAAATTATACATGTATTCAGTGACATTTAGGAGAAAAGAGAAGATGTTATTAGCAGGTGAGAAGAGCGCACTGTCGATGAAATGTGTCTCTTTCATGCTGCTTTTCATCGGGACGTTGAATGTCATAGAAGAACATCGTCAGGTCCACGAGTACACGCAGAACTCAGGAAATGAGACATGGAGTAAAAAGGAGAACTGGAACGATAGATCAGGAATGAAGTGAAAGAGCAGAAAGATACAGAAGATAATTTACATTGGGCTGATTGAAAAAAAACACTAAAGCAAGACATTTATGGGGTTTCTCATGGAATAAAAAGTAAAAGAGAGAGAGAGAGAGAGAGAGAGAGAGAGAGAGAGAGAGAGAGAGATGAAGATGGAAAGACAGGGGGAATGACAGACAGATATATACTGAAAGAGCATATATATATATATATATATATATATATAGAGAGAGAGAGAGAGAGAGAGAGAGAGAGAGAGAGAGAGAGAGAGAGAGAGAGAGAGATGGCTTTCATCCAGACAGAGATGGACTGATGTGATGTGGAGAGGTGAGTCCTGCTCTTTTCATCTCTTCATCAGGAAGTTCAAAGCCGGAGCGGTGCTTTGATTTCGTCCTGGCCTTGATGTGCAAATCTAAATTTGAGCGAAATTGAAAAAAGGAGTGGAGCTGAGAAAAGGCCGGAGACACATTACAGCAGATGAAGAAATAAATGTGTCATTCACCGCCTCACAGCCCTAATGACGCCGAGAGAGAGACAGAGAGAGGGAGAGAATGAAAGAGGGATGACAGACAGAAATGAAAGTAAAAAGGTATGAGGCTTCCGGCATTAGAGCAGCGATCCTCATCCTGTTGACGGAAGCCCACGATGCACTGCAGGAGGAAGCGCTCAGATTGCTGCAGTCAGATTTCTGATCTGCTCTTTCTCACGCTGCTCTTTCTCACGCTCTTTCTCATAAGACTTCTCTTTCTCCCAGGAATGGAAGATAAATTTGTGTAGTGTGTGAGACAGCAGCGTTTCCTCTGATCGCTGCTTAGCGAGCAGTTAGCGACTCCTGATTCCAGCAGCGATAAATCAGGCACGCTGTTGCTTCTGATCTGTAAAATCTGACGATTAAATACAAAAATCTGTCAATAATGTGTTAGACATCACCTACAGCAGTCCACACACACACACACACACACACACACACACACACATCACAAAGATCACCCTTTACTCATTCAAACTGATCTCAAGTGGAGCTTTGTGTGT
>JAUCMX010000009.1:254798-264798 GCA_033459395.1 Hemibagrus guttatus | reverse complement strand
GCTCTCCTGCTGTTTGTTCAAATTTTTATTATTATTATTATTATTATTATTATTATTATTATTATTATTATTATTACTCGGTCATATCTGTTGGTAAAAGTGAAGAACTTTGAGTAAAACTTAAAAAAAAAAAGATTGTTTGGATAAGATTAAAGCTCAAGTCCTTCATTAATAAAATAAGATTCTGTGATTTCTCAACCATCTAACTATTAAGTGTGTGTGTGTGTGTGTGTGTGTGTGTGTGTGTGTGTGTGTGTGTGTGTGTGTGCGTAGAACGTACAGAAAGGTCACACACTCTCACACACAAGTGCAGATTTCAGTATGAATGAACTTGCACACTTTATTCACTTGTTATTTAAAGGCCACTTGAATAATCGCTCCATTAAGCAGCCGTATTTGGAGAGCGCTTCATTAAAATACTTTAAGTCTGTAATGACTCTGAACTATTGGTTTTTTATCAGATTAAATCCTACTAGATGAAGCCCAGATGTTTAAGATGTGCTGTGTATAATATCTATTATGAGATCCGGGGGCTAATGACATTACACAGATTCTCCAGCGAGGTCGAGGGTTTTAATGAAATGACCGACACGTGTCTCACGTGACCTCACTGCCGTGTCTGTGTGTCTCCATCTCATAACGCAGGAGCTACAGATGACAAAACACACCATGTCCTGTCATAAAACCAGCAATGTGTCACAGAGCTGCGGTGAATTTCACCTTCTGCTTCAATGAGATGAAAGAGGAGGCGACTTTTCCTGAAGCTGTAGAGGACTCGCTGAGCAGAAGAAGAAAAACCTCTAAGCACTTGGATGTTAAAGTGTTTGTGATGTAAAGAGTGGTGTTAAAATGACTGTACGCTGTCTTTAATATATATTTATCTATGTACATGTCTGACCCTCGTACACTCCAAAACCACGCTAATGGACAGAAGAAACCTTCAGTACATCTACAAGCTGAAGGAAGGACACTCACGCTGTCGTAGTCACCAGAAACTTTGTTTGTTTCTCACAGATCTGTTCATACACATGCAGAGACTTTGTTTTTTGATCACGTGTCTATCTTCTTCTGATAGAAATCACACCAGAGTAAAAGCAGAGCTTGACTCCTCCCATCACCTCTACATGCTCCGCCCCTTCCTATTCCATGGTCCATGACTGTCATTTAGGGTTTTTTTTTTGATCTACAGTTATTTATGTTCCTTTTTGTATGCTTAAGTATTAGCTATATACACAAGTGTGTGATTCATGTTATATATATATATATATACATAGATAGATAGAGAGAGAGAGAGAGAGAGAGAGAGAGAGAGAGGGGAGAGAGAGAGAGAGGCAGAATTTGTTTCCTTTTAGCCAGTTCAGGCCTGCAGGAAGCTCTGAACTCAGGATCTTGGCTCGCGGTTTGATATTTCAGCACTGAGCTGAATGAGAGCAAGTGATATTTCAGTGAGAGATATAAATAGTGCAGCAGTGTGAATGTACAGTAGAGTTACAGCACACTGCGTTCAGCTCAACACACCCACACCGACACACACTGAACATCTTTCTGGATCTGTAACTCACTATTCACCAAACACAAGGTGTAGAGAATATCAGTATTAATCCCTCTGTGTGTGTGTATGTGTGTGTGTGTGTGTGTGTGTGTGTGTGTGTGTGTGTGTGTGTGTGTGTGTGTCCAGAGGTTTAACTCTTGTGTTTGAGGTCATTTTGTAAAAAGCTGCATCTTTGAGGCTCTTGAGTGGTTCGGCAGAATCCAGACGAACCACAGACATCTTGAGCTCTCAGGGAAAAAACATCCATCCATGGCCAAGATGTAACCTGTGGCAGAGGCAACCAGGAAGTGAGCTGAAATATCCAGTACAGCTGAAGCCCTTGATCTTCGCAAGCCTCCCAGATCATCCCTGGTCCTCCTGCAGGACGTTCCCCTCGTGTTTCATCTCCTTTTTCACTCCTGACATGCTGATGGAGTTTAGAAATAAAAAAATTCATTTGACTTTTGTCTGAACACCAAAACCCAATTTCAGCTCCAGTGAGGTTTGGTGAAGATCTGGAGCTGGGTTTAGTGGTTCTGTGGCTTGTATCTCAGGAAGAACTTGTGAATTATTTCAGCAGTGAGATGTGGAGTTTAAAGATTGATTAAAAAACGTGAATTCAACAAACAGCGTAATTCTGAATCTGTCAATATTTGCTGACCTCACCATCCTCCTCATGACCTTGTTTTATTTTATTAAGGCCCTGATTAAAATGAACTGCATTTTTCTGTGCTCGTGGTGAACGTTCCTCCGGATGGATGATGATTTTTTTGCTTTTGTAAAATTTTGTCGTGTTTCTTTTTTCTTATCATCTCTCAGAACTTTCCTTTCTTCATCTCTCATATTTACCGAGTAGCACTGTGCAGAAAGTTTTACTTTTTCTTCTTTCTTTTCTTTTCCATCTACATCCAATCCCAAGCTCTTTTTCTTCTTCATGTTTATCCCGTTCCTTTCATTTTCTCTTACTTCTATTTTTTTCCAAACAATTTTTTATTCTTTGTTCTTTATGAATTGCTCTCAGGGGAAGAAGTTTTGCTTCGTGTCATTTCTCTTCACAGATTTTTGAGAAGGTCCTTAAGGTCTCCTTCTCTCTTCCTTCCATCTCTCTCCTCTCTCTCTCTCTCTCTCTCTCTCTCTCTCTCTCTCTCTCTCTCTCTCTCTCTCTCTCTCTCTCTCTCTCTCTCTCTCTCTCTTTTTTTTTTGTGTTGGTCGTATGAGTGGAATCATTGATGTACCTAATGGACTAATGAGGTGAATAAAGCAGTGCTGTGTCGGTACAATGGAAATGTCAGACACTGAGCTGTAATTTGACTTTGAGAGACAGTAAAGGGCGTCTCTGCCACAGCCGGGTGTTTTTTCTCTTCACCTTTATCTAAATGTCACTCGTGCTGTGGAGCGAGCGAGCGATCACTACATTTTACCGACTTTAAGGGTCTGACTTCGCCGGTTTTGGTTTCCATGAAAAAGTGCAGGAAGGTCGCGGTGAAAAAGAGCAGATGGATTTCAAAGAATAGAGCTCCGTTTTCTTAAAGCTCGTCGACTCCGTGGGACGTCTTTGAAGAAATCTTTTCAATAAAAATATCAAAAGTCACAGACCTTTCTCTCATTACTTCCTCTTAAGAGAATGGGCCTCATTTATCACGCTGGATATGAACTTATTCATCCATAAATCAATCGCAGAAGCAAGAAATGTGCTGTTCACCAAAATCCGGTAAAAAAGCTGTGTCTCTCCCAAGTTTGTGTGTGTGTGTGTGTGTGTGTGTGTGTGTGTGTGTGTGTGTGTATAACTAGACTCGAGACTCCACGTGAAACTCTGAAGTGAGAGTTCCTGTGTTTTTTATTACAGATTACTCTGTCAAATTTAAATCATTATTTATTTATTTATCAATTGGATTTAGATTGGACTTTTTCACCATGAAGGTGTTCGGCTCTCTGTGAGTTTTATCATCAGTCATCAATAAAAGCCAACGTCTCGGACCACAGCAACTCATTTCCTATGTGTAGTTTATTTTATTTTGTTTATTAAGCTCCTCCTCCTGAAGAATAACGGCTGAATTACAGAAAGCAGGAAATGATCTTTAATGTGTAATAAGGTTCCACACTCCTGCTTCTATTTTACACTTTAAAATGGGATCCGAGAGTTTAACAGAAACAATATGAAGATTTAGCTGAAGGTTTACGGATAAGATTGGATCCGATCCTACATGTTAGCTAGATTCACATAGCGAACACGTCTCATAAGATTTGTGTTAAAGGGACATTGTGGATCTTTTCTTTAAACCAAAGCCAAAGAAAATGAGGAATTCTTAATATTTGGTATTTTGGATTAAGAGTCAAATTGCTTTTTGCAGAACTACAGGAAGTTCACATATTTCTGCTCAGAAAATGCTTTAGATGCTTTTAAACCAGAAATTCCAGCTGAAATTTCAGCATGTTTGCGGAGGAGCTGGAGGTGAGGCTGGGCGTTTTATTCCCGAGCGGATAAACGTCTCTGAGATTTTACAGCCAGATGTTGCCTCTTATGTTGGAAAGCTTCTTTTTTTTTTTGCCCAGCTCTGCCACACGCCGCGTTCAGTCGTCTGTGAAATGATGGACGCTTTGGTGAAGTATCTGAAACGTGTAGTGAGTACGGGTCACATCACGCTGTCCTCATGGGGAGCCTGTTAGCAGAAGAAGGAAGAGACGGAGATCCTGATGGAGCAGGATGATTAAACACTCCGTTCTAATGAGGGACAAACCTTCCTTTTTGAAAAACGTCATACAGCAGCTTCGCTCCTGGAGACTGATACTTTATTCACTCAGCTTCTCTACGTGCAATTAGTCTCATTAGAGACTTGAACGTTTTGTCGATAAACAGGGCCGAGATCTCATCTACTGCCCACAGACCTTTCCTAAAGATGACCTTCTCACTCACACACCAAACTGCTTTAACATTAAACTCTATCATCATCATCATCACTGGTGGGATTCTGTGAATTTTTTAGGCCACTTTCTGTATTTTGTTCCAAAGAGTTCATCATGTCTCTGAGTTCATGATTCAGAAGAGTGAGAAGAACCAATCAGACTGCAGGCTTCAGGACCCTGAAGGTTCTGACCAGAAGCGTGTGAAAGAAATCTGATTCCTGTGAACGGAGAGATCTCAGGAACTGATCAAACATCAACGCCGTCTATCACACATCAGGTTCCATCTCAGAACCTTCATGATTTCAGAACATTTAGAAACATTTATGTGTGTGTTCTATGTAGAGTTCTCTAGAAGGAAGAAGCTACTCACAAATTAGCATGTGATTGAATGCTAGCTAGCTAGGTTGGAAGTCAAAGGGGAAATGTATGTAGCTGTTCTCTTTGAAACAGAGAGAGGTTCGTGTTTGCAGGTGTAATAGACTACATTCAAGGTAAGATATATTAAATATAAGCTCTGAACTAGCTGGCAGTATGAGCTGGACACCTTCATGTAAACGCTAACGAATCAGCACTTAGCTTTTTATTTAAACTGCCACACCTTCAGCTAGTTAGCATTTATTTGTTACTGGTGTTATGAAGGTTTATCTTCTTTCCCTTTTTAAACTCTTCATTTCCAAAGAGAGAGACCTGCACTTCATCAAGGTTTCTCCCAAGAAACATCTCCAACTTTCTAAACCCTGAAGTCATTAAAAAAATCATTTAAAAAATTTAAACTAATTAAACAACTAATAAAGTGTTGTAAATTCAGGAGTCTTGTGGTGTCTTCAGGGTCCTAAGTGACTTCCGTTCATCACTTAGAGAAAGAAAGTGTCCTGCTCTACATTCTGATCTCGGTATAATGTTTAGAGAAGTAAAAGTTGGGGGACGTTCCAGAGGTTTGTGTGAGGTGATGTAAAAGTGGGAATGAGGCACGAGTCATTAGCGACTCACGACAGAAGGCAGAGTATTCGCGTTTCTGGCCAGAGTTTTCATGACCTTTCAGAAGGTAGTTAATTTTTTAAGGTTCCTTGTTTTGGCTCTGTGTTTCTTTTTCAATGAAAGCAGTCCCATAAATTCAGTTTAATTAAATGTTTTGGAGCAAAAATTGCAATTTGTTTTTCAAACGTTCACAAAAATCCCTTAAGGTGAAGAGAATTATGAGATAAAAGGATAAACACACTGCTGCCTTCAAGTTCAGCCAAAATGAGAAGTTAGAAATGAATTTTCCTTACAATGTTTTACACAAAACACACCCAAGTACCCGAGAGCCTGAGAGTACCCGAGAGCCTGAGAGTACCCGAGAGCCTGAGAGTACCCGAGAGCTTGAGATCACCCGAGAGCCTGAGAGTACCCGAGAGCCTGAGAGTACCCGAGAGCCTGAGAGTACCCGAGAGCCTGAGATCACCCGAGAGCCTGAGAGTACCCGAGAGCCTGAGAGTACCCGAGAGCCTGAGATCACCCGAGAGCCTGAGAGTACCCGAGAGCCTGAGATCACCTGAGAGCCTGAGATCACCTGAGATCACCTGAGAGCCTGAGATCACCTGAGATCACCTGAGAGCCTGAGATCACCTGAGATCACCTGAGAGCCTGAGATCACCTGAGATCACCTGAGATCACCTGAGAGCCTGAGATCACCTGAGAGCCTGAAATGAAACATTATATGACGTATTTTAATTTTTATAAAATGCCTTTATAACTACAGCTTACTGAAGTTCTCCAGTGCTCCAGTGGGGGACCATTAGGAGAAAATACACTGAATTAAAATATTCAGACTTTTTAAAGGCTTTGCTGATGTGCAAGACTGAAAATGTGCACCTTCAATTCATTCCTTCATAAAGCTGAACATAAAAGCATGAGAAAAATAACGGTGCACAAAATTGAGCTAAAGAATTAGAAAAGCTTTCAGACTGTAGGAACATACTGTGTGTGTGTGTGTGTGTGTGTGTGTGTGTGTGTGTGTGTGTGTGTGTGTGTGTGTATGACACTGAATGTCTAAAAGAAGCCAACAACTAACAATAACTGACTCGTATCCAATAGCAACCGCCGTGACCTTCCATCGACTAAGTGTCTCGGCTGCTGTTTGAAGTCGCGGCTGACTAAACGCTGGAAAAAGGCCAGAAATGACAGAGAGGAAGACGAGTAATTGAAGCTCTCGGAGTGAGCCTCTTCATCTCACAATAAGTGCACACTACACCACTTTAACCCGGGGTTTAATTCACACACTCCCTCCTTACACCCTGCATCCTACACCCCAGTCTCTACACCCTCCCCAACACACACACACACACACACACACACACACACAAATTAGAGACTAATTACTGCATGACAAGATTCTGCCACTGTGTGTGTGTGCGTGCGCGCATTTTGTGTGTGTGTGTGTGTGTGTGTGTGTGTGAGTGTTTGAGTGTGTGTGTATGTGTATGTGTGCGCATGTGTGTGTGTGTGAGTGTGAGTGTGAGTGTGAATGCAGCCAACAAAAGCGAAAGAGCGGAGGCGGGAACAAGCAGAACAATTACAGTACATTAGATAAAACCAGGAAATGGGGGAGGAGTGTGGGTGGAGGGCGGGGTTTAATGTGCAGTGATTGTTAAAATCTCTTGTAGTGCGCACTATGCATTAGGGAACCTAGTGCACAAGTGTGAAACATGGTGACTGAGATTCAGCAGGAGCAAGGGGTACAGTTTGGGTGGGGTTAGTCTGAGTGGGTGGAGTTAATCTCAGTGGGTGGGGATAGGGTGATGTGAGGCAGGATTAGTGTGGGTTAGCATTTGGAAGATAACTATATAAAAATCTTATATAATGTATATATTTGTCTTCATACTACTTTTTGTTCATCCCTCCACACACACACGCCAGAGTCCAAGCTATTTGCTAAACTAAACAAAATGTTAAATTACAATTACAGCATGACTAAAACCTGCAACCTGTGTGCGTGTGTGTGTGTGTGTGTGTGTGTGTGTACTTATGCTAATGTGCCTGTGTGCAATCATGCATGTACATGTTAGTGTTTACAAATCAGATTGTTTGTGTCCTTGTTCCAGTGTGTGTGTGTGTGTGTGTGTGTGTGTGTGTGTGTGTGTGTGTGTGTGTGTGTCAGACAGATTACCATACTGAATAATTCATCTGCTTGTTGGAGTTAATAAGTGAGTTGTATCAGCAGTGATGGATGTTTGTTCTATGATAAGCTCATATCTCGCAAAACACACACACACACACACACACACACACACACACACACACACACACGCCTGTTTAGTGAGGTTACATTCCTTTGGACCAATCTGTATCAGTAGATTATCTGCGAGCTGAACTCTGGCCACGCCCACTTTCTCAGAGCTTTGATTCTGGAGCTTTCAGTGAATTCTTACTGAATGAGTTTAAAGTGAAAAAAGCAACAGCTATTTGATCTGATAAGGAACAGGACATCCCATAATGCATTGCAAATGATGTGACTGAATCAGTTATGTACAGTGGATTCCAGAGTTGTGGACTCGAGTCACATGACTTGGGGTCGAGTCATAAATTTGCTGCCATTTGACTTCTACATCAGTGACTGGATTTGGACTCGATTTAAAACCAAAGATTAGATCTGATACATTTACAAACCTGCAGTGAAGCAACTTTTCTTCACACAGGACTCATGTTCAGCAAATCAGCATTAATCTTCATTTCTGAGGTCAAAGTTCAGCCATTTAACCTGCAGTAAACTATGTTGAGCGCTTGTTCCTTAAGGACGGAGGCTCTGTGTGATAACCGCGCTCATGAAGATAGCAGCCTTCACCTAAAAGCCTCACAACATGCAGAACCTGTTCAGAACATCAGGCACAAAATTAACAACCTCACATTATTTTCAGAAGATTTTGAAGTGAGCAAAATCCTGAAGTGAAGTGAGACAGATGTGTAGAAGCCATTAGTGAAACCCTCGACTCCTCCCCTCATGTGAAATTAAACTCAGACCGGACGTTTTTATATCCAAAGCCGTGCGTCTCACAAAGACTCAACGTTTCCTTTGAGTTATAATTTGAGAAAGAGAAAACAACAGCTTTTTATGCCTCAGAACTCACTACTGACTTATAAAACAACGACCTGGTCCCAGCTCTGGATTGTGGGTTCATATCATCGTTGTGTTTTTGTGTATTTGGACATGTTAGCTTCTGCTATTAGCATGGGTATCATCATTGCTCAGTGTTTGTTGCTGCTGAATCTTCCAGAGAACTTGAGAGTTTTGAAGTATAATGAAGGTCTAGCTCCTGAAACGGAGGGAATTATTACACATGCTGTATTTCTGAAGATGTCTTTTTGATGTTTTCTGGTTCATCCACAGCAGGAAGCATTTCAAGAACATTTCCAGGAATTAGAAGCAGGAAGTGTGTGGAGCTTATAGTCTTAAAGTGTGATTTATGTCAGGTGGTGCAGGAGCAACAGAGTGAGACCCTTCATATCAGTTGTGTAACAAAAAATGTATATATGTAGTGGGATTTAAATCTGGAGTGGGTGTGGCCTAAAACAGAAGGGTTTTTTGTTTGTTTGTTTGTTTGTTTGTTTGTTTTATTAAACACTACCTGTTCCCTCATAAGACTGAAACCCCAAAATAAAAGATGTTTATTCCACAAGCTTCATGTTGTTGGTTCCATAAACTCCATAGTATTGTTGTGTACTGCAGGATCCCTGTCCTGATGTGGATCCCTGTCCTGCAGGATCCCTGTCCTGATGTGGATCCCTGTCCTGCAGGATCCCTGTCCTGATGTGGATCCCTGTCCTGCAGGATCCCTGTCCTGATGTGGATCCCTGTCCTGCAGGATCCCTGTCCTGATGTGGATCCCTGTGAACTATTCTGACTAACTTTCTTAAAACAAATCTGGATTAGTTGTCACAAAACATTGTGCTAAAAATAGATGGAAAAAGGTTTTGAATTAAAACACACATTTTTACACATTTCTGTTATTCCCTCCATCACGATGTGGCACTTGCTCTGTCCTTACTGTCTTGTTCATGTTTGTGATTTTATTTTGAGTATGTTGAGTATATTGAGTCTTGGCTCCACCCCCTGCCCTGTCATTGGTGGATTTTCTGATTTTCAGTCACCTGCTCTCTGTTCAGCTGTTGATTAGTTTGTCTATTTAAACCGTAGTGTTTTTGTTCAGTTGTGTATTTGTGTGTTAGAGTGTATTTAATTAGTTAGCATAAAGAAATGGTCAGTAACCTCTGTGGACACACACCTATTGAGTCCCAAGTGCTAACCAAGCTAACAAGCCTGAAGCCGTCGTGTCTGTTGAGAAAGAGTGAACATTGCATCATCAGATGGATGTGTAAATGCTTCGATCTCTATCACTTCTGCAGGATCTCCTTTAAACCTTCACACCTAGGTTTTTATATTGTTCCAGGTTTAGTGGAATATTTCCCTCGGGTCATTCTGAGCTCAACAGAAGAGACGCAGAAATTACACAGATTAGTTTTCAGTCTGCTGTTTCGATGTGTGGAGGTTTTTAATTGTAAGCAGAAGAGCAGTGCAGCGCCAAAGAA
>JAUCMX010000009.1:242298-247298 GCA_033459395.1 Hemibagrus guttatus | reverse complement strand
TAACACTACACTACACTACACAACACTATACTACACCACACTACATTATACTACACTACACTACACAACACTATACTACACCACACTACACTAACACTACACTACACTACACAACACTATACTACACCACACTACACTAACACTACACTACACTACACTAACACTACACTACACTACACCACACTACACTAACACTACACTACACTATACTACACCACACTACACCACACTACACTACACCACACTACACTATACTACACTACACTAACACTACACTACACTACACTAACACTACACTACACCACACTACACTAACACTACACTACATTATACTACACCACACTACACTACACTAACACTACACTACACTACACTAACACTACACTACACCACACTACACTAACACTACACTACACTATACTACACCACACTACACCACACTACACTATACTACACCACACTACACTACACCACACTACACTATACTACACCACACTACATTATACTACACCACACCACACTACACTAACACTACACTACACTACACTAACACTACACTACACCACACTACACTAACACTACACTACACTATACTACACTACACTACACCACACTACACTATACTACACCACACTACACTACACCACACTACACTATACTACACCACACTACATTATACTACACCACACTACACTAACACTACACTACACCACACTACACTAACACTACACTACACTATACTACACCACACTACACCACACTACACTATACTACACCACACTACACTACACCACACTACACTATACTACACCACACTACATTATACTACACCACACTACACTAACACTACACTACACCACACTAACACTACACTACACCACACTACACTAACACTACACTACACTATACTACACCACACTACATTATACTACACCACACTACACTAACACCACACTACACTACATCACACTATACTACACCACACTACACTACACCACACTACACTACACTAACACCACACTACACTACACCACACTACACTATACTACACCACACTACACTATACTACACCACACTACACTACACCACACTACACTATACTACACCACACTACACTACACTACACTACACTACACTACACTACAATACCACACTACATATACTACACCACACTACACTATACTACACCACACTACACATACAACACCACACTACACCACACTACACTACACTCACACTACTACTAATACACACTACATATACTACACAACTACACTATACAACACACACTACACTAACACTACACTACATCACACTACACTACACACACTACACTACACTAACACCACACTACACTACACTACATCACACTACACTAACACCACACTACACTACACTAACACCACACTATCTACACACACTACACTACACCACACTACACTATACTCACCACACACTACACCACACTACACCACTACACACACTACACTATACAATACCACACTACATTATACTACACCACACTACACTATACAACACCACACTACACTAACACTACACTACATCACACTACACTAACACCACACTACACTACACTAACACCACACTACACTACACTACATCACACTACACTAACACCACACTACACTACACTAACACCACACTACACTACACCACACTACATTATACTACACCACACTACACTAACACTACACTACACCACACTACACTAACACTACACTACACTATACTACACCACACTACACCACACTACACTATACTACACCACACTACACTACACCACACTACACTATACTACACCACACTACATTATACTACACCACACTACACTATACTACACCACACTACATTATACTACACCACACTACACTAACACTACACTACACCACACTACACTAACACCACACTACACCACACTACACTATACTACACCACACTACACTACACCACACTACACTATACTACACCACACTACACTAACACTACACTACACCACACTACACTAACACTACACTACACCACACTACACTAACACTACACTACACTATACTACACCACACTACACCACACTACACTATACTACACCACACTACATTATACTACACCACACTACACTAACACCACACTACACTACATCACACTATACTACACCACACTACACTACACCACACTACACTACACTAACACCACACTACACTACACCACACTACACTATACTACACCACACTACACTATACTACACCACACTACACTACACCACACTACACTATACTACACCACACTACACTACACCACACTACACTAACACCACACTACACCACACTACACTATACAATACCACACTACATTATACTACACCACACTACACTATACAACACCACACTACACTAACACTACACTACATCACACTACACTAACACCACACTACACTACACTAACACCACACTACACTACACTACATCACACTACACTAACACCACACTACACTACACCACACTACATTATACTACACCACACTACACTACACTACACCACACTACACTATACTACACCACACTACATTATACTACACCACACTACACTAACACTACACTACACCACACTACACTAACACTACACTACACTATACTACACCACACTACACCACACTACACTATACTACACCACACTACACTACACCACACTACACTATACTACACCACACTACATTATACTACACCACACTACACTAACACTACACTACACCACACTACACTAACACTACACTACACCACACTACACTAACACTACACTACACTATACTACACCACACTACACTATACTACACCACACTACATTATACTACACCACACTACATTATACTACACCACACTACACTAACACCACACTACACTACATCACACTATACTACACCACACTACACTACACCACACTACACTATACTACACCACACTACACTACACTAACACCACACTACACTACACCACACTACACTATACTACACCACACTACATTATACTACACCACACTACACTAACACTACACTACATCACACTATACTACACCACACTACACTACACCACACTACACTATACTACACCACACTACACTACACCACACTACACTATACTACACCACACTACACTACACCACACTACACCACACTACACTATACAATACCACACTACATTATACTACACCACACTACACTATACAACACCACACTACACTAACACTACACTACATCACACTATACAACACCACACTACACTATACTACACTATACAACAGCACACTACACTATACTACACCACACTACACTATACAACACCACACTACACTATACTACACCACACTACACTACACTACACCACACTACACTAACACCACACTACACCACACTACACTACACCACACTACACTATACAATACCACACTACATTATACTACACCACACTACACTAAACACCACACTACACTAACACTACATCACACTACACTAACACCACACTACACTATACAACACCACACTACACTATACTACACTATACAACAGCACACTACACTATACTACACTATACTACACCACACTACACTATACAACACCACACTACACTATACTACACCACACTACACTACACTACACCACACTACACTAACACCACACTACACCACACTACACTACACCACACTACACTACATCACACTACACTAACACCACACTACACTACACCACACTACACTATACTACACCACACTACACTATACTACACCACACTACACTACACTACACCACACTACACTAACACCACACTACACCACACTACACTACACCACACTACACTATACAACACCACACTACACTAACACTACACTACATCACACTACACTAACACCACACTACACTATACAACACCACACTACACTATACTACACTATACAACAGCACACTACACTATACTACACTATACTACACCACACTACACTATACAACACCACACTACACTATACTACACTATACAACACCACACAACACTATACAACACTACACTAACATTGCACTACACTATACAGCACCACACTACACTAACACTACACTACACAACACTATACTACACCACACTACACTACACAACACTACACTACACTAACACTACACTACACTACACAACACTATACTACACCACACTACACTACACAATACTACACTAACACTACACTACACTATACAACACCACACTACACTATACAACACCACACTACACTAACACTACACAATACAACACCACACTACACTATACTACACCACACTACACTATACTACACTATACAACACCACACTACACTATACTACACTATACTACACCACACTACACTATACTACACTATACAACACCACACTACACCACACTACACTATACTACACCACACTACACTATACTACACTATACTACACCACACTACACTATACAACACCACACTACACTATACTACACCACACTACACTATACTACACCACACTACACTATACTACACTATACTACACCACACTACACTATACTACACCACACTACACTATACTACACTATACTACATCACACTACACTATACTACACCACACTACACTATACAACACCACACTACACTATACTACACCACACTACACTATACTACACCACACTACACTATACTACACTATACTACACCACACTACACTATACTACACCACACTACACTATACTACACTATACTACATCACACTACACTATACTACACCACACTACACTATACTACACCACACTACACTATACTACACTATACAACACCACACTACACTATACTACACCACACTACACTATACTACACTATACAACACCACACTACACTATACTACACTATACAACACCACACAACACCACACTACACTATACAACACCACACTACACTATACTACACCACACTACACTATACTACACCAC